>VWZZ01004129.1:426431-450974 GCA_013399095.1 Psophia crepitans
GTGCGGGGTGCCAGGGGGAAGGTCTCTCCTTCTCTCCATGACGCTGATCCCATGGCTGCCCGTGGGGCCGGCGCGTACGTGCAAGAAGGTCATTGGGATTAAAGGAGCGAGAGCTGCGGCACTGAGCCGGCGGGGAGAGATTGAGGTCTCGGCCAGGAGCAGGGAAGGGAGGGCAGGGAGAGGGAGCGGAGGAGACACATGCGCAGCGGGGCAAGGAGGGGAGGCGTCAGGCTGGCTTTGGGAAAATAAAATAAAAGCAGCGCCAGGCGGGCGAAATGGGGAAGGAACGGGAAGGTGGCCTGGCTTGCTGCGGGCAGTGGGGAGGCAGCCCTTGTGCTCCCGGCCAGGCGGGTGGGTGCCGTCCCCTCTGGGTGATGTGGCTTGGAGGGTGGCCGGAGAGCCCCGACACAGCTGAGGATGAGATTAATCCAGGTGGTCTGTCCATCCGTCCATCTGCCCGGGTTTGTTTATGGTACAGCACATCACGCCGGGAGCGGGCTGGCCGCGCTGTGGCTGCTGCCGGGCACTGGGCAAGGGGGTATGTGTGCCCCCCGCTCCCGGGCAGATGGAGCGGAGCCAGCCTGCGTGTCCAGGGATGATGGACGTGATGTGACCTACAAAGGCTTTCCCGTTGCTAATCTCCATGGCAGAAATTCCTTTCTTTTTCTCTCCCTCTTGATCTGGTGGTTTGTTTTTTTTTTTCCCCTTCATCCGAGCACTGCGGGATTTTGGCTTCCCAGAGGCACCAGGTGAGGGAGAGAGAACAGGAAATATGTTTATTTTTTGATTAGGCACCTACTCTGCTTCAAAGTATCTCACTGTCAGCTCACTCACCAAGCTCAATTCCATGCCCCACAAGGTCTCCCCAGGCAAGGAGCGCCTCCTGGGGGCTGGCATTTCCTTGGGACCCTGCGTTGTTTCCCCCTGCCCATCTGACCTTGACAGAGGACAGGACAGGATTTACCCCAAGCACTTCACTTGGCTGTGGAAATTAAAGTCCTTTTGCAGGAGCTGGAGGTGCTCCAGGTCAGCGGTCCAGCAAGGGAGGGTGGCCTGGCTGTTGTGGCGCAAGGCTACGCATGCACCTCTTCTCTCAGGAAATACGAGTTCTTTCTCCTGCTTTTCCAGCGGCTTGGTCTTGTCTGTCGTCCTGAGCATCTCTCCCTCCACAAAGTCAGGGAGCCACAAGCTCACCCCAGATATTTAGTTGTGGTTTTTGGTCATTTTTTAACTTGAGACCAAGGAGGGGTCCTCATGGGCACTGAAGTCCTATCTCAGGCTGTCGTAAACATCAGACCCTTTATGGCCCCTTCCATAAATTGGTTGAACTTTGCTCAAAAAAAGGCTAGTTCATGGAATTTTTGCCCTTCTCACTCCCTCTGGGAAAGGCTTCAGTGACTCCAACAGTTAGGGCCTTCCACCATAAATCTATTCGTGGCTGGGTTTTTCTCTATGTGCTTTTGTGCTCCTGTGCCCTTCAGTTTAAATGGTGTTTTCCCCTGGGTGTATTTATAGACTGCGATCGCATCTGCACTTAGCCGTTCTATCGTCAGGCTCCATGAGCCAGAACCGTCTGGTGGCGAAGGGCTCTACCACCCCGTGGTCTCTGTGAGAGTCCTTCCTTTCACCCGCTCTAACGCACACTGGAAGCACCTTACCTGCCATCTCCTGAGATCTCGTTTGCCTTTATCCTGCTCGTGGCGTGAGTGGTCTGTCATCTCCCCAGGGCAATCTGGGGACTCCTTTCAGGCTGTTTCACGTGATGAGCTTTCACTGAGAGCAGAAATTCTCGTGATCGCTTCCCCCAGACAGTGACCTTGTGCTCAGGTCACGCCGCCTTTTAGCAGACTTTGTGATGGCACGGAGGTGCGTATGGCTTTCTACCAACAGCCAGCAAAACTGGCTCCTACCCATGGAGTTTGCAGCCCAATTGGATGGCGGCAAATCTCCGGGGAGAGCAGATGGGGGTGACTGAAGGGTATTTATGTTGCTCCTTGCTGAGGAGGAGATGGGATACGCTTGACAAGGAGGGTGCTAAACTATGGAAAGAGGTTAGCAATTCTGGAGCATCTGTCCACCGTGACAGTGTTGTGAGGCAGCTCCGATTTCTTGGGTGCTTCAGAGGTCAGGTGCAGCAGAATAAGTACGCATCTCCCTACAGAAAGGTTGCCTGATGCGGGTGCTGGCAGGTGGTGGTGGTCCTGCAGATCACCCGTGTAGGTCTGGATGTTCAGCCTTAGCTTGAGCCATTTCTCTGCTGCAGCCTGCCCCAGATACACTTGCCTAGATGAAGCAGCCTTATGAAGCAGTCCCTCCTGAGCATCTCTGCTGAGGGTGCCTCCAAGGGCATCTGCATCTTGCAGTGAGGGCGCTTGTCCAGTCTGGCTGGACTGAGGATTGCACAACAAAAGCAATGAGCTGCTGAAGATCCCAAAGGTTTCCCCACCTCTCTGTGGTGGGGAACAACTCCCTCCCTATTCCCAGCGGTGGTGAAGAGCAGACAAACAACTTGCCTTGTTGCAATGGGTGGCTGGGGTTGACTCCACGTCCTGATCTTTCAAGGCATTGCCCCACGCTGTGCCGCTTCGCTCGCCGCCAGTTGCAACACAGAGGCGTGCTCTGAGCTGAGCTGCGTCGCACAGCTGGTGCCCCACAGTAGACAGGACGTGGGTGCATGGGTGGGTTTTTTACCACTTTGACATACAGACCTGTCTTCAGCCTGCTTAGACGACCCAACAGCTGGAGCCAGTGGAGCTAGGTGACCCACCCTGAGCTGGAGTTGAGCTACGGTGCATGGCTCCAGGATCGTTCTTGGAATAAGGCAGGCGAGCGTGGGCACATCCCTGTGTAATCCCGTCGCGCCCTGACCCGCAGTGCTCTGCACAGCCGGCGTGGGGGAGCTGGGAGGCTCCTTCGCGACCCGCGGGTGTTGGATGTAGCGCTGACTCCATAAATAAGTAAAGTGCTAATTGAAACAGGTTCTTCCAGGCGCTCCTGACTGCTTGGAAACCTGCTCGCTGGAGAAACTGAAGATTGCTCGATGTAAAAGGCTAACGAGGCAAAAGTAACTTGCTTTTTGGAAGCAAGCCCAGCTAGGTGGCTTGTGTGAGAGTATTACCATTGCAGCCGTGCAGGCAAAGCAGCCCTTTAAAACTTGCCAGGCAGACTGAGGCTCTTGAGATCTCTCTCTGGCACCAAGGGCACTGCTGCTCTGAGGGAGGTTTGGTGAGGAGAGGCGCTGCCTGCCCTCCATCTCCTCCTCCTTCACCTGCTGCCATTGCCACCATGTCGCCCGGCTGGTGGGAGCATGCAGACATTTCAAGCTGGGACGGGAAGCGCTGTCCCCCACCTCTGCAGGCGCAGCATGTCCCAGGCAACTCCGGCTGAGCAGAAAAGGCAGGGGAAGGATGGGAGCCATGTCCCCGGCCTCGCCATGATGAGCTGGTGCCTGCAAACTGGAGGATGGGGGCAAGCCCCAGCATGGCCGGGAGCCTTGACTCCTGTCTCGCTGCTGGGTGCCTGGTCACCACGCTGACGCCCTGCTTGTGGCACTCAGTGCCTCTGCCCTCCATGCCACCCTTCCCCATGCGGAAAGAACACCCAGCATGGGCTTGTGGTGGCAGTTAAACCGAGCCTTAGAACCAGGGGGCTGTGTTAGTCTGAAACCAGCTGCAGCCTTCACCTTCTTTCTGCCCTGGCTAGATGTAGCTGAGATGTTCCCTGTGTTCGTGGACCATAGCTGTGCTCTCTGTCTCTGCTCCTCCACGTGATTTTTGCCCCTCCAGCCACCACGCTCGCTGGCTATGTGCTTGTGAGTTACCACGATGAAACGCAGTGGTTCAAAGCACATGCTTTGAGGCAAGCCCTAGGTACAGTTCTTCATGAGAACCCTTCCCTGTGTCGGCTTCAAAAGGTTTTTTTTTGGGATCGCTGTCACTGGGATTGGGTGAGAGACCATGGCAGAAGATGGACAATGAATGTGCACAGCCACAAGGCTGGGTTCGGGTTGGAGGTTCAGGTTCGAAATGCAGGGTTGGATACAATGGGTCATGTTGTTTTCAGCACATTTCCAGGAAAGATCTTGGAGCAGGAAGAAATCTCCTGTTAATGGAATTTCCATATCAAAATTTGAGAAATAGCATATAGGGACCCAAGACAGTCAGAAATATGAGCAAAAAAATAAGATAATCATACATAATCTGCTATTTCAAAACCTGAGAGGCACACAGGTGAGGAGCAAGGAAACTGCATGGCGATGAGATGTGGCTAAGACAAATAGAATAGAATAGAATCATTAAGGTTGGAAGTGACCTCAAGGATCATCTAGTCCAACCATCCCCCCTCCCCCTATTACCCACTAAACCACGTCCCTAAGTACCACATCTAACCTTTCCTTAAACCCCCTCAGGGATGGTGACTCCACCACCTCCCTGGGCAACCCGTTCCAATGCCCGACCACCCTTTCCGAGAAGAATTTTCTCCTCATCTCCAACCTGAACCTTCCCTGGCGCAACTTGCAGCCATTTCCCCTTGTCCTGTCACTAGTTATCTGCGAGAAGAGGCCAACCCCCAGCTCACCACAACTAATGTTTGCAGCAAGACGGGGCAGCAGAGAGGACTAGTGTGGCAGTGAGAGGAGCAGATGCAGGTGGCAGTGGATGTGGTTCTCCATCTAGGTTGGCACAGCCAAGGAGGAAGAGGTGTATTGCTAGAAAGAAAACTGAACTTTTCCTCATGGAAAAAGATGTGACTTTTGGACGGTCACTTTGCTGAGCAGCAACCTGGCAACATAGGGACCATCTAGAAACACAGAAGGACCTGGATACCACCATGGAGTATGGCCATGGGGAGGTGTCACTAGGAGCAGTGGGACAGCAGATGCTGTTTGACCTTGGGAAGAGCGTGAGACCTGCGGGATGGGATGGAGCCTCCTGAAGTTGCTCTGTGGGACAGAGCTCCCTGTTACACCAGTGGACATCTTCCCACAGGAAAGCTCTTCCTCCCTCCCCAGGGTGGCACGCACAGCTGCGCAGCCAGAGCCTGGCTGCTGTTGGAGGCTTCCTGGGTGGTGTCTCCTGCGGTGCCCCAGCATCTCCTGGGGTGCCCCAGCATCGCCTGGTGCTTGTGCTGCTGTGGGGAAACAGATGGACCAGGGCTCCCAAGCACAGATCTGGAGGGAGGCAGAAGGGTTAATGGCCAGACTTTCAGCTGCCAAACCATGTGTGAAAAAAGCTGGCTGATGAGGAATGCCTGTCCCAGATCCCGTGGCAGGAATTAGGGATGCGGAGCCTTTCTCCCCTCCATCACCTGCTCCGGCTCAGCCCCGGCGGGAGGGCTGGTGCCACGTGGCTGCTGGCCAGGGAGGGCGAGCTGGGAGGGAGGTGCTGGCACAGCCGTGCTCGTCCTTTGTCCCACACTCAGGGAAATCAGGTACAAACGGGTACAGGGAGGCTGGTCCCCTCCAGCACCTGCTTGGGGCTCAGACACGCCATCGAGACCGTGGGCAGGAGTCGTTCGCTGCCTGCGTGGTGCCGGCTGGAGGGAATAAATAGAGGCCGCCTGTTTCCAAGCTGCCAGTCCCATGCGTATCAAAAGCTCCATATGTTTTCTTCAAAATTAACTAAATACAAGCAGATATAATGATGATGATAACAATAATAATCCATGCCTGTGCAGGGCTGCCCAAAGCTTTCCAGAGACTCCATTTGTGAGTCGCTGAATGAAAATGAAAGCCAGATCATCTCTGCCAGTTCACCGCTTGCACTCTGCTCTGCTCTTGCTTCCTTTTTAAACAGTTTTATTCCTGGTCATTACCAGATCAGACACAGAAGCGGTTATTGCTTCATTCTGCCCAAGGTGGATTTGATTTGAAGTCCCACAAGGGAATACTATATCACCAAACTATTCCCTTTCTGTAACAGAATGGAAAGGGGTTTGGGAGAGGGAGAGGCAACGCGCAGTGCGACAGAGCCTGCGACTGGAGGGTACCGCAGCAAGCCCAGGCAGACAGCTCGACAGAATCCCTCTTCGGCCTCATCCCCGCTACAACTGTCCTGGGGATCTCGGGGGATGAAGTCAGGAGCCAACGTGACAAACTCCTGGGATGAGGAGCAGGAAAATCCTAGTGCGCTGCCGGAGGCTGGCCGCGCTGTGCATCCATCACATGATGCTCAGGAGTGTCTGATGCGCGGCTGGGGATGGGCAGCA
Organism: Psophia crepitans; assembly: GCA_013399095.1. Taxonomy (NCBI): domain Eukaryota; kingdom Metazoa; phylum Chordata; class Aves; order Gruiformes; family Psophiidae; genus Psophia; species Psophia crepitans. The sequence continues at coordinate 432,639 of VWZZ01004129.1, forward strand.
TGGTGGAAAGCCTCACATGATGCTCAGGAGGTTTTCCCTGGCTTTCTGCAAGGCTGAGCCTGCGCTGGGGAGGTGGGGAGCGACCGGGGAGCCTCTCCTCTGAGGGCTCCTCTCCCACCTTTGCCTCTGGTAGAATGATCCCCCAGTTCAGCAAGAGGAAAAGAAGAAAAAAGGTCTTGCTTGTTCTGCACTTTTACCACTGTAGTGAGCTCTTACATGCCTGCAAGGGCCAGCGTGAGCCCCTTGAGAAACCGGGAGAGGAAAACTCAGCCTCTCCCTGCCTCCTGCCCCCAGTGCATTAAGTTCATTTTGCTGCATCTTTTGGCAAGTTGCTCTGTCTCTGTCAGCTGTGCAAAGCACCTGGCTCTGGGTTTCGCTGGGTGTCTCGGAGCTCCTTGATGAAAACAGAAGTCTAGGAAAATCATTGCAACAACCTGTGTGACTGCAATGTTTAAGGAATGATGCCATCAAGAAAATCCAAGTCCCAGCAGCAATGCTAAATTGGCCAGATCTTCTTCAAGTGCTGTTTTCTGTCCCTTTTTCTAGTTGTCAGTGTAGCTGAATACATTACTGGTTATTAAATGTGCATCTGCAGACAGGCCGCATGCTTGCCCGATTAATGTTGCTCTTGGGGGCTTAAGAAAACCCTCTCAACCTAAAAATCTAGGTACTTCAAGTCCCGTTAACTGACTGAAGCAGCCTCGCTGAAGAAATGAGGCCACTGAGGTGCAGAAAGCTGGGGATGGCTGGCTCGTTTTTGTCACTGAGCGTAGGAAAGCGGCTAACGATCTCCCTCTGTGGGGTGGGATGCCTTTGGGAGCTTCGGGAAGCAGTGCTTTGCATCGGCCTCCTGTCAGCCTTCGGGCAAGTCACTTCCCTGCATCTCAGTGCTCAGTCGGGAGAAGATTCCCACCATCTTCTCCTCGCCTCCTCTCTGCAACAGCTGGATGCGTAGTTTGGGCCGTTTTATCAGTGGCCGTAGGCAAGGCCTTGTGCAGCGAGGATTCGCTATGCCAAATGGGGGTAGCAGGAACAAGCAGCGGCAACGCAGGGGGGACGAGGCTTGTGCCAGTGCTGCTGGGAGCTGGCATTCCTTCAGAAGCGCTACAGATGTGATGGGAACAAGAACATAAATGCTTCATCCTTGCAAACTTGGTGCTTTGTTTGTAATCCAGGCAGACTTTCATACCGCACCTGCTGCCTGGATCATCTTTGCACAGGCGCGGATTGTGAAATCAAGAAAATACAAAATACTTGTTCTTTCTAAGATGACCTGCTGCATCAGTGAGCTTCCATCCACGTACCTCCTTACCAAAAAGAAGCAGCTGCCATGAATTAAGTGTGCAACAGGTTCTCCTGAGGGCTGCAAGGTCTGGGCTCTCGTAATTATAATTTTTTCTAGAAAATTGTTTGTGCACCTGTCCCCACAGTTTCTGGATACAAACATCACGGGGATAAAACAGGCAACGCTGCCTGTCAGCAGCAGCAGCAGCAGCGATTGCCTCATCTCCTGCTGTCCAGCTCTGCCTGTCAGTCTGAAACCTCTGGTTTGAGCCTGCCTGTTCTTGCCCCGTCGGTGTTCTCCAGTCCAGCTCAAGGCTTCCTTCCGCAGCGGGTCCTCACGGCGTTTCGCTGTGCCGCGAGGGCGGTGGTAGGCTGGCAAAGGGAGCAAGCCCTCTCCACTGCCACTGACTTTGCCCTCTCTGCAGCACTGGGGAGTGGAGCATGGACCAGAGCTGACACCAGTGGTGAGGAAAACACAGAGAGAAGGAGGCATCCCTTAAGCTACCGTGCTTTGGTCCACAGAAGGCTTTCCTAAGGACAAAGAGTACTTTGGGGTGACTGGTTTGAGACGCAGAAGATAAGCATCTGCAGCAACTTGTTCTGCTCACGAGTGAGAATGCCCTGAGTGGAGTCTCCTCAGAAAACTCCTAAGATCTTCTTAAATCAGATGGTTGCCAGTAAATCATACCTTGGGCACCTCCAGGCTGCGAAACAGGTTTCTTTTCAGAGAAGTTGTGGCATCTTGGCTGCCTAGAAATGGAGAAAGAAAGTTAGAAATGCCACCTCTACTTGAAAATTAGGGACAGGGAGATGTCTGTCTGGTCTCATGACTCTGACCTCTGTTTTTACAACATGCCAGCATAAAAAGGGATGAAAAAGCAAGTGCAAAAAGGAATTACTCTGCTTCTTTCACTCGCAGATGAGAGCTCTTCCAGGCCAGCAGCATAACCAAAGATAAGAGCAGAGGGAAGATGTGTATCAGGATATGAGCAAACAGAGGTGTCTCTGGAGAGGGGCCTTGACAGAGGCTCATTCATCCCAGATGAGTAAGCAGAGACTCACAATACAGCTTGTTGCAAGGGTTGACCTCACACAGGGAATCGCCATTTTACCAGTTTTGAGCCCTAAACCAAAACCAAACACCAGGCTATGCCACTTTTGAGGCTGTTTCTCATCTTCCAAAGAGAAGATTGTGAGGTCACTTCTGGAGCCTGTCAGCTCCCGCTCAGGTGAGAGGAGCACAGCGTTACTGCCGATGTCCTAGGCAGCCCTGTCGGCCCAGCCTGTTGTGAAGGTGTGCGAGACTTCCCACTGAAAGAGCCTGGCTGCAGTTGTGTGCAATTCTGCTGCCTTTCCAAACCATTCGGACTGAAATTTTGAAGACCAGACCTTTGCTTCAGGCAGAAGAGATTTTTATTTAATTTTGACGGGCAATTTCTGCAAAGTATGATGAATCTCAATTTTCAAGGAGGAGGAGGAGGACAAAGCAGATGTTTTACTTCCAAGCTTAAACAACTCCTGTGAACTTTCTGGAAACCCATATACAGTCCCCATGCGTAGAAGCATGGGCTTCCAGCTTTTTTAGTTTGCTCTAGTGCATCAAAAATATGGCCAATGTCAGCAGCCCAAGTGTGACCCAATTAAGAGCCTTGGGGTGAAAAAATAGTACTGGTGTCAGTAGATACTTGTTTGAGTTTGGTGCCTGAAATGTGCTCAGCACTCAGTTTCTGCCCAAGGGCCATCGGGGACTGTGAGTAAGGTTTTCCCTCTGGTTCTTGATGCCATGGGTTGAAAGCAGAGCTCTGTGCTGTGGATTGGATTGATGGTGTATCAGGTTATTAATGAACAGTTAATTTTCCATGCATTCACAAAGCTGTTTCCCCACTTTTGAGGCTGTCTGCCATGTGCTCTCCCTTTAGGTTAGGTGGTACTGGGGTCCTTCTGACCTAGCAAACCCTCAGACCTACCTGACACCCTGCAGGAGACTTGGACACCGCATCTTGTTGTGTGCTGCTTCTCCTTGGGTGATGGTCCCAAGGGTGCCAGTCTCATGTCCTGCAGACAACTCCCAGGCTAGCAGAGTGCTAGAGACGTCCTAGTGCATGTCACGTGTGTTCACCCCATGCCTGAGGTTCTATTTCCCAGCTTTCTTTCACTCGCAGATGAGAGCTCTTCCAGGCCAGCAGCATAACCAAAGATAAGAGCAGAGGGAAGATGTGTATCAGGATATGAGTAGAGTAAGCAGAGGTGTCTCTGGGGAGGGTCCGTTACAGAGGTTCATTCATCCCAAATGAGGAACCAGAGACTCTCAATACAGTGAAAGAAAGACAGGGAACTACTGGGGAGAGTCCAGCAGAGTGCTACCAAGATGATGCGGGGGCTGGAGCATCTCTCGTTTGAGGACAGGCTGAGAGCGCTGGGTCTGTTCAGCCTGGAGAAGAGAGACTGAGAGGGGATCTCATGAACGCTTATAAGTATCTAAAGGGTGGGTGTCTAGAGGAAGGGGGCAGACTCTTCTCAGTGGTGCCCAGTGACAGGACAACGGGCACAAACTGGAACACAGGCAGTTCCATTTCATCATGAGAAGAAACTTCTTCCCTGTGAAGGTGACGGAGCCCTGGCACAGGCTGCCCAGAGAGGCTGTGGAGTCTCCTTCTCTGGAGAGACTCAAAACCCGCCTGGATGTGATCCTGTGCAACCTGCTCTAGGTGATCCTGCTCTAGCAGGGGGGTTGGACTAGATGATCTCCAGAGGTCCCTTCCAACCCCTATGCATCTGTGATTCTGGCCTGGGGCCCTCACAGGCAGCCTACAGACAGGCTGTTCCTACCACGGGTCTCAAGATGCCCTGCAAAGAAAAATCTGTATGTGCTGCCTTAATTTTCCCCTCTTTCTCCTGTCGCTGTGAGGGGAAGCTGTTCCTTTGAGATGCAGGACTGGGGCTGCTGTAAATAGCTCTCTGCTTTGGTGAACCTGCTGTGTCAAAGAGGGACGGCCTTGTGGCAGGTGACAAAGGCTAAGCCCGTGAGTGAAGATTAGACCAGCAACTGCGGATTATGGCATTTCTACCTGGACTCATCCTTAATTCTACCTGATTTAAAATAATCTGCAGTGGCAGTGGTGATGATGGGTAGGGAGGACTTGTGGTGGCCCTGCCAGGTGGACCTGTAGGGAAGATGTTTGGCCCATGAAATCCTTGGGGAAGGTTGGAGGCTGTCAGCATATGGGTGAGTGGGCAGAAGGATAGGTGGTGTCATGGGCTGGGCTGATGGAAAACTGGTGGAGAGAGGTGTGTGATGTGTAGTGAGACAGGGACGTGGGAGCACAGCAGAATGGAGCCGCAGTGCTGTGGACTGTGGGAGGGTGGATGGGGAAAAGAGCGTAGTAGCTGGATAGATAAAATTAGTGAACAAATGCATTGTAGAAACAATGAATTCCTAGAAGGGAAAGGAGTGGGTGGGAGAGTGAATGCAGACTAAGAGGATTTCCACTACTCGGAGCCCTCATACACAGACACCCGCACCAAAGCCATATCCCAGGTTACACTCCCTGTTGCCCTCCTGTGTGTCTGTGGGAAGCCGTCCTTACTCCAGACTGCGACTGCTTTACATCGCTTTAGATCAGATGGACAAAAAGGCTCAATCTAAAAGTGTCCTATTTTAAGTTAATCCTCAGAAATAAAATGAGACCATCTCCCCGGTAAATTCCCCGTGGCTACAGCCCAGGCAAGGCAGCAGGACAGGAGCTCAGCAGAGCAGAGAGGTGTCTGTGAAAGGTGTCTGTCCCCTGCAGAGCTCTGCTCCTTTGTGCTAGTCCAGAGAGATGGGGCTTGCCCTGATGTGTCTCCTGCCTTCCCTCCCCACCAGGTGTTCTCCATCGTGGTGTTCGGCTCCATTGTCAATGAAGGGTACGTGAACCGCCCCGACGAGACACAAGAGCACTGCATTTTCAACCGCAATCGCAATGCCTGCAACTATGGCATTACCGTGGGTGTCCTCGCCTTCCTCAGCTGCCTTCTTTACCTGGCTCTGGATGCCTACTTCCCGCAGATCAGCAGCGTCAAGGACCGCAAGAAGGCAGTGCTCTCGGACATCGGAGTCTCGGGTGAGCTTCCTGGCCGGCTGGCCGTAGGGCCCCTCTCCTCTGCCAGCAAGGGAGAGGGAGGGAACTGCTGCCGCCTTGCAGGCCAGGTCCCTGCTAGCAGGGAGGTCTTTGGGTTCCTTACTCTCTCAGGCCTTCTCTCTCTCTCTCTCTCCTTTCCTTTCCCTTTCTCCTCAGCCAATCTGGCTGATGCCTCTTTGCTGTTCTCCATAGGCATAGCTCAGGAAGCCCTTCAGGATCAGCAGGTCTTTTCCCCTGGCACGCTTGTGCCTCCTGAGGCCAAGTGTTGATGCCTCTGTAGATGGTAATTCCTTCTTTTCCACCTCTAGGTGATTGATCCCTATATATTTTTGCATAAAAGAAAACATAGAGGGTTTCATGCAGGCTGACTAAACCAGTCCTCCTAGGTTACCTGGCATTCCTCAGGTGAATAGCTGGACCTCATCCAGCCCGGAGGCTTATTCTAACTTACAGTTAGGTCTCTCCATCCCCAGTAGTGTGCTGAAGTGACAGAGAGATGGTACGTGGGTACGTGCGTGTGGAATGCCAGTCAGCAGCATCACGAGCAGGCTTTTTTCTCTTGTACTGCGATCCTGAGTCGCACTCCTGGCTTTCTCCAGCCACACAGGCAAACGTCTCCATGTCAGGGTTCACCCCCCCCGTTTGTCAAAGGAGACACGAGTGGAGTGACGGCAGGATCAGTTGCAGCATCTGAATTTGTTTAGGACTTCTGGCTTGCAAGTTTGTTTACAGTTATCCCCTTGCCTAACAGTCCTGTGCACAGCTAACAAGAGAAGGGGGAGGGGAAGGACCGATCCCTGTTTTGCCTACTTAGGAATGCCCATCTCCCTCACTGCTGGGCATCTGGCAGTGCCTGGCAAAGAGGATGAGTCCCACTCCTCCCCACCAGCTGCCAGTCTGGACTTGGGCCTCCCCCCTACCTTCCTTCACCCCTTTCCCAGGGCTGCAGCATGTTAATGATCCTTCAGCACCCTGAAGGTGCTGAGTCCCTTAGCCCGTGCTGTCGTGAGCAAAAGCCAGTCTGTGCCACCGCAGGCCGGCTGCTTCCCGCCTTCTGCAGCTCCCTTGGAAGGTATTGCTCTTTGCTTGTCCTTGCAGGACAGGCTTACGCAGCAGTGGCTGTTTCAGAGAGCCCAGGTGATCGCTCCTGTACTGGAAGCCCTTCAGGATCCCCACCAAGGCCAAATGCAAGTCCTGTGATCAATCCAAACCCAAGCAAATGAACTCTCCTGAGGTGCTTTCTGCAGACACCTATTGTCACCTTGACAATTTAGCCGTCAGTGAGCCTGCCAGCTTGCTTGGGCTTAGACAGGCTGCACAGTCAGAGCTTGGCCCAGGCTGCAACACACTGGTGGGTCTCGTAGGGTTCAAGTTTCCAGAGAAACGTGATGTATTTATGTTCTATTCACACATACCATCTTGGTATCTCTTTCCTTTCCCTTTGGCATGCTGGTGGTGGTCCATCCCAGCCTTTTTGGCATTTCTCTGGTTCGTTGGCTTCTGCTTTCTGACCAACCAGTGGCAAGCTTCCAAAGAAGAGGACAACCCAATGAATGAAGGAGCGGATGCAGCCCGAGCAGCCATCACATTCTCGTTCTTCTCCATCTTCACTTGGGTGAGTACCGCAGCCATGATGTTGGATTAAGTGTCCTCTGCACTATATTAGCTTGTGGGGAATGAAAGGTGACCAGCTAACAGTGATTCCCTCTGAAATCTCAGTTCACATGGATTCTGAGAAGGAGAAGCTGGAGGGGAGGTGGTTAGGAGGTAAATTTGGGAAACAAGTACTCAAAAACTTAAATGGAAGAAGGTGCTAGAGCATTAATAAGCACAATGGGAAAGAGGGTCGCATATCCCAGTAAGGAGTGTCCTTGACAAACCATTAATATGACCTCGGACAAGCCAGCTCCCCAGGCATCATTTCCCTGTGCGTCAGAGGACTTTTAACAGCGTTCTCACCTCACGGATGCTGAGCAGAGAAGGGAGCTCCAGGCTGTGGAGCTGCACCCATCTCCCTCCCTGCTTTGTTCCCATCACACGAAATGTCATCAGTGGCCACAAGGGGCTGTGAGATCGGTGTGCCCCTGGGCTCTCCTCTGCACCCAGGACTGCCTTGCTGCCTCACTGGGTCACCTCAGGAAGGCGATGGTGCTGGCTTTTAAGACTGCCCTTTCCCTGACAGTTCTTTATTCCTGGTTTCCTGGAAAAAACTATGCTGTGTAATATAAATATCCCTGATGATTTCCTCCCATCTCAGAAAGCAGCAAGCCTGAGTGATTTTTGTCTGAAGTGACAGGATAGTGCCGAGCAGGAAACCATTTTAGGCCAGTCTCCATGCATAAGTCCTTGTGGGTTTATCTTCTCCTCTCTCCGTGGGCCTTGGCATTGGGCAGGGGCCAGGTCGGAAGGGTGCTGTAAGACCGCGAAGCTGTCAGAGAGGAAGGGGGTCAGCACCCTCGCCAAGGTGACACCAAATGGGCGCAAGGGATAGCAGTGTGTGTGTCCCTGACACGAGCTGTGCCTGAACTCGAGTGCTGCCGAAAGCCCCTTGCAAGCTCCAGCAGAAACCGTGACAAGGAGCAAGGCTTTTGCAAGGGATCCCCTAGGACCCTTTTGGAGAGGGATGTCCTCAGCAGAGGTGCCACCCGCTGCAGTGGTCCTCCTCAGTGCACAGGCTTGTGAGTGGCTAAATCGGCATCCTCTTCCCCTGGTCCCTTGGGGGTTTTATTTCAATCACACACTCTGATTTGCTCTTCCTTACTGATTCTCCTCCCCACATCCCTCTCTCCTCACAGGGCTTCCTCACGTTTCTGGCTTTCCGGATACTCAGAGACATTACTTTTCAGGAAGAATACAACACCCTGTTCCCTAACTCACCATCCCTGCTGCCTTAGTGCCCCTCGCTGATGGGGAAATTTGGGGGAAGGGGTAGAGGGCTGCAGCTGGAGGAGGTTATTGAGCACAGACGGTTCCAACTCCTTGACCATGGGTGTATGGTCACTGCAGGGCACAGAGTGAGAAGAGAAGGGCCATTGAACCTGAGTGGGGTTGTCCACTGAACAGGAGCAGGAAATGGTTGTCCCCGCTGGGGAGTTGGAACTGGCAATTTCTCCTCCTCCTCCTCTGCCCCCTTCTCTCCCTCACCCATATCCTAACCAATGCTGCTGTGCCTTTCTTTTGGTGACTGCTCAGACCTAACACTTCAGCCAAGAGATGCCCTCTGCCCCCACCACTGTATCTCCTCCATTTTGCCCAGCCCTCCTTCCCCACAACTGTCTAACCCATCACCTACTAGACCGCTTACCTCTATCAGGGATGCTCTGGGATGACAAGCTGTGCCTGCTGGGGTCTGTGATGCTGAACCCTGTGCCTGGGCTCCCTCAGTCCACCAAAGGGCGTCCTGCCTGCAGTGCCTGGGGCAGGAGGCAGCAGCAGTACGCTCGCTAACTGTCCCCTGGTCTGGGAAGCAGCTGCCATGCCTCCCGCTGCTCCTTCCCAAGGTTTGTGCTGCACTGTGCAGATGTCGGCCGGTGAAGGGGTTACAGGGGTGACCACTACCTCGCTACTCCAGGTCAAATCCTGCTCCCCTTCCTGGCCTCTGCAGGCAAAATGACTGCCTACCTCCAGCCCAGACAGACCTTCTGCAGTGGAGCCGAGGCAGTTGCCTTTCCCAGGGGCAGGAGGGTCTGAATGGGGTAACCGCAGTCTGTCCGGGCCTCTGTGACCTGCGCCGTGTCGGTGAAACCCCACCGCCGGGCAGGAGGTGCCCAGCACATCCTGGAGGCAGCAGGGAGCCCCGGCAGCCGGCACACAGCCAGCTGGGCTCGCAGCCATCCCTGCTCAGCCCTCCTCTCTCCGGGTGGGCTTGCGCTTTCTGTGGGGCAGTCTGAACCTCCCTGCTGTCGACGGTTTATCACCAGTGATCTTCCAGGTGAGCTTCGCACACTAATCCGTAACCACTACTAACCCCACTTTTGTTTGTTTCTCTTTCTCGGTACGTTCCCCCTCTCTTTCTCCCCTCTGCTCCCCATCTCTTCCCTGCACCTCCTCCCTTAAAGGTGGGCCAGGCATTCCTGGCGTATCAGCGTTTCCGGCTGGGTGCCGATTCGGCCCTCTTCTCCCAGGACTACATGGACCCAAGCCAGGACTCCGGCATGCCTTATGCTCCCTACACGAATGAGGAAGATGCTACAGACGCGGTGGGGACGTACCAGCAGCCCCCTCCGGCAGATGCTTTCGACACCGAGACGCAGGGGTACCAAACGCAGAACTACTGAGCCACCGAAGCCCCTTTCCCTTCCCCCTTCCCTTCTACCCCCTTTCCCACTGCCGGCAGAAAGCCGAGGCACAAACCAGACACGTGCGTAGTGGCACAAGAGGTGGCTCTCAGCTATGCTCCAGCCTTCTGGGTCATCTGTTTTTATTTATCGTTTTTAAAAAAAGAAAAAAAAAAAAAAGAAAAAAGGTTTCCCCATCACCTCTTCCTTCTCCTCCCCCCAAAACTACCTGCCAGAACCAAATTCTTCCAAAATCTGTCACCGTGTTCTGACAGGAAGGTCCCCTCTTCCCTCCTCTCCCTCCTGCCTTGCTGCGGAGGGCAGTGTGGTGGGCAGGAGAGGGGCGATGGCACCAGCCAGGCAGGGGAGAGGATGCTGGCGACAGAAGGAAAGGGGTGGGAGGGACCAGGGACCTTCTTAGAAGAGATGGTGTCGCTAAAGGCTGAACCAGATGCGGGAGCATCCAAATCCGGCTGGAGGGCCTGGTGGCTCAGGGAGGGGGGTGGTGGTGGAGCCAGCATGCAGGCATGCAAGGGTGGAGGCGGGGCTGGAGGGGACCGGGCCCGTCCGCAAAGACAGGGAGGGGGGCTTCTCTCTCCCACCCACTGCTGAGGGAGGGCTGCTTTATTTTTGTAGAAGTGGTACTGGGGGGGCAGAGGGTAGCACAAAGAGATAGAATGGGAGGGGAAGGGGGAAGATTTGTGGGTACAGTCGAAAACCACAGGCATGTGGTAGAGCAGAGGGGCAGTGCCGTGGAAGTCACTCCTTCCCCAGCCCCCTGGGATTGAGGTGGAGGTGGTTCCCCTTGCCTGTATGTCCTACTCACCACTCTTCTCAGACCAGTCTTTGGTGAGGCAGGAGGGGAGCCATGCCCTGGTCCCCAGGTGCAGTGCCTGTGGGAGGAAGGGTGGAGGAGGTGGGCTTTTAGGGGGCCCCGAGAGCCCTCGTCCCCAGCTGGGCTGGTTCGAGGGGGAGAGGAGAGCTTTGCCCTTTCATCATGGGCAGGAGGCGGAGAAGAAAGCCAGTTTTGCTTCTTAGGTCCTGCTGAACCCTTCTCTGTTCCTCTGCTACCATAGTGCAAAGCCTCTCGCTGACATCTTTGCAGCACACAGGAATAGAGCAGGACTCCCCTTGGAAAGAAATACCACTGCTAGGATGGCCAGCATGCGTCTGGCTCTTGCACAGGGGTGCAACCAAGCGGGGAAGGGTCCTGCCCCGTGTGGCTGCACTTTGCCTCCCACTCAGATGGGGAGGTGGTCTTGGTGTGCAAGAGAACTGGCTGGGGCCAGACTGAGCTCTCTGAAAACTGGTCTCGCTGTACTTTGCGTAGACTAAACCTTAGTGCGTCTTCTGCAGCATCTCAGATCCTGGTTGTCTTTAAAGCCTCGCCTAGGTGGCAGTAGTGACTCTCAGATAGAGCTCCTGTCACCATCATTCCACACGCCTCATGGTTTTGCTTCATGTAAATACACAGCTGTGGAAGCACACTGTATTCCAGAGTAGAATTAAGGTTCGTGTGTGAAGATGGTCCCCAAAGGGAAACAATTCAGCAATAGCCACCTGGACAATTCTCCCCAGCACGGACATCTCTCCGAGCACAGTGGGGTGTGCCTTGCAGCAGTGAGGAGCTCCATCCCCCCAGGCAGCCACCCAACACCGGCCCCAGTAGCAGAGATCCTTCGGTCCTGCAGGACCAAGGAGCAGGTCCAAAATCTGTAGGTGCTCCCCCTGAACGTCCAGCCTATTCTTTGTAGCACCCTTAGGAGTTGAGAGAATGGGACACAGGTCTGGCCTGTGGTTGTGTGAACATCTCATCTGAAGGACGCCAAGGTTACCAGTCCTTCCCTGCCTCCCAGCACAACTCCAGCTGCCCCACAACAATAGGGAAGGGGTAGAAACCACAGGCCTCAAGAGGGAGGAGGGGGCAGTTGTTCTCTGCTGTACATAGACACCGTTTCTACCTGCTCCTACCAGCAGACTTGTGCTGGTGGTGGCTGTCCCCACTGCTTGTCCTCCCCATGGCTTGCCCCCACTTGCTGGTGCTTAACCACTGGTGGAGACGGGAGAGGGGACTGGGCACACGTCCCTTGCTCTGTGGCTGTGAGTGAAAGCAATACTGTAAATAGGAGAGGTATTTTTTGGAGGGAAGCCCCTTGGGCTTCTTTTTCTGTGGGATCAGCCTAATATTTAGGCTTGGGAGGGGGTTATTTTATTGAGAGAGGTTCGTTATGACTGTGGCTGTGGGGGGAGCTCCCTCCAGTCTGTCTTCCACTGAGGGAGAGGAAAGAACAAATGATGAGGTGGAGGAGGATGAAAACTAGTTGTACTCACCNTCATGCTTTCATGTTGGGTGGGTGGGGGGGACCAAGAGGAGGAGGTGGCTGTAAATAACGAGCCCTCAGCACAAAAATGTGTTGTACGTTTTGGGAGGAACTGTCTCCATCACGTGTGCCCTCTCCTCCGTGAGGCGGTGAGGGACCAGGCGTGTGAGGAGAGGTATGGACCATACGTGGGGGAGGGTCTACCTGGGGCTCTGTTTTGGGGTGTAGCACAGGAGCAGCTTACGTGTCCCTTCTCCCGTCAGAGTTACGTAGATGGCTAACCACCATTTGGGGCTGACTAATGAGCAAACTTTTCTTTATCCTCCTTGGCTTGCTTCCCTCCTGTAACCAGCTGATGGGCTCCGATGGGCTTGAGGTAGGAATGAAGCTCTCCCTCAAAGCTAACACTTCAGTGAGACGTGAGCCAGGTGGCTTCATCCTGGGTTACTGCCCATTTCTCTGTCCCTTCTCTCCTTGCTTTGTCTCATAGGAAAGGCATTGGTGTGGCAGGGGACACAACAACAGTAGATACTCAGGCAATTTCTTGCTTCTGCTGATAGGAGAAGACATGCTGTCCTTGGGTTGACATGCTTTCAGCCTTTGCAGTGGAGGGCTGGTGGTGATAGACCCGGGGGTGGGACTCCCCTTGTTTGCATGTAGCTCTCTAAAATGCAATTTCCAGTGGCATTTGGCTGGTTCGGCAGCTGATGAGAGATAGGGACCCACCCAAAGGGTTGGTTATCTTATCTTAGGCGCTTCTGATAAGGTGCGGCCTAATTCTGGTGATCACAGGCAAGACCTGAGCAGCTGGCTGGAACATTGTCCCTTTTAGATCCTAAACGTGGGTGAGATCAGCCCCACTCCAGGGATTAGGAGATCAGAGGGAAGGCTATATAAGCAAAACGATAAGGCGGCTTTCTTCCCCCTCTGCCATTTGTCTGGATTACAGAGGATTACGCGTCCCCTGTTGGGAGCAACGTCCCCTTGATGTCTTCTTATCTTACGAAGCACGCGACTAGGGGGCTGTTTTGTGGAAGCAGGGGCTGTGAAGGGCAAAGGGATGATGAAACTTTGCCCCAATTCTACCTGTGACTTCAGTCTCCTGACGTGTCCCCATTCCTGGCTCACCCATGTCCCCACCACGCTGTTCATCACCTCATCACACACCCTTCCCCTCCGTGTTATTCCTGGCAGTTCCCTCAGGGGTGGAGGCATCTTTGTCCCTGCACCCTCACAAGCACTTGGGGGTACCCGGGAAGGCAGCGTTGTGGGGCGGTTCCCACAGGAGTCTCGGCTCTGGTCCCCAGAGCGGGTACAAGGCAAGGAGCCCAGCGAGGCTACTTCATGCAGTGAGTCCAAACCATCCATCCAGACAAGTCCCTGCTGCCTGCGTGGCATCTGTACCACCGCCTGGGCTGCCCAGCCCCTTCCCCTGCCACATTACTGCCTGTGTATAGTATATATATTATATATATATATTTAAAAAGATGTATAATATAAAGCTATACATATATACGTATATACGATGACTCACGGATGGCCTGCCGCATACAGGATCCCCTGAGTGGTCTTGTCTAAGCCCGAGTGTCCCTTCACCCCTCCTCTCCCTCTGCCCCTCACCCCAATCCGTTCCAAAATCTAACTACAGCAAACCCCGCCACCTCGGCACCTGTGTTTACAATGTCCTATATATTTGTGGTTAACAAAGTGAAGGTGGTAACTACTGGTGTCTCAATAAAGTTATGACGTTCAAAATAACCAAACTATATGGAAAAAAAAAAAAATTGGTCTGGATTTTCTTCTTCGTGGAGGGATGGCTTTTTCAGCCCCGTTTGCTACGAGCGGACAGCTCCCACGCAGCCAGCCTGCAGGTTTAGTGACAACTGGGGGCTTGAATGGAGGAGAGAGACCTAAAGAACTGCCCTGATCGAGACCTATGTTTCAAAATCCCATCCCATGCGGACGCTTAGGGAAAGCTTCCTCCTCATCCCCTTCTAATGGGCCTGTCACCCAAGCACCCGAGTGTCGCGTTTCCCAGCCCCTGCCCAGCGTGAGGACGGCGAGCAGAGGCACGCGATGGCGAGCGGGCTCTATCCAGTCCTCCGAACTATCTCCCTCTTGGGGAGACACAACAGAGCACGCGCATGCCGTAGCTTCACGTCAGATGATATGCAAAAGTGTTGATAAGACCCATCTGTTTCTTGATTCATCTTTGTTCGGACAAAGACCCTTCTTAAAGTGCCAGCTTTTGGGGTGGAAGTGTTTGTGGAGGGATCATGCCCCCAGAAAGGCAGATGTCTGTGTTGGCAACAGTTGGAGTTAAAAACTGGTGAGACAAAATGCTGCCAAAAGCACGCATTTAAATGAACAAGACTGACATTACTAGTTTGTTTGTTTCTTCCAATAATCTGAAATCTCTTTAACTTTGCTTTCTGGTATTTTAAGCTCTTATGAGTCATGTTTTGAAGTCATCATTCTATTATAAATTTGTATTTTTTTAAAAAAAGTTCACATAATCCCAGGACTTGAGGAGATGAGACTTTGTTTAGGGTGTCACAGAATTCAATAAAATCAGATGCTTTGGCACAACTGAAACAACCCCATTTCCCTCCCTCAAAAGCCCAACTGGCCTCAAGCTCTGCACAAACTCTGTTCTGCAGTGATATTTGGCTCTGTCCCAGGGGAGCAGCACTCCATCACCGTTCCCGCTTCCCCTGGCAGCAGCTCTCCATGTTGGCTCTCCAGCTCTCTGGAGGGTGCTGCGGGAAGGAAGCTGCTGTCTCCTTCTCTCTGTCTCCAGTTCTCCTTCCTTAATGCTTGTTCTCTCTACTGCTCCATCTCTATTTCTTTGCCTTTCCAGCCTGCCTGGAAATAGCAGCCTGTGGAGGAGCCAGGAGCATTAGGGCCTGTGGGCAGCACCAGGCTGAAGTCGGCAGAGATAGCGGGGGAGAGCTCAAGGTGGAGCTGCGTGAGGGCTTGCAATGCCACCCCCTCCGCCATCCCCTTCGGTAACGGTCCGCCATAGGAGCAGAGCCAGCGCAGCAGGCTGGCTCTGTCGGAGACCCTTCTTTTGTTCCATGTCACCTCCTGCGAGCCTTGCCAAAAAACCTGACTTTGCTTTCCAACCTCCGCCTCCATTATCATCCAAACAAGGCCGAAAAAATGTCTCCCATAACATCTCACATGTGATCAGTAGAAACTAAATGATGTGATGGCTTCAGCCAGCGACCCTGTATTTGCTCCCCGCTGTGTACAGCTTCCGAGCGCCTACAAGAGCACTGTGCTGGGGCTGCCCTACGCTCCCTGCTCCCCACGGCACGTCGTTCAGTCACGGTGTTCGTCTTTTATCCAGCAGCCCAGCGGTGACCACGCTTCTTCCTTTTCTACAGAGAAAATGTTAGTAAAAACAGGAAAGCAGTAGTACAGCTTGGCACCAGAAATAATACCGTGCGTATAATCCCTAGCACTGGGGGCCAGAGAAGCAATGAGAAACAGTAAATATACAAAGAGAGAGAGGGAGAGAGCAGGGGAGGAATGAGAAATGTGGGAGTTTAACATGAGAGAGGGAGCTGTGGATCTGGTAGTCACTGAATCATGTAATTCATTTACTGGTGCATGGATGATGAGGTTCAGTGACCGATATCCTGCATTCTTGGCTGTGTGAGAATACAGCGTGGTAACTTCTGAGAGGATTTGCTGAAGGTAAGAAGCAGAAATAGAACAAAAGATAAAACAAGCTCGATCGATGCAGCCAACAAAAACTCTGTTGGTGCAGTATTTCATCTTGCGAGTGCTGCACAAAGCTACTGGTTTCTGTGGGCAGATATTCATGAAGCAGCACACCAGCTTCGGTAGCGCTTTCCTTGGGAGGACTGTGAGGTGCTGGACAGGTACTCATTTAGCACCGCAAGCAGCCTCACTTGGTACATCTTACAATTCGCTTTTTGCAGACCAAGTAGTTAATTGCCTCGCTCAAGGTTAGGGCAGAGGCTCAGTGACAGAACTGCAGGGACATCCAGACAGAATCAGGTACAAGTATTTTCACCAAAAAAAAAATAATGTTTTGCACCAGATCTGTGTTCCAGCCCAAACAGGCAGGAAAAAAAAAATAATAAAAAAATCAGAATGACCCTGATCAGTGACTACGAGCTGAAGGCAGACATTTAAACTAGGAACAGGGCACATCTTTAACTGCAAGGGGTGACTAGTCATTGTACAAACAAGGAAAGCGCCAGATTCTCTAACTTGCATCTTGAGGAAAGCCGTTCTGTTCTCTCACTGAGATCACATTCTGCCCTATCGCACCCGCACACAGACTCCACTCCTGCTCAGTCTCAGAGGGACCCATTTATGGATATAAGAAGACAGAAATGCCTCCTAAATTCCCAGTCCTGCAATGCGATACGTGCTGGCAGTCTCTGAGCACACGCGAAGCCCTGCTGATTCCAGCGGTGCTCTGAGCACGGACCGGGGCTGCCAGCGCTCGTCAAGGTGCACGACTGCAACCTTGAATGTCATTACATGAGCATAAGCTTCTGCTGCAATGCTGAAAAAGTGACATCGCGTTTTAGAGCTGGCAAACTCGCCTGTTGCTTTTTAATGACACGGACAATGCTGTTCTACAGGGATTTCTGCAGCACCAGGAATTCTTAATGCCGGTAAGAAAAAAAATCTTTATTGGTACTAAATCTGTCCATCCTACTTTTGATTTTAGTGCAGACTCCAGATCCATTCCTTTAATTACTTGTACCCACTCACAGCTTTACCTGCAGGAATACTCCAAATCACATTGGTGAGCTGAACATGTGGCAACTTGTTCGTAGACTGAGGTTGTAAATGTAGCATTTTCTTCTAATTTTGGCCAACACCACCTTTAAAAAAAGCAATTCTGTCTGGGTACCTAAGTCTGCTTGAATGGCTGAATATTTGTGAGCCTTGCACGAAGGGGAAGGATCTGTAATCTTTGTATGTTTGGAAGAAAGGGATGTAACAGAACAACAGACACAGGATTTACAGGAAAGGGAGCCGCAATCCTCTGGCAGGATCCCCTGCAGCAAAACCCATCGCTCCATAGAATGAGGTTAATTAACTGGCAATTATTTCTGAAGTGCATCGGAATCCAATATATTTGCCACAAAGATGTCATTAAAAGAGTATCTAGCCACTGCTGGAAGTCAAAACAATTTAACGCTCCCACCCTCACCACAATTGCAGAGCTACACATGACAGAAACTGCACGTCTCTCAAGTTGGAGCCCCTTCAGCCTGAGTTCACCCAGGGAAACGTGCTCTTCCCCAAGCCCCCCAGTGCCGCAGCCTGTCTGCTGGCCATCACTCACTTTCAAGGCACGCCGCCCACACCTGGAGGGCTCTTCCGCTGACTTGTAAGAAAGCAGCAGGAGCGATTCTGGTGTCTTCCCTCCTGCTCCAGCTGAGCTGGTTCAGTGGAAACTGAACAAACTACCTCAGTCTAGAAAGGTTCTTAAGGAAGAGCCAAATCAGTTACTTCTGTTTCTGCCTGCATTGTCCAGGCAGGCACAAAAGCAATTTCCCTGTTGTGCCTGACTCCAGACGACCATGCGCTGCTCCAAACTGCGGTGGGTATTGAGAACCATCTGTCAGCTGTTCCAGACACCTCCCCATCGCTGGACCGAGGGCATAGTCCCATTACGTCCCCGTTATGGCCTGCAAAAGAGGGTGGGAAAGGGCTGTGAGGCATCTTGGTGGAAGATGAACTGCAGGCTGAGATAAATGGAGGTGTCCTGTGGTCTCTGTGGAACAGCAGCGCAGCTGAGAGCTGGTATCTTGGGCTTTCCAGGGCTTGGCCTTCCATAGAGAATCACAGAACGGTTTGGGTTGAATGGACCTCAAAGACCATCTAGTTCCACCCCCTCTGCCACGGGCAGGGACACCCTCCACTAGACCAGGGTGCCCAAAGTCCCATCCAGCCTGGCCTTGAACACTGCCAGGGATGGGGCCTCCACAGCTTCTCTGGGCACCCTGTGCCAGTGCCTCACCACCCTCACAGGGAAGAATTTCTTCCTAATACCTAATTGAAATCTCCCCTCCTTCAGCTTAAACCCATTGACCCTTCAGGGACTGGAAGGCCGCTGTAAGGTCTCCTCAGAGCTTTCTCTTCTCCAGGTTGAACAAGCTCTCTCAGGTCCTCAAAGGAGATGCTCCAGACCCCCAATCATCTTCATGGCCCTTTGCAGAGTTTGCACAGTGGTGCTAAAATCACGTTTTAATGCCAGACTCCCTCAGGGCTTTTGGCACCCAAGGTGGCCCCACTTAACAGGATCCCCCCAACCCTGCCCCCCATCCCTCCCCTCCG
>VWZZ01004129.1:451914-466555 GCA_013399095.1 Psophia crepitans
GCACAGGGAGATGGCGACCCCAGGGTTCCCTCTCGTTGCTGGCAGCGGCAGGGCCGCGGCCCCCTTCCCCTGGGTGAGCGTCCTGCGGTGGGGAACCGGAGCCTGCCCTGTGTGCGCTCCCGTGCTGCCGCGGCGTGAGGTTCTGGGTCACCAAGGGATGGACGGTGCTGTGCTGTATCGAGCGTAAAACTCGGGTGCAGATTTCCCTTCTGGTTTCTTGTTAGCAAGAGCCGGGGGTGCAGGCAGAGCTCAGCTTCGGAGGGAAAAGCAGTGGTAAGCGATCAAGTTCTGCAGCAGGGAGTATGAAGTTACTGGCTGGGGTGGTGTGCTACCCTGTTAGCGAAGGGAGAAGGGTTGAGAACAGGGTGGACGTGGACTTGTAACCCGTGCTGGACAAGGATCCTCAGTTTAAGCTGCCTGGGGTTTACATGGTTTCTTTCCTCTTCCTGTCTCCCAGGAACAGCAGCCCAGTTGGACAGATGACTTGCCATCCTGCCATCTCTCTGGGGTGGGCTCAGCTCCAAACCGTTCCTACAGTGCGGATGGCAAGGGGACAGAGGGTCACCCCTTGGAAGACAACTGGTTAAAATTCAGGTATGCGGGTCGCACCTGGGACACAAATGCCTGCAGATGCAAGGGCAGGTAAAAGTGGTGTTTAGTTTGTCGCACAGGACTCAGAAGAAGAGGGTGGGGCATGAGCATGCAGGAGGTGTCTGGAGGAACTTGTTAAGTATGTCTTATGTCTGACTGACACCTGTGACCTCTATGCTTCTGCCCTCTTCGACAGGAGTGAGAACAACTGCTACCTCTATGGTGTCTTCAACGGTTATGATGGCAACCGAGCCACCAACTTTGTGGGTCAGAGGCTTTCTGCAGAATTGCTGCTGGGCCAACTACACGCAGATCACAACGATGCTGATGTGCGTCGAGTTCTGCTGCAGGTACAGAAGCTTTGGCTGGGAACGGCTCCTGCTTCTCACACTACCCACCTCCTCTTTTTGCCACCAGGGGAAGCAGCATCTGGTTTCTGTGGGGCTTGGAAACATCTGCCAGTGGTTGCAATTGCACTCATCCTGAGCAGCTGTAGTGCTTTGTTTCACTCCCATGGCGTACCCATCTGTCCCTCTGGCTCTGTCAGCACCGTGCTGAGAGCTCTCCAGAAGGCTGCAGCTGGTCTTCACTGGGCATGTAGGAACAAGTCAGCCTGTGAAGGAAACGACAATGAGTGAAAGGGGAAAGTTAATGTGTGGGGAGATGGATTTGTGAGTGCACTTTCTTGAGTGATAGCCAAGTTCTTACAGTCAGCACACAAAATCAGATAGGTCTTTCAACTTGCTGTGAATGTAGTTTTTATGGTTTTGTCTCCTGTTTTGAATTGTTGTAGTTTGATTTTACAAGCTGTTAACTAGTTACGTTGAAATAATTGTTTCAATGTGATGCAGTGATCCTTGAATGTCTTTATGTACAGTGATCATCCACTCTTAAGTGCCAGTCTTAGGGAGGTGCGAGGGGGTAGTCTGAAGGTATTGGACAGAGCTTAGTTTCTCTTTATGGCCTTTTTTAGGCTTTTGATGTGGTGGAAAGAAGTTTTCTGGAGTCCATTGATGATGCCTTAGCAGAGAAGGCCAGCCTGCAGTCCCAGCTACCAGAGGTAAAGTAGCCTTCAGAACAGAGGTTGATGGAGGTCCCACTTTTCAGACTGCTGGATGAGTCTTGAGGGATGAGTCTTGGGCATATTAGTCTATCTGGTCCATGGGAGGCTGTAACTGAAAATGATTTCTCTGTGGCTCTCTTCTGGGAGCTTGCGTGAAGTGAAGCAAGCATCTTGGGCCACTTCCCAGAGTTCCCCCTGCTCACACTGGCACTATGAGTCCCATCGTTGGTTATCTTAGTAAGGAACTCTCCACTATATATGTTGAGGAGTTCAGCCTGTAGGTGTGGCTCTCCCAGGACGAGGCCATATGACACAGATGAGAGGCAAGGCCTCAGATTTGCGTGGCATCTGGGCAGATGTGGATTCATTCTTCAGGTGAACTGGACTGTTGTCTCCAGAACCTTATCGGAGCTGTGTTATTTGTTAGGATTGAACAAATAATTGCATGTCTTACACAGTCTTGGCACAAGGCTAAGACATGCCAAGACGAGTCCCTTCCGTACAGAATTTCAATTCCAGTTGTTGTTTCTGTGTTGTGGCACTGTGTGTTTAAGCTTCCCTCTCATTTTGGGTTCCAGGGTGTCCCTCACCACCAGCTGCCATCTCAGTACCAGAAGATTGTGGAGAGACTGAAGGCTGTAGAGCAGGAGATCTCTGGGGGAGCCATGGCTATTGTGGCTGTTGTTCTCAACAACAAGCTCTATATCGCCAATGTGGGTGAGTGGTTTTTGTCAGTACCTCAGTCTAGGCATTTCTGAGGCTGGCTGAGGTTTTAGTAAGAGGAAGAAATTTGAATGTGGGGGACAGTTTCCTTGGTCTGTGGCCAAGGAGTGATATGCTTGTTACTTATGAGAGCATTTGAAATCAGCCTGGCTCTTTATCTCTGCAGATGTTGGCTGATGCAATGTGTATGACCAAAGAAAAGAGAAAAGCGGGTTGAGAGACACTAGTGCAGGTTCACTGAGAAGTGAAGAGCTTGTGAGGTACTGGCTCAGGCCTGGATGAAGAGCTGCCTAGCAGGCCTACTGTGCTGCTAGCAAGGCTGCTTTTTGGAGATCGTGATGAGACAGTACATGAGCCTTTCTCTTCTTTTCTGTCTTTGTTTCCCCTCTCCTGTTCCTTTTGTTGTTTGGCTATGTTCTCCCTCTTAACGGCAGAGCTATTTGGTGCCTCATCTCGCTGCTCCCACTGCAGGTACCAATCGGGCACTGTTATGCAAGTCCACGGTGGATGGGCTGCAGGTGACTCAGCTCAACGTGGACCATACAACAGAGAATGAGGATGAACTCTTTCGCTTTTCCCAGCTGGGTGAGTGTTGGGTTTCATGTCCTTATCTGAGAACATCGTACGCCTCCATTTATCTGAGGCACCAGGAGGGACTCAAGCCACTAGAAATGATAAATGACCATGAAAAAGAAGCTTACTGTAGTTTCAAATGACAAGTATAGTGCCTCCTTTTTTTCTGCAGATCTAGCTATTGTGAGGCTACAGAGTGCTGGTTCAGTGAGCTGAGCTCACTCAGAAAACACTTTATTTTTTTCCTTTCAAGTTTTGAGAGTTAGTTTCATGTCTGGCTGCCAAACTGATATTGATTTGCCCTCCAGCTGTGTGATTGCTGGAGTCGATAGGAAGGCAGGAGTGGAAGCACGCAGCCAGAGGGTAAAAGCAAGACGGACAGTACATGACTGCTCCTTTGGAGGCAAACCACAGTTCTGCTGGGTAAAGTTCTGTGTGATGCCGCACCCTCGGGATGGTGCGTTTCAATATGCCTTTATACAAGCTGCTGCGGCAAAAAGGCAGCTGCGCCTCAGACAGAGCCAGGCCAAGCGCTGGCATTTACTGCTCTCACATGAGTAACTATTGAACTCTTAATGCTGACATTTTGCTTTAGGCAATTTCCCTTTTCCTTTACCATGTCTGACATGTTTACTTTCTTTGTCTAGAACTAGCCCAGACCGCTTGGCATGATTGCTAGTACCGAATTCTTCTTACTGAGATACCTATGTTCTGTACCTTTGTTTAGGTAGATCTAACTTGGCATTCCTCATTAGGTTCACCTGGTAGATATATTCGCGTCTGGTGAGGCTGTTGATGTGATTTTCTGCTGCTGGGTCTTGTTGCGTTCCATTTCTCTTCCATTTCCTCTTTTACTCATACTCCTGCAGTAGTGGCATGTGCTGTCAAACAGAAGACTGAATACAAGAATCCAGGGAAAGAGGTCCTTTGACTGCCTTTCTGATGCCAAAAATGCAGAATTTAGCTGCAGTCCGTAGCAGAACAGGGGTCTGCTGGATATACCGACCTTAACTTGCCGCAGCAGTGGCTCTCCTGCTGGCAGTCCCAGCAGAAGAGAGAGCCTGCAGAACGAGCTGGTGTGCACAGGCTGTTTTGGGGGCCCGAAGGAGGTTGTTGTAGGGCTAGGTTGAAGCGTAGTGACAAGAGGTAGTGGTGGTAGTGCTTGTTGTGATGGTGTCTGTGTCGCACCTCTCCTGGGGGAAGGAAGGGAGAGGTCTTACGCCTCAGGGGCTCTTTACCCAGCACATTGCAGCTTGTTCAGTGTTTCCAGAGAGTTGCTGTGATTTAGACGCAACTTCTTGGGCGTGCTGCGAGCTTCCCTGTGTTTGTGTCTGTCGACAGCGCGTATCCCCCTGCCAGGAGCTGGCAAATAAGCTGAGCCATGTTGATGAGTCAGCTTTGGTCCACAGCAGATGGCAGAGTTGTGTCTTATTGCTGGGGTAGGTGTGGAGCCATCTGTGCAGTGAGGCTGGGTTTGACTCAGAGGGAGAGTTTCAGTTGGACCCCTGCCTTCACCTTGTGCTGAGGACAGTCATCCCTAGATAAAAATCTCAAAATAACATTTTCTGCCTGTTAGCTCTAGGTCTTACCAGGAAAAGGGAATTGTCAGAACAGACCAGGTAGGTGGCTCATCTGCTTCAAAGAGTAGCCGCACCCAGATGGTCCCTTTAGAACCTTCTTCAAGATGAGGTTCCTTCCTAGTCCCTGCTGGATTTGAGATGTACAGTGAAGCAGAGGTATATCCCCTTAAATTTATTTAAATAAATCGTGGTTTGGTCATTCTTATTTTAGGAGTAGCCAACACAGACTTGAGCACTTGAGCAAATTCAGTGCCTCAGGTAGATAACTCTCCTTTTCTCCTGCGAATATGCGTGTTAGCAAACCCATCATGTGAGGTTCAGCAGCAGGGATTGGTGGTAGGTGGGAGAAGCAGCAGAATCCTTCACGTATGTTTCCCCCTTCCTCCTCCCATCGCATGGTCCAGAGCTGACAGGCACAGATGTTCCCCTGCCTTTCAGCGAATGCCTGTGCGCCCAGGCAGCTGCCGCTGGTGGCTTTGGACCAGGACGTGGGCTTTGTCTCAGGGCCAAGCGTTGCTTTCAGGGTGCGAGTGTTGGGCTCGGTGCATCTCTCTCCTTCTCTCTCCTTCCCGGATTACAGCTAGCGAGAAGGTCTCTCTTGGAACAGAGCAAATTGTTCTTCCTTTCCTTCCTGTTGGGCTCCTGATGATCCTTTGGCATCTCGTTTTGTCTTACAATTTCATCTTAGCTGTGGATATTTCTTTTCTCATTCCTGACAGCGTAACCAGAGGAAGTCCTGCAAATTTCCCAGAGTGAATTAAACTTTTTTTTGTTTGTTTGTTTTTCAATCTGGCAGGCTTGGATGCAGGGAAAATAAAACAAGTGGGAACTATTCGTGGGCAGGAAAGCACTCGGCGCATTGGAGATTACAAAGTCAAATACGGCTATACTGATATTGAACTGCTCAGGTCAGACATGCTCAGCTTCGTGGTTTGAAGCCCTCCTTGTCTTCGTGACCCCTCCGTTCTCACTTTACCGTTAAACACTAAACAACTTGTCACTAAACAACACCATCTCTTTCCAGTGCTGCTAAATCTAAGCCCATCATAGCGGAGCCTGAAATCCACGGAGGGCACTCACTGGATGGGGTGACCGGCTTCTTGGTGCTCATGTCTGAAGGACTCTACAAAGCACTGGAGGCAGCTCATGGGCCTGGGCAGGCCAACCAGGTGAGCCTGCTCACAGGGGAAACGTTCCCTTGGCTACTGACTCACTGCAGCAGTGTCAGCTGCTCTCATACAGACTTTCCTCCTCGTCTGTCCCATGAGCGTTGGCCAAGTTGAATGCCTGTGCCACCCCATTCCAGTCTGTAATAATATGGGAGCTGCTTTGCCAAGCCAGTTCTTCTAGGCAGCTGCCTGTCCCTCAGGAGTAGCCCATTAAAGGGAATGGGTGCCAGCAAGCACCGCAGTAGGATGAGTTGCTGAAAAAACTCTGAGGTTGGATGGCTGGAAAAGATTTCCTCCAAAATCTCGTAAACATCCTTCTTTATTCTTTTTTTCCCTTCTCTGCTCTGCTCAGGAAATTGCAGCCATGATAGCCACAGAGTTTGCCAAGCAGACATCGCTGGATGCTGTGGCACAAGCAGTAGTGGACCGGGTTAAGCGGATCCACTGTGACACTTTCGCCAGTGGTGGGGAACGGTCCAAATTCTGTCCCAGGCATGAAGACATGACGCTGCTTGTGAGGAATTTTGGGTACCCCCTGGGTGAGATGAGCCAGCCCACCCTGACACCAACACAAGGTATGTTGGGGAGAGAATGAAACAAAGTGGAGGGTGGAAGATGAAATCTCTTGATGGATCCAGCACTGACCTAATATCAGGAGAGGAGATGCTCGGTGTAGAAGGAATTTTCTTATTAAAGAGATTATTGGCTTCTGAGACATAGAGTCTGTGTCCATTTGACAGAACACAGTGCAGCATCTAAGAAAGCCTGTTTAATATAAATCCTTTGGTTCTTTGGCGTGCCTTTGCCGCTCTGCACCCCCAGTCACTTGTGTCTCAACTGCGCTTTCTAACTCTCATTTTCTCCCTGCTCAGGAGGCCGTGTCTACCCAGTCTCTGTGCCGTATTCCAGCTCCCAAAGCACGAGCAAGACGAGCGTCACACTGTCTCTTGTCATGCCTTCCCAAGGCCAGATGGTCAATGGTGCCCACAGCAGCTCAACTCTGGATGAAGCCACCCCCACCCTCACTAAGTAAGTCCTGCTCTCTCGCTTCCACAGTTTTCCCCGTGCCTCACACTGTGTGAAGTGGTTGAAAAGCAGAGAGACGCCTGTCAGTTACCTGTCAATCACTCCCTTATCTGGAGCGTGGCCCTCCTGACTGCAGTATTGACAGCCAGCATAACGCGTTAGCTGGGAAGTGGTTGTGTGAGGAGTGGGAATGAGTAAAGTGAGCAGCCCTGAAGCCAGCTCTGGGAACCTGCCTTGGGAGCAGCATCTGCTGCCGTTCGGAGAGGCTCCTCTGGCAGGGAGCAGCCCTTCTCCTTGGATCTTGGGTGCCAAGCGTGCTGGGTGCTGTGCATGGAGGGAGTGTGGGTGCCCTTCGTTTTAATAGGGAAGAGGGGCTATGCAGGTCCCTTGTAAGGTGGCTGGAAAGGCTGTGCTGCACAAGTTGGCTTGCTCAGGGAGAAAGGCCAGGGTAGAAAAAAGGATGAAGTTTAGAACTGGATCCTATTTGGATCCACTTTGCGGGATTGTACTAGTTGGTGGCTCTGATTTAGGTTCAGCCTTTGGCACAGGGTGGTTTGTGTACGCGCTGCAAAGTGAAGCAGCTTTCTGGTTATTGTGTTCTGGTAGCTCTAGAAACAATGAGGCTGACGCACTAGAGCTGCTTTGGCTGCCACGCAGGTCACGCAAGAATAGCTTTCCTTGCTGCCAGACTCTTCCCGTAAAGCTCATGCTGTATGGGTACGAGGAGGCCAGCAGAGTGCGTGCCGCCGCCTCTTTTTTTTTTCTTTTCTTTCCATTTTTTCCTGTTTCCTCTCCTCTGTTCCTTGGATGCCTGGTTGTACTTAAGGCTTTCCAGTTAAAGGTCCATCAGATAGCTTTGGTGTTCACCAATTTCAAGCAGTTCTCAACCCTTCTAGGGCTCTGATAGAGCAAGAGACTGCAGCTTCCTTTACCCCTTCGTTAAGGACAGCTTGACCAGTGTAGAAGCCGGCACGTCTTGTGGTGCTTTTCTTGTCCGAAACATCAAATGTGGAAAAATAAAGATGCTTATCCTCTCTCTGTCTCTTTTTCTCTCCATAGCCAAAGCCCAACTGTGACACTCCAGTCCACTAATACTCACACTCAGAGTAGCAGCTCAAGTTCAGACGGGGGTCTCTTCCGCTCCCGACCCACCCACTCGCTCCAGCCAGATGAAGATGGGCGTGTGGAGCCCTATGTGGATTTTGCGGAGTTTTACCGGCTTTGGAACATGGACCATGGCGAGCAGGGAGCACTGACTGTGTCCTAATGTGGAAAGGTGCCTCCTCCAGACACCCTGCGCTCGGCTGCCTGAGCAAAGACTGAGGCAAGAACGGGAGCGCTCCACCGAGGGCTGAGTTCTGCCACGAGTTAACTCCTGTGCAGGATGTGCTGAACACTGGGCTGGGGAGCGTGTACAGCGCGCTCCACACGCGCATTGCCTGTGCCCAGCACCCAATCCTGACCAACCTCCTTCCCTCGGAAGCCCTGTGAATAGGGGAAGGGGTCTTGAATGCAACCCTCGCTGCAGGTTTTTGCAAATAAAAGTTGCAGAGAGGGCTCCCTCTGGATAATGCGAGAGCAGGGGCCTGTACAAAGGCTGTGCGTGTGCGCGTGTGTAGGTGTGCGTGTGTGTGTGCGTGCTGTCATAATGTTTCTACAACTCGATTCATAATGCTGTGATTCCAGTGTTCAACTCCATAGAAGATACCTCTATTTTGCAGAATAAATAACTTATAGCTACACTCATTGGCACCCGTGTGGCTTGCTCTCTCCTTACACCGTCGTGTGTGGGTGTGACAGCTCTTCCTGGTGAAACCCTCGGTTCCTCCAGAATAGGGGGTTGCACCTCGCGGCAGACAAGCTGCTGCTGTTAGAGTGGCCTGAGCCCTTGCAGGTGCCTTAAAAGCATAAGGTCTTTGTCCCGTGCTTGTCTGCTGACCTTTGGCACTGGGCTATGGCTTGGAGTTAAGCCATAAATTCAAAGCGTTGGGTTTTTTAGGCAAAACACGCGCTGTTTCCTTAGCGCAGGCTGTTGGCAGAGTTTCGGGAGCGGGCGGAGTTCGTAACGCCGTTTTCCTGTGCGGGCTCCTGGTAGCACACAGCAGGAAGTCGTGTGTGGATAGAACCAGAACTTACGTTGCGATGGGGCTGCCTTGACCACGCAGATGTGCGCCCTTGTGTCGGAGCGCAGAGGGGCACAGCGAGGAGGGGGCAGCCAAGGCCTGGCCTAGCTGGCAGAGGCGTCGAGATCATGGCGATCCTCTAGTTCAGGCTTCTGACGGCAGGCGGCAAGTGAGCCTCTTCCCTCCCTGCTCCATCCTTCCCCTTCAGCCCCGCTCCCGGGGGAAGGAGCCTTTCCACAGCAAACACGGGAGGCCTCGGGGGTGACCACTGTGCTGCAGCGCCTGGTGCCTCCCTGGGGAGATGCGGTAAGGCGCTGGGCAAAGCCAGGAGAGGGCTAGGGGAGAGCAAGGGAACCGGCCTGGGTTCCTTCCCAGATTTATTTTTGCTTCCAGGCTGGTCACCTTAGGAAGGAGAAGGGGAGTGGGAAGGGATCAGGATGAAGTAGCAGAGGATGCTGCAGTCAAGGCCAGCATGTAGCCAAGCTCTGGTGTGTGCAGGTTCAAGGCGTTTGTGTGTACCAGCTTAGAAAGGAGCGGAGGGGGATTTATCCCTTTGGATAGATCAAACAGCACCGAGTGCCCTGAGGCAAGATCCGAGTTCAGTGAGAAATCTGTGGGCAGGATCAGAGCGGTGAGAAACGCCCGTTTCCTCGGAAGGCACAACAGGCATCCCTTGCGCGTAGGTGGGTGGCTCTCTGCCGCTGCCCCCCTCCAGCTCCCGCTGGCACGGCTCTGCCCTGCGGGGTTTTGTGTGAATCATGTGGGGCTCTTGGCTGCTGGGCTGCCGGCAGAAGCTCTCCTTCCCGGCTCTCCTTCCCGGCCCTCCCGTAGCTCCCAGGAAGGCTGGGTGTGCTGAGCGTGCCGGCACAGGCACCTACTGTCAAGACCCTTTCAACCCTGGCAGGGAAACGGCGTTCAGTGACAGGGAGGGAAAACCAGTGGAGTTGTGAGGGGTTTGGTGCCTTGCCCCTGAGGCAGGGGGTGGCAGTCCCTCACCCCTGTCCTCTGTGCTTGCCTCTGCCTGCGAGGAGCAGGGAGTTCTGCTGTCTTGAGTCCAGCCAGGCCTTGTTGTCCAGGACCGCTCCGAAACGTCATTTGATCCGGGGATCGTATCCGTTCCTCCAGGCTGTTGTGTGGCTGTTTGATAGGATGGTGTGACCCTGGTATGGACTAAAATGGAACTGGAGAGGTTTTATCCTCTTTTGCGTTCCTTAACCTGGCACGGATCTCGATAGCTGTATAAACAAGTCTTTCTTGCTTGTTCCCCCATCCCATCTATCTATGGTATTTGCTAACTTACACCGAGAACAGTTCCAATGGGAAATATTCCAGCATGTGGATGCTCCAGATAAAAGTTTAAGAATTGCCAAATGCACTTATATAAAGCAGATCACACAAACCAGACTTATCCTTTGGCATAATTGCCAGTTTATGAAGTATGAAAAAATAAAGCGGGTAGGAGTGGGTGGGTCACATTAAGCTGTGTCTGTACAGCCACTGGAAAAAAACAGATGAGGGAAATAGCGTGCATGGAGAACCTGTGTAAGCCGTGGCTTAGGAGTCCAGGTCAAAGAAACAGGTTTATGTTGTGTACGGGGGAAGGAGGCTTGTGAGCGACTGCGGTGTTTAATATTGTCCTTGAGGAGCGACGGGAAGATGCAGGCTTTAACAGCAGTGGAAAAAACCTCCTCTCCCCTGCCCCTTTAAAATGAAGGAGTGGATGGAAGAGGACAGATCCAGAGCGATCTGGAGAAACAAGAGCAGGGGCCTTTTTGCAGTGTAGTGAAATTCAAAACCACTGGAAACGTGAAGTCCTAGGCAGGAAGAGAGAAAAACAGTGTGGCTGTGCACCACAAAACTGCTGGAGAGGAGCTGGCAAATTAACATCTGAATATGCAGAGTAAGTCTGCCGTAAAGGCAGCTAATCTGATTTTTCAAGAGCTATCCCCCTGTGAGACAAGGGTAGAAATGAGAGGCCCTGTCCCTGGAACGGGAGCAGCGGGGACGCTCCACCAGAGCTGGCTGAGGGGCGTTAGAGGAGCTCGGGCTGTGTGGTTGGTGAGACAGGCTGGGAGAAGGTCCTGGTCCCAGTGCCTGGGGGCAGGCAGCGAGGTGAACAGCCAGCCGAGCTGAAGCAACGTGTGGAGGATTCGGCAGGTCTGAAGATGATGTGGAGACTTTAGGTGCTCCTGGGGAGGACTGAAGCCATATGCACCTCTGTGCACCAGGGCACGGAGAAAACCCAGGAAAGTCTGGAATAGGCTTTGTAGACTCCCCGGTGCCTTTGAGGACCTCTAGAAAGAGCTGACTGAAAGAGGAGGCCATGTTTGGGCTGGTTTCAGTACAGAGCTGGGGCTTGTGTTTCTCTGGAGTCAAAGCGGTGGTTCCATGCTAAGCCATCCCCAAAAGCCCTCTCTTGGCTTGCACACTTGCTCTGCCCCAAAGCACTGGTATCACCTCACCAGGTAGATGTGCCTGGGTGGGGGGCAGGAGATGCCCCACTGTCCCTCCTATCCCTAATTTTCTGTCCCTCCTTGCATCTCCTCCCCTGAGAATCCTTTCCAGCAGCCCAGTGAGGAGCACCCAGCGCTGGTGGAGGGGGCTTGGTGAGTGTTGGTGAGATGCCATTGCTTGCAGCTATCTGCACTTTATACCCCAACATCTCGCAGTCCCAGGACAAGCAGAGGGGCCCCTCCAGCACTGGGAAGGGTGGTTTTCACAAAAATGTTTGTCAGGGTCATGCCCCAGCCTAGGATGGAAATAAACCATGAGAGGGAGACTTGGAAACTGCCTTGGAATATGGGGATCTGCAGCCATGGGAGGCCCTTTGATGCCACCTAAAACTGAGGTCCTCACCATTTCTGCTACTGAAGGATCACTGG
The DNA here is from genome assembly GCA_013399095.1 of Psophia crepitans. Lineage (NCBI taxonomy): Eukaryota > Metazoa > Chordata > Aves > Gruiformes > Psophiidae > Psophia > Psophia crepitans. The sequence goes on from VWZZ01004129.1 coordinate 463,645, forward strand.
GGACTTTTTTTATTTTTATTTTAAGCTCTCCATTAGCTGAGCAGCACACCCATTTATAACAAAATCTTTAACCAGCAGAAGGGTGGCCACGCAGGGTCACGGGCGGGAGTTAGCGCTCAGCTCTGGCGCACCGTCCGTGGGCAGCTCACGCAGGGCTTGGGTGTTCTTCAGCGGCTGAAGCTAACGTGGGCTGGTTTGTTTCCATTCACCTCTTTCTTTGCACCCAGATGCTTTTGGCACAGCTGGATTTTCCAACGGGAGAGCGGCACGTGGTGAGCGAGTGCCACTCGGTGCCACCAGTGCTCCCTGGACCGTGCAAGGAAAATGTAGTGTTCTCATCCAGAGTCTCTCCTCCCTGTGAGGAGAGCCATGCTCTGAGGAGGAAGCAGTGTGTTACTCTCCCCTCTCCTTTTTCTTCTTTCACCGCATTAAGGTTTTGAGAGCGTTAGGAGGTAGCAGAGGGGTTTTGTGGGCCTGCTGAAAAAAACGCAGCAGTTGGCCTTCTGTTGTCATGGGGCGGAGACAGCCATAGCTGAAAGGTGAAGCTGCCTGGAATATATAAATATATTTGATAGCTAAGAGATAGTTGTTTATATGAGAGTCCGATTTTTCCTTCCCTAGAAATTCTGAGGAAGGGCTTTAGCGTAATCCTGTGTAGTTCATTACTCGAGTGACTCTCCTTTCCCTGGTTAAGAGCATCGCTGGCATCCTAAAACATCAGTGCCGTTAACGTGAGTTGCAAATAAACCCCCAGGGATGGGTTAGGTATTTTAAATCCTATAGCTCTTTCTGTAAGCATAGGAATGCTATTTGGAGTATTCTGGCTAAAATTCAGCACGAGTGCTTATATTCTGCCAACTCCAATCCCCTCCTGGAGTTTCAAATGGATACGATATTTATCTTCACTTCCCGTCTTAACTATTGTGTGTTGTCGCTGTAGGTTGCTAAACAACTGCTGTCTCATCGGTGGCTGTATTTTGCTGGCGAATAAAGTGAGCCCCATGTGCATGTGAACCATAAAGCTATTTGGAGTCCGTGCATAAGAACCCCAAGATACATGTAAGCTGTTAATATTTATTATGTGGAGCTGAGAACATCACTGAAGATGGAGGGATTACAGTAACTGAGTTCAGGCTGTTGAACAGCCAGACAGAATGGAAGAGAAAACAGATGCCCTGGAGGAACAAGAGCAAAAAGCATGAGGAATTTTCTGCATGCAGGATTAGACTCCAGCCAAGCGTGGAAAGAAAAAGCCTGGGAATACTCCGGAGAGCCAGGGTGGATAGGACGGATGCAGCGTTATGGCTTCTTGCTCGGAGGTGAATCTTTCCCTCTCTGCTTCCCCCCTCTGCTTCCCCAAAACAAGCAGCAGCTTAACCGTGGGCTCGCTGGGCTGCGGGCAGCAGGAGCCCTGTGAGACGGGACCCGGCCACAGCAGGGGGCAGGTCGGACGAGGTGTTTCCAAGATGCGTGTGAGAGGACTCAATCTCCTCGGCCAGGCAATGCTTGGGCTTGGCCGTCTCTCTGCTAGGTGTTTCAAGAGGGTCCTAACCTGTTTTCTCCATTTGCCTCCTCTCTCAGGAACAGCGTGACCTAGAAACTCCGCATTTCTGCTGCGGGTTTTGCCTGAGCCGGGCAAAGAGCTTTTGTCTGCCTTACAAAAACCAAGCGACAGCGGGGGAGCAGCACCAGCCCCTTTCTGCAGAGCAAAGTCCTCAGCAAAACACCTGCTTTGATGTCCAAAGGACCGGTAGCAAGGAAAGGCCGGGACCAGAGAGCCCGAGGGGTCCGGGAGGGCGGCCAACCCTTCCCCTCCCCATCTGGGAGCTATGGAAACTCTTCTGCCCAAAGTCCTTCCAGTTACCGTGGCACTGAGGTAGCCACCAGCCACCAAAACATCTCGGGAAGCTGCTGCGGTTTGCTTCCAAAACCAGCCACAAGCCCAGTCACCCAAACCCGAGGTTCCTAGGGGTGGTTGGGCATTTCTGAACACGCAGCAGAGAGCTCCCAACCACAGAGAAATCGGGCAAACCTGGCTGCCTCCGGCCGCTGATGAGAGTCGGTTGCTTTGGGAAATTCAGGACTCCTTTCAAAGTCGGGGGATCAAAGCCAAGCTGCTAGTGGTTTCATGCATCGGTGAGTCGGAAAGTCCCTTGCTCCAGCCAAGGGCAACTGGCAGCCAAAGCAGAACAGGTAGCCGCTCTCGTATGGCTGTGCGCCGCGGGCTCCTCCTGCCCCCGTCGGTGCCTGAGCTGCTCCGCCCCTGTCGTGGCTGCTCAGCAAAACGGCCGAAAAAATGGTGCATCCATCACCTCCAAGGCAGCTGGGCAGGGTTCCCCTCCCACGGCCTGGGTCAGGGTGATTTCACATCACCGTCATGCAGACGGGGTCCGTACGAGAGAGGGGGAGAGCCCCAGTGCCTTGTCTCAACCCAGTCTCCATCCCAGACCTGCTGTGCAAGCCCCGTGCAAGGGGAACCGGCAGCCCGTGCCGGAGAAGGGATGCCTCTGCGCCTAGTTATAGGCAAAGCGGAGCAAACCGACCGGATCACCCAGTTTAGCCTCCATTAAAGGTTTGCTGTGGGCGCCCGCTGCGTTGTGGGGGTGAGGGCAGAAAGGAAAGCCCATCCCTGAACAGGCTCGCTGGGTGTGCGTGTCGGTTCGGCACAGAGGGTCGCCCCAACCGGCCCTCCTACGACCCACGGTGTTTTTTACCTGCAGCCACGTGCAGTACGGAAAGGGAAAAAGGGGCTCTTCCCTCTGTTTGAAACAAGAAATACGTAGAGAAGCAGCTTCAGAGCTCATCCCTAAAACACTTACAGCTCTTAAATATAAATATGAGTCAGGCACTAAGGCGAAATAGCTTTTGGACACAAATTATTCATCCAGGTAGTTCAATAATTGACTGAACG
>VWZZ01004129.1:466588-482688 GCA_013399095.1 Psophia crepitans
CCCCCAATCCCAACATATTCTGGAGCTAATTCTGTTTTTCCTTATTGCTCCTGTTGGTAGCTCTTCCAAGAGTTCTCAGCTGCTGTGGTGAGAAATATCCAAAATAGCTTCACAAGGGACTTCTCAGAGATGTGAGGCCTTGAAACAGCAACAGCAAAAAAAAAAAAAANGATGGGAAATGGAAAAGGTGAGGAGGCAAAACCAACATGCAGTCAATAAAAGCTTTCAGAGAAGAGATAAGAGCAACAAAACACAGAATGGCTTACCGCTTGCTAAAGGTGTGATGGGAATGAAAAGAGCTTTTGCAAATGTCTTGGGGGGAAAGAAATTAGAGAAGTGTATCCATTAGCAAATGAGTGTGTGAGTGTATTATTCATGGCTGCAAATATCTGAGCTGCAAAAGTGCCACATTTTTATTTCTATCTGCCTTTAGTGGCAAATTTAAGAATTTTGAATAGCAGGGAAGTAATTAAGACCTAATAAAGCAGCTCGTGCCTGCCACTACAAGCGAGGAACGTGGCAGCGTCCCTCCCGAACTCCGCAGGGCTGCTCACCTGGGTAAAGTTACTCTGTGTTTGCAGAACCGCAGCTTGAGTCAGCAGGAAAAAACCCAAACAGATACAGCACCTTGACAGAAAGAAGGTACGATATTCAGTGGTTTAGCTGAGGTGCATATTCAGCTGGTGCCCTTCACTGTAGGGCTTGGTTTTTGGTAAGTCACTGAGGTCCTGCAGCCGTTGGGCACCACAGGATCCTCACTGTCATCTCCTTGACCCCCGGCAGCGGACTTTGGAGGAGTGCAAGAGGCTTATGCTGCGGCTGGAAGCAAGGTGGGCAGCCAAACGTGCCTGTGATTTGCAGCTGCCATTGCGGATCCCACCACAAAGCGGCTGTTAATTGTTATGCTTGGCACCTCCAGACAGCCTGGCTACATCTGGTCGGCCGCCTGCCAAGCGTGCGAGCAAATGCCTAGTTCTGGGGAGACACGCTGTCGTGCTAATGGTCTTATGCAGAGCTTTAAGTAGGCTGGGGACCTGCTGCTCTCCAAGCAGGAGAAGTGTTTCACTCTCCTCTAATTAGAGTAGTTTCTTGAACCAGGGCATAGGAGGGGGCAGGCTGCGATTCCTGGTGAAACCGGTAGCTCACCAGGCTGTTGGACAAACCTGCTGCAGGCGGAGGGAGGGATGTGACTTAGCAAGACGCCACCTCCGCGCCGTGCAGGGGAGCTGGCAGGCACGCTGCGGCACCCAGCCCTTTGCTGCAGCCCCTCCTGCACCCCGCGGCTGGACACATGCCAGTTTTGTGCTTCGCAGGGAGGCCAGTACCCTGTGACGTGAACTGAGACATGGGATGGGGAGAAGGTGTGAGGTCCAAGTGTCAGCCGGGCTCCACGTCCCTGGGGAAAGCCAACTGTGCGGCCCCGGCGTTCCCTGCCCATAGCAGAGGAATGAGGGTAGTTTCCAGAAGAAGAGCAGACACAGCTAGCGGAGATTAAGGGATGAGAGAGGAATATGCTGTGACAAGCTTCGTTTGGGAGGTGGCTGATGTTTACTGAACCACAGGAGTGTGGCAGCTTCGATAGGAAATTTGAGCAGAGAATGTAAGTATTTGTATATTTCTGAAAAACAAAGAAAATTGGCGTGGCTATAAATGCAGCCGTGCGAAAGCACGCTGCCTGGAGGACCCGGACTGCGATGATAAATGACTGCTGAGTGCTATTTAGGGCACAGAGGCCTAAGGAAGTGCCAGCAAACTAAATATCTAGTCGAGTCTTGGCATCTTCACTAATGAGTTCAAAGGAGGATGGCAAAGGGAGCTGCTCCGGGCTCCCTACTTATCTGGGGCTGGTGAAATCCCCATGCTGGAAAATAGCTCTGAGAGGCACGAGCTGCAGCAGCGTTGCTGCAGAAACTCCCCAGGCAGCAACGCTGGGGTCGTGACGGCCTCATTAGAAGGCACGTTCACTGAAAGGCATTAAACGGATCATCTGGGGCAGGGACATGGCCAGGAGGTAGCACAAAGGCAGGCTGTGCCGTGCGGGCTTGGTGGGGACACCCCACCAATACATTAGGAAAGCACAGTGGGGATTGAAACCGAAAGGGTTTGGTGGGACACATGGCGCCGGACAGCCTCCGGTGAGAGGAGCTGGAGCTGGGCTCTCCAAGCAGCCTGGTCCACCAGTCGCTCCGTGCCCATTTCAGTCCCTCCATTTATTTCTGCTAGCATGATCAAAACCCCAAGTCACGGAACTGTTCTCAAATCAAAACAATTCTCTGGCCAAACACCAATGAAATTTTGACTTTTTATCCCCGTTTGGTATGTAAACACATTTCGAAGGGCTGCAGCAGTGGAGGGGAAAGAATCTCCGCTCCAAGCCAGCCCCTGCTAGCCGGGGGTGGCGGCTGCGCTCCCTGGGCACCAGCCCTGCTGTGGGAAGGTGCCGCTCCTGGTCTGCGGGGAAGAGAGGAAGGAAACAGCTCCGGAGTTTGGTGTTTGAACCGGCCTCAGAGGGCTGGCGTTGCAGCTTTACCACTGGTGGGCTGAACCCTGCAGCATCCTTGTCATCCTCGCCCATAGGCTGCCCTTCGGTTCTTTCGGAGGAACCGGAGGAAACCAGGTCGAGGAGCTGAGCTGGATTAAAAAATAACCCAGGGAAAAAGAGACATTTTAAAAAAAAAGGGATATTTTTTTTCAGCGAGCTCAGTTCCCCAGCTGGGCTCGGCAAATGAACTCACATGCAGCCGAGCTGCTCACAGCGCTCGGTTCTGGAGCCATTCCCACCATGGGGGTTGTACCGAGGGCAGCAGGCTGGAGCGGTGCAAGGGGGGCCTGGGAAACGTCAGCAAGATGCAGCAAACTTTTCAGCCTTGCAGAGCTGGTACCTTGCAGGGACCACTTGCAGGAGCAGGCAGAGTGAGATACACATCTCCAAGGACTGAGAAAACTGGAGAGGAGCCAGCGTGGGTGGTAGCAGGGAGGTGAAGTGGGCAAAATTGGATTTTGCTATCCTGAGGGTAGGAAAGGGGTGAAGAGAGGAGGGTAGAGAGGGATAGCATGGGCACAGAGAGCAAAGGAGGGCCTGTGCTGCTTGCCCTGGTCCTGGCCACTTGTAGTGGTGGTCAAGGTGCCCAGATCTTCCAGCCATCAAACAGCTCTGAGAGTTGTGTAGTGTGCTAGCATGGGTTTGGCAGGCCGAGGTCTATAAAATGGATTCGGTCCTCTTCTAACAGCTGAGACCTGAGGAAAGATGTGTGGACCACCTCATCAGTGGCATCCCTGTTTCTGCAGAGCCAAGGACAGGGCTCCCTGGTCTCCTGAACTTCTCAGCTTCTGTGCACTGTCTGTGTCTGTTCACAGAGACATACAGCAACATCTCACTCATGCCTGGCTCCCCAGCTGTCCGCTCCAGTCCCCAAACACCTCTAGTTTATCACTCCAGCAGCAGTGGCATTCCCACAAGGGAGCAAAGCCATCGTTCGCTAACCGAGGCATGTCAGAGAGAGGCTTTCACCCTGCCCTTGCTCCAGCTATGCTGAGTGCGCAGGCCGGCTGGAAATGAGAGTCCAGGGGAGATCGGCCCCATGGGGAGCGTATCCTCCCCTCAGCATTGACCGCTGCTCCCGGGGAGGGTTGGCAGCAGGGATAGTCAATTCTCCATTACCCACAGCACAGGGAAGGCGTACGGGGCTGGCAGGGAGCTGCCAGGAGGATGGAGGAGCTGAAGGGATGCAGCAGGGTTTGCACTACGTTTACTAAATGTGTCCAAACCGTGAGGCCAAACCATTTATTTATGGTCTGGCTGATGTGCAAAATTTTGACTGTGGTGACTGCTGCTAGAGAGAGACCAGACACCCTTACAAAGGCCGCCAGCACGAGCCCTCCGCTCGCCACATTCCTCCCACACTGGCGCAAAAGGCCGCTGCAGCCTCTCCGGAGCAGCGCTGCTGCATGCAGAAGCGGGGTGCAGAAACACAGGGATGCAAGCGCCAGCAAAGGGGGGCTGCGCTTGGAGAGTTGCTCTCCCCCGTTTTGCAGGAGCCCGAGCCTGTGTGCGTGTCCTGCCCCGAAACGTCGTTGCTTATTCCCAAATACCTGCAAAACACCATCCCTGGCCACTGCACTAAGCAGGAGGGGATGGTCTGCGTAAGGGGGTATGTGGGCGGAGTGAGGTAGCCATACAACCACCACCAACAGGAATCTTGCTAATTGAACTAATCTCCTGTATTTGTTCACTGATCCATAAGGCCTTGATTAGAGATTGGCTAGGAAGACATTTGTTTTACGTTATACGCAGGGAAAATCTCTTGCTTCTGAGAAAGCTCCGCTGTGTATCACTCCCAGGTGTTCAAACACTATGAATCAGATCCCTTAATATTCTGGTGTTTGGCTTAAAATAAAAAGAAAATAATACCAGCCTCTTTCCATTTGTGTTCTGCTCTTCCAGCCTCCGAGGTGCCTTGGGTAGCTTCTCCGGGTGCTTCTTTGCAACCCCCCTGGCCCAAAGCTCCCAGGAAAGTGCAAGGGGCAGAGCAGGGGGGATGCAGCCACCTCCCCCTCCTCCCCAGCTCGGTGATTTCCCCCACGCTAAAGGCAGCTTCGCCAGGCCTGAGCTTGTTCTGTCCTTAAGGCATCTGTGGTATTTTGGCCACATGCATGTTCCTCCCACCCTGCAGTTCCCGTGACCCGGCGGAGGGGCTGGGTGGGAGGCAGTAGCTCCCACAGCTGCTGCTTGGCCCCGGGTGGGTGAGCGCTTCCCCTCGGCACCAGCACATCTGCTCGGCCTTGGCTGCGAGCAGCGGGCTTCACACGAGCGATGCGGCAGCCTGGGGGGACCCAAACTAAAACCAAACCACGAGAACGTCCCTCTGCATCCCCACCAGCCACAACCGGGGGAGCAGTGCCTGGGGAGGATCTTTTTAAATAGAGTCCGCTGATCCCTCTTAAAGCTGGAGGAAAGCTCTGCCAAAATCTAAAATTTGCCTCCTTTCTCTTGCAAGGATTGTTCGCTACAGGAAAAACAGGTTTAAATAAGCTAAAAGAAAAATAAAAGAGCACTCAAAAGGGAAATAGTTCTGCAAATTGAGACCCGAAGAATCCCGGAGGTATTTGGTGCTTGAATGGCTGAATGAAATGCCGTTCTGCAAGGTGAAGCGTTTGGACTAATTTATTTATTTGATTTGTCATCGAGACGCTGCTCAAATTTGCTGCCTGCAGCTACCCGTCAGCTGAGATCCAGGGGGTGACGAGGGCACCACAGGCTTGGGGGGATGCAGAGCTCTCCTCTCTCAGCGCCTTCCTCGGGAGGGTTTTCTTCCATGCAGAGGCACAGCAGCAAGGGCAGGTGAAGTGGGGGACCATATCCCCCCCCAGCACCCCAGAAATGCATCACCCTCTACTCCAGCCATGATTTCCCAAGCTGAATGTCATCGCATGGGTGGTGCTGGCGTGATCTGTGGGGATGGGACCATCCTCTGCTCCCACAGTGGAGGGATTTCGTTTGTGATGGTGTTGAAACAGCCCAGCAACAAGAACAATATTCACTGAGTGGTTTGGCCCTCGGCTGCGGGTGCGAAAGTACACCAGGGAAACGCAGCTCTGGGGCACCCGTGAGATGAGGCAGCCGCTGGCGTGTTGCCCCAAACGAATTTGGGAGGGGGAATTAGCAAAAGGCAGGAGTGGCCTGTCAAACCAGTCCCTCCTAAAGGTCTTACAGTGCCGGTAACACCTGCACGTGCCCGGACAAGTCTTCAGCAGGCTCCGGGATGGGATGTAGACCCCATGAAGCGATGTGGAGCTGGGGCTGGCAGCCCAAACACGCTGCTGTCTCCCTACATGAGATGCACACAACTTGGATAACTGCTTTTTCCACCCTGCGGCAAGCAGGGACGGAGCAGTTTTGGCCCTGGCATGGGACAAGGAGTCAGTAGCTCTCCTGAGCATCCTTGTCTCCCAGGCACAAGACCCCTCGCTGGGCAGGAGGGCTCCCAACACGCACCTGCAGGTGAAAAGGTGCTGGTTTGGAGGGGTGGGTCCTCCAAATACAGGACCCCCTTTGAAGGTACCTGCCAGCCCCTTTCCTGCTCAGTGACCCAAACACAACCGCTGCAGCTGGTGGGGACAAATGGCTGTCAGGGCAGGGAGCAGCAGGAAATGGGAATTAGTTGCATGAGGTTTGACAGGTTCACATAGGACCAGACTGCCTCAGTTTTGGCCGCCAGCCTCTTCTCGGTCTCTTGCGGCTCAGGATGTGTAAAGCAGCCCGGGGGTTTTTGCAGCCTGTCAGGACTGACCTGCAAAAAAATCCGGCAGCTAGGAAAGCAAGGAGAATGTTGTTTCCCATCCGCAGCAGGCGCGAGCTCAGCTTCATTCAGAAGAGAGGTTTGTTCAAGGTGGGAGTAAAGGTGAGCTAAACCCAATCCAGGCTTTGTTTAAGCGTGTTACACTCCTCTCTCTAGGGCTCTGCTGACACTGTACATTGTTTTCCGGACCAGCGCCAGGCATTTTCTGTGGACACATTCCCAATGGCTTTTCAGACGAAGAGCTGTGATAAAAACCTAACCTGTGATGTTGTAGGGCATTTCCTCTTCGCCCTTGCATAATCCAGGAGTGGGATTTGTTTGGGATGTTTACAGCTGCAAAGGAAAGGCACCTGGGTGGAACATCTCACCAAACGAAAAGGAAAACCCCGCGATTAAAATGCAGCTAAAGAAAACATGTGAAACCCGAGATAGGGAACAAATCCCAGCTTGAATCATCTAGTTCCAAGACCTGTGTGGAGCCCATTGAGCTTGGGCTCATATCTATTCACAACATGCAAGAAGCAAAGACAAATAGGAATGGCCCGGAGCTAGAGTTACATGGCGCTGCACCCGGAGACGATACCAGCCCCCTCTTCTGCTCTGACACCCAGCCGGGACACCGGCCCCGCTCCCCGCATACGTGCCTCTCTGGTGCTGCCACCACTGTCCCCTCGAACCTTGAAGCCTTTCTCCAGGGAGGGCAGGACCACCTCCGCCGAGAACACGCAGCCCTCTGCGAACAGGAGCTTTTTGGTGACTAGACCTTTTTGGAACTTGCCTCGGTGCACTCCTGGCCCTGTAGCAGCCCAGCAGTGCCGGCACAGGTCTCACCCAGAGGGACGGTGGTTGCATGGAGCACTTTCTGCTGTCCCAACCTCCAGTTCATCCCCACCAGGGACCCAACCGGGGACCCTGCAGCTCCCAGCCAGGTATCCCTCCCCCAGGAACATGCAGCACTCTCTTAGGTGTTGCTCCCACCGAGGTGTCCCCAGGCACGCTGTTTAATTCTGGCACCACCTCTGGGCAGGGGGTGAGATGGAGCAAGCCCTGTGTAGCGCTTTGGAGCACGCATACCTACCGAAGCTTCCCCTGCAGCCCTAGCTGACCTGCAGGACTCCATCTGTTGGCAGCTGTGCCCCGACAAAAAGCCACCGCTTCCTTCCTCTCCCCGAGCCGGGATGGCGCTGGTCCTCACCACCCGTCCGACGGGAAGCCCTGCCTACGCCGGCACAGGCAACGCGAGCTGGGCGAGCGAAGGCTGCCTGGTGAAACGGTCGCAGTTAACCTGAGCCACTTCTAGCGAAACGGGTTACAGAGAGGCTGAGCCGGTAGTTGGGAAAGTGCCTGGGAGGAGGCTGAGCCCGCTGGAGGCGAGGCTGGTGGTGACAGCTAGGCGGGCTCGGTTACCTTTTAACCCCGCTCAGCTGCGGGCAGCTCAGATGCGATCAGACCTTTAGGTGTCATTTCTTTTCCACGTCGCATTTTGCTTTCAGGGTGTTTTCCTCATTTTGCGTTTCTGGGATATCAGGAGTCCGCGCTGGCCTAGAAGATAAGGAGATCTCTGTCGAGGGCTCTGTGGTGCTCGCAGCTCCGCAGTGAGCTGGAAGGGGTGCGGAGCCCCTGTGCAGACACGGCCCGTGGGTCTCTGCAAGAGCATGCCAGGCCAGGCAAAGCGAGCAGCTTGCTGCCACGTAACCACATTAGCCCTGCAATAAGCCATCACCCCGAGCAGGGTTTAATAGTTTAGTTAGATTAATGAGCCTGGGAGAGGCGATCCGGTTCATGCCCCAGCCGTGTGGTTCAGTCACTGCAGCCAGGGTCAGCATCACGGTTAAGCCAATGCAGCCAAATTTCGCCAGAGAAGAGGTTGCGGGGTCAGGGCAGTCCTGCCGACAGTGACCTCCTGCGCCTGTCACCCCTCCTGAGATGGTCTGAACGGTTCTCTGGGACGCTTTGATGAGCCTCTGTGTCTCTCGGGTACTTCAGAAAAGAGCAATAAAATAAGATGAGGGGATGGCAGGACAGACACACAAGGGGAGAGCAAATGGTGCACGTGTTGTAGTTGCCAGCTGCCACACCTAGATGACGGCCCTCTCCTTGGGGTCCCCTTTGAAGGGACAGGCAGCTGTTGTCTTTCTGAGACGTGTCTCTGCTCCACATCCCCATCTTCTCCTGGGGTGGAGGAGCCATGAGTGAGTCAACATGACCCTGCGAGCAGGGATGAAACAAGCAGCTTGCCAGCACGGTGTGGGACAGGCAGAGGTCTCCCTCCTCGTCCTGACCACCGCGCAGCCCAGCTGCGGGGCACGGGGCTCCCCTGGCTGCTCGTTACTCGCAAGGGATGTTTTTCGGGTGCTGTAAGCACTTGCTGATACCTGCCTCCCACTCCCCTCTGCCAGCAGGGAGAGACAGCCCTATCCAACATTGATAACTCCCCTCTGCAATGTTATCAGAGCCTTATCAACACATGCAGCTGGCGCTGGTTGCAGCGAAATTGGTTTCAAGCCTGTTTTCTTTACAATTCCCTGGCTGGACATGCTTGTATCAGTCACAGGGGCCGGGGAAATCGATCCAGCCCCAGTCAAAGCGTGTTCATTCAGCAGCATTTTAACCTGTTGGGCTGCAAATCCCACCACACCCTTGCGTATGTCAGAGGTTGGATGAGGGGAGGCAGGGGCAGCAGCGCCCGCCTTGATCTCCGCAATGCGAACCAGCCTCCCCTTGCACGGGGCTGTGCTCACAGGGGGTTACAGTGTTCCTGGTCCTACCCTCACCCCCTCCTCAAATCCACTCGCCACGTCTCCTCATGGTTGAGTGGGTTAAAGTCCAGCCTGTGGCTTTTCAACAGATGCAATCCCCATGGGACAAGAAAAGATGCTGAAAAAGATGCCGAATCGAGGGACCCTCAGACCAGCATCAAGGGCTAGGAGGGGAAGGGAAGGGAAAGCAGAAGGGATAGCCGGACTGGTGCCTCACCTGAGACTGCTGAGGCAAGGACACGGTGGGAATCACTCCTTTGGGATTATTTCAAAGCAAACTCTGGAAAACGCCGTCTCAGGAGTGATTCTGCAAGTGGATGGGTACGGCTGTGGTTTATTGTGGCTCCCCCATCTTTGACTCACGGGAGGAAAAGTCAGAATTCAGAGGCGTCAGGGCCATCCCCATGCAACAGGCAGCCAGAAAAAAATCCGCTGGCTGAGATGAGCCCTCCTGGTCCTGGCCAACAGCCCCAACTCCTGCAGAAAATGCCCAGAATCCCTTTCCTGGGTGGCCGAAGGCTGCTGGGCGAGCACTTTAAGCCCCTACAGCACGCACCAAAGATTTACGTGCTCCTTTGCTGAAGCCACAGCGAGCTTCCCGTGGTTGCTTGCACTGCGGGCTCTCCATCCACTCGCTGCTTTCTCACCCGCTTGCTGTCCCAGCAGTCCCTCTGACCGCAGGCTGAGAGCACACCCACCGCTCACCGAGTGGCTCTGTGGGTCAATGGCCAAGCTGCAGGTACACGAGTGTTTCGCTATGACTTGGGCTTCATGTACTGAGAAGCATGGGGGCTCCAGGATTTGGCCATGTCCAGTCCGACAGCACCCTTCCACACTTCCCCATGTTTCCTCCTTTGGCCCCAGAAGCTCCCCACTTTGTTACACACTGAGATGGGCCCCCAGCCCCGGGTCAGAGCCCTGGGGCTCACACCCGCGTGGCACTGCAGTGCTGCAGCACCAGGGCTTTTCCTCCGCTGCGGGTGGTGGATGTGGCCAGCATCAGGTCACCCTAGAAGCTGGTGGAGGTGAAGATTCATCTGGAGTGAATGAAATCAACAAAAGAAAACCACTCCAGACTGCGGCCACCGGACAAAACGCACCGGTGTCCATTCTCCTTCCCTCCCATGCTGGTGAAGTGACTCTAAGCCACATCTCAGTACACCCAAGCACTCGCCCGCTGCTGCGCTGGATGGGCCTTTGAAAGAAGAAGGTGTTTCTCAACATGTCCTTCTTTTGGCTGTGGTTATTGCCTGGGACGCTGCTGGGAAGGAATGCTGTGCCTGGAAACACCACGTCTGGAGAGCAGTGTGACACGGCGGTGCTGAAACTCAGGTCTGGAAGAGGCCCTGGTGTGAGTACTGAGGCCAGCAAGGCTGGGGAGAACATGTGCTGGTCTTGCCTTCCTCCTCAGCATCCCCGTTGGACCAGGGCTTCCTTCTCTGGTGTGCAGGCACACTTTTTTAGGAGATTTGGAAACCATACCCGAGTGGCAAATGAGAAAAACCCCTTTGCTGCATCGTGCTGCCCCTGCTTTCCCCAGGGTACTTCTCAGCCCTCGCTCCGGAGCTCCCAGAGCACCAGGACTGCAGCAAGGCGAGATGTGAGGGGCACGTGAGATGGGGAGCCAGCAGGCTGAGAAGTGGGGAGGTGGGTCAGTTCGACCTGACCTGGTTAAATGGGGAGAAACACAATGTTGGTGTCTGCAGCACCACAAACTGGGGTCCAGAGCGGGCTGACAGGTGACAGCTGAGGGTGCTGTGTGTGAGGAGGAGAGGGAAGTGTGGTTCCCTTTGGTGTTTTCCCCTCATGGTGTGATAATTATGTTTGCAAGATCAAATTAACACTTTAAAGTGTGAAGAGCAAAACTCAGCCCTGGGAAGGCAGGAACAAACTGCCTCCTTCAGGAGGACACCTGCCTCTCCTTGACCACAACAGCAGCTCTGTGCACCCCCAAAGGAGGGCTGCTACACCCAAATGTGTGCATCCAGCATCTTCCCAGAGTCCTTCCACCCCCTGTTGTCACATCACTTGTAGAGATGCGTTCCTTTTGACTTCTCCTTTATCTTTGTTTTGGCCAATTCTGCAGCCTGAGGGAAAAAAAACCATAATCCTCTGGTTTATCTGGTTTCCAAGGCCGAATGATGATGACTTGTTGGCTCATGCGTCCATCACTGGGAGAGCTGGGAGGTACTGACCCCCTGCAATCTGCAGGGTGCAGGCTAATCTCAGCTCTAACAGTGACAAGAGGTGGAGAAACGAAGGCAGGTGACATTCTCCTTTTCTGTTTGCCGTTGCTCCTGAGGGGGAAATACCAGAAAGTTCCCTCCCAGGCAGCGTTTCTTCCACAAGGAGTTTGCTGTCACACTCAAAACAGGTGATTCAGAATAAGAGCACCCAGCGACACCAGGACTCCCAGTGCCCTCCACTGTTTATATGCAATGGCTGTTAGAGACCTCGTCTGCCTTGCTGCAGAAATGCCTCTGAAGCCACTTCTGCATGTGCTTTTTCTTGATCGCTTGACGGATTTTTTTACCAAACGTGTAGAAACATACTCTGTTGCTGCCAAGCCAAACTTTTGCTCAACTTTTCCTTCACCCTTCTTCTGACAAGCCACCACTGACTTCCTATAATTTATATTTCAGCTGTTCTTAGACGAAGCAATGGAAGCTCCAATCCATTGAGCAGTCTAAAACCATACAGCAAGATATAGTCTCACGCTAAAGATTTTGCAGGCTGCAGAGTCATGGCATTAGCAGGTGCCTGGGCCAGGCAGGACGCTGGTGGCAGCAGACACCCTCACCTCTGCGTCCACCGCTTCGGGCAACCGTGCCGCGGCCGCCACCCTCCTTTGCCCTCCCAGCTGCAGAAAGATGGGATTTTTCATGCTACCCAGAATCGCTCTGTAGTAGGAGACGAGGATGAAACTCCATCCCTTTGCCTTTAAGATCACAAACTGAAAAAAAGCCAAATGCATTTCAGCAAATAATCCAAGGAGCAGGGCTGCCAGAAACCCCTAAGTGAGAGCAAACACTCCTTATCTGGCAAAGTTTTACGTTACTTAAGACCAGTGCAAGTTTAAAGGCATCTGTTTGTTGCAGTTATACACGAGGCATCTTTTCTGGGTGAATCCTGTTATCAGGGTTAGTCCCGGAGTATTTATACCAGCACTTGTTCATCTTCCCACTTGCTGCAGCCTGATTGCTGGAAATTATGGTTGCCAGTGACTGTAAATTTCTTTTTCAGATATGAGGCCTCTGAGCACTCAAGGAAGAGATAAATATTGTTGTCTTGTGCCGTTTGCCTTCTGACCCAGGATGGAAACGTCACTTTGCTGCTTTCCCCCTTGCCACCAGCAGTGCAAAACGAACAAGGGCGTCAGATTTCAGGAGTGCTGGGCTCAAAGGAGGACTTTGTTTGCCCAGTCTATCTCGAAAGGGCATTAAAAGGACTGTAATCCCAAAGGCGGGGGGCGGGAGGGGAAGAGGTGACCTTTCGGTGATCTTCTGGGGAAAGGGCGACAGTGAAAGTTTGGCTCTGCGACCATTAACTCGGCTCTGTAACTCAGTGTGACGGAGGTAACCGAATGTCAAGCGGCTTGCACGCAGGGAGCCCGAGAACCACTTATCAGCAACAGCTACATGGTGAAAAACAGATCGCGTAAGAGCGACTGAGCGGGAAGGTTTTATAAGCCCTCTTAGGAGGGGGACTGGCAGAGTTACCTCTTTCTGTAGCAGCAAACCCTTAGGGACAGCCGCTCGGATGTGCACCGCGTTCACCCAGAAGCGATGGAGAAGCACTTTTCCACCTCCTCCCTTTGGCTGGCAGGTCGGAGTTACCTGGCTCTGCCGGGGCTGGTAAAGCCCAGCACATGCCCACCACCCTGCCCAGAGGCTCTTGCCCACACCACCAGCTTGGCACCGCCCAAGATGGAGAAAATAGGGCCGTGTCGCAGATCCCAGCCAGTAAAACCTAAAAAAAACCCACACGGAACGTTGTTTTGCTTCAAAGCCTTGCACCTGGCGAGGCAGCAGCATGGGGTGGGGAGGTGCAAATTGTCACGGGGCTGAGCACATCGCCACGGAGTTCACCTTGGCTTCAGCTGCAAACACAGAAGTGCCTTGGTTAGCAAACAAGCTGAGCCGAGGGCTCGGCTGAGGCTGGGTGGTGTTTTATCTCGCTTCTTCCATCAGAATTCATTTGCATGGAGAAGTTTGGATTTTTAGACCATTTAAGGTTAACTCATTGCAACACGTTAATCGGCTGCGCTCCCAGAGGAGCAGCCGGCGGGGTTTAGGGAGCACGGAGAGCAGAAGTTGCTCTGCCAGCGGCAGCATGAACCATCTCTGCCACATTGCTGCCCGGGGTCACTGCATGCCCAGTTACATCCCTGCAGCGTGCTCAGCTCCTTCCCGGCCCTCATCAGCCCCACACATCACGCCCTGAGCTGAACCCCTCTCTCTCACCCCAGAGAGGGGCAGGAAGCATCACACGCCACGCCAGGAGCGGTGCCCGGCCGCCTCATGGCCCGCAGGCACACAGGAGCACGCTCTGCTTTCTCTCTCTCTTCCCTCCCCTACTTCTGCTCATCAGGGAGCTCATCCCAACCGGTTTGCTGTAAGATCCCTTCCTCACTGCCGGGTTGGGTTGAAATTGGCCGGTGGATCCAAACTGTGTCGTGGGCGGCTGATAGACAGGCAGATAGACAACAAGATTGCAAAAGCTTCAGTTCTGTAGGAAATCGGGCTAAAAATGACTCCTTATCCCAAGGGAGCTTGTCCAGCATGTCTCATACTGAAGTATGCAAAGCAGAGAAAGAACACTGCACAGACAGCAACGGGTGCTAATTTCAGATCCAGTCAAATTTCTTCCCTATCATAGCCTCTCTGTTTGGCCTCCAACAAATCGCATAATTTTTCTAATCCTCTGTCACTTTTACGTAAAACAGAGCTGAAGGTTTGGGGGTTTTACCTTTTGGAGAGGGTATGATGGCTACGTAAATTAGAAATCATGAGGTGGTTGGATACAACATCTAAGCCTACAGCCTCAGTCTGGTGCCGTGAAAGCACTTAACACCATTAAAAAATATAATTTAAAAAAGAATTCTGCTGTCTGGGCCCACAAACCCAGAACCACACAAGTCTGGAAACAAGGTCCCGCTTGGGAGGAGGTACAGTCGCGGCTGTGCTGGGGTGAAGGAGGTACCAGTGTGCTACTGCATCTGGTAACGTACCGGGACACGATGAAACAACGACCTTCTGCATCATTTTGCTCTGGGTTTGGCCTGTGGAAGAAGAGCAGAACCTTGTCTTTCCTCACAGAAAGATTGAAAGGCAAAGCTAAGCCCCCTTCCCCACCCCCACAATCTTTGCAGGGCATAACAGAGGAGCAAACACCTCCAGGGAGGCTGCAGGAGCCCGTGTCTCTAGTTAAGAGTCCTCAGGCAAACACTGTTTGTCACAGGACAGGATAGCTGCCTCTCCATGCACAGGGATGTTGCTTTGCCTCTAGATTTGTGGTCTGATGTTCCTGAACATTTGCAATCTCTGGGTGAGCCCGTAAGCTTTTAGTTTTATCACATTAACATGGAAAAGTGCTGGCTGCAATCAAACCGCTCCAGGGATAGTATCTGAAGCAAAGGGATAATGTTTTGCGAGCGAAGGAGATCCAAAATGGTGATGCTTTCTTTCCATTAGTGCCAACCATCCCTTCTGTGATGGGTGTTCGCTGGCTGGGGGAAATGAATCCATGATTGCTGCCCATACCTAATAGGATTTATACTCCCAGAGCTGAAATCACCCACATGAGGTAGGCTAATGCCGCCACTTGCCAGCCCTCTCTCAAAAAAAAAAAAAAAAGAAAAAGAAAAAGCAGTCGTGGACTTGATGGAAATTGAATCATGGCTGCCAAATTCCTCCTGGGGATGCAGGAGCCAAAAGCTCCCTTCAAGCCCAGTTTTCTGCTAGGGACCCATGTCTGTCCCAGAGAGCATTGTCCTGTGGGTGAGCGACTTCATCCCGGACCCACAGAGATGAGGATGGTGTTGTCTTGCCAGCGTGTTTCCATCGATATGCTATTGCTGTCATTGACGTGGAGCCTTTTGGTGTCCTCAAGGACTTGTGCTGGTGCGATATCGTGTTCTGCCACAAGATGATGTCCCTCATATGGTGAGAACTTCACTTGCTGTATCGTTTTCTTCCTCCTCCGTCCTCATTCCTTTCCCTCGGTTCTTCAGCGATACTCCTGAGACACTTTTGAATCCAGCTGACCTCCGGCTGTCTTTAAGTCATCCTTCTAGCTGAGTTTGCAGCGGGGAAACTTCCCCCTTCACTCGTGGTGTCTCTTTGCCTGAGCACTGACACTGTCTCCATCTTGGCCTTAAAACTCAAAATTAGGACAGCCCTTTCCCAAGGAAGCCCTCCCTGGTGCTGGCTGGGTAAGACGAGGAGAACAGGCAGAAGATCAGTCCGTAGGGCAGACTAGTGTGCATCCCCGTCGAGTTGCCACAAGTGCTGCTCGGGAGAACAGGCGGCGGCGGTTTAACAGAGCCGCTTCCCCCCTTCTCCCCAGCAAGCCGCCCAGCTCGCCCATCCGATAAACGGCAGGTTGGAGAGGCGTTCACACCGATGCTTTGTTTTTAATGCCCTGTTTTTCTAAATTCCCATCAAATCATGAGGAAGGGTGTACTCTGGTTCTGCTTCCTTTTGACCTCCCATTAGCTCTGAACCGCAAGGGGTGAAGTCCCACGGTTGCGTCCCAGCGTGTTTGTAGCGGTGCCATTCTGGCGGGGGGGGTGTTTGTGGTGTTTTGGTTTGGTTTGGCTTTGTTTTCCTTTCCGAAGATGGGCTCGATGAGGAAGAAGGCAGGGAAAAGTTGAATTAAGAAAAGGCGGCTTTTGCGGTTGGGGCGCAGGACCGAGAGTCAGCAGGCGCAGGTTCTATTTCTGGCACCGCAGGAAAACTTCCTGCATGTTGCTGGGCATGGCAGCTTGCACATCCCCACCTCGCCTTGCCTCCCTCCCTCCCGCCGAACAACGGACGCCCCT
>VWZZ01004129.1:491616-514157 GCA_013399095.1 Psophia crepitans
AGACACCCTAGAGAAACCTCCCAGCATGGAGTCGGATTTCTCCGGCTGTTCCCGGTGAAGAGGGGTTAATGCTCTGTGCATGGGATTGGCTGGTCACCAGGCATTCGGAGACGAGGGGGATCTGGGGGCTGCCAAGTGGGACCCCTGTGGCCTGAAAGGAGGGGAGGAGGGGAAGGAAGAGGCTGGGAATGCTCTTCCAAACAGTAATAGATCGGCTACTGTGGGAAAGTGAGCGCACTGCCAAACCCCAAGTGGTTGGTGATGGATGGGGGAGGAAGGAGGGTGGGGATGGAGGGCCAGCTCTTCTCCATGGCCGTGAGGATCTCGCTGCTGTTCCATGGCCTCTCTTTATTTATTGTCTTCCTGGGGTTTAATTACTCCCCTCCTCGATCCGTCTTGGGGAGCTTTTATCCTGGGGACGCACAAACAACCGCCACCCGCTTCAAAAATAGCTGGAGGCAACGTGGTTCCTGCCTGCCTGTGTGGGTCTGTGCGCTCTACCCATCACCATGGCATCAAGCACTTCTTGCCTCCTTCCTTCTTTAACTGCCTTGCTCCGGGCCCACGAGGCACCCACCTCGCTGCCTTCTGGGTTGTTCAACCTGCATCTCCCCGTTGCTTGGGCTGTCACCTGGTCCTCAGGAACAATCCTGCTCTCCTTTGCCCAGGCTTTATGTGAATGGTCTGGCACGTGTCTGCCATGTGCTCTTCACCCACGGGCCCTCGGAGTAATCTTGATGTCCTATTTTGGTGCTGCTCTCAGGATCTGTGACTTGTACTCTGCTTGCTTGGTGTACGCAGGCTGCCTGCCAGGGTGTGCTTGGAAAGCAGGTACCTGGATTCTTCCAGATCCCTCCTTGAGATCTGCACCTTCCCTGGTGCTGCTGGGGGGAGTTAGTGAGCTTGTGGTAGGGGAGCAGTGCTTAGTGTCCCATAATTGAGTGTCTGAGGATGCCTCTAGATGATACTGCAGTTTTAGTGGGAAGTGAGCTGGTGAAATAATTGAGAGAGTTCCTGCTGGCCAGCTGCTTGTTCCCATGCCTAGGCACTTTTCTTCAAGCTTATTTTAACCCAGTTCGATCTACTGCTGATTTGGCTTTACAAAGCGGACCTTCATACGATTGACAACTTGAATTCATACAACTGACAACTGAGGGGTGGTGAGCTGTGAAGGTGGTGAGTGAGGGGAGAGAACCTATGAAACGACAGCCTGTATTACCACACGCCTCACTTGAGGTCTCTGGAAGCATGATTTTCTTTTATCCTTAGAAAAAATGGGTTTGTCCTGCCCCTCTCTGCCAGACATCAAGACTAGTGGGGAGTTCTCCATACTTCTTTGATTACCCCATGGCCTCTCTGAGGACATAAGTTGGGTTTTTTCGTAGTTTTGTCCCTTTTTCTTATTCCTTGTCTCACGATGGAGCATACCTTCCCTGTAAGACAGCAAAGCCAAGAAGCAAGAGAACTAGCCAATTCCATTTTGCTCTGCTGTAACCGCTGCACTCTTGAAGCAGCGAGCAGCAGTAGTACTGTATTTGGCTGGGAGAAAGACCTTGCGTCCTTGGGCTGTGTTTGTACTGCAGAGTGTAATGAGCAATGCCTCAACTCGCCCTCTGATGTCCTGAGAGACTCGGTCTTGGGGCCAAGTGGTGATGCAATCTCCAGGGTCATCGCAGCAGTCTTCGTGGAACCAGATGTTTCGAGGAGGTAGTAAGCAGGGTTTGAGGAAGAGGCCTTCCAGGGTATCAGGCGTAAGTGAAGGAGAGAAGAGGACAGGAGAAGTGCCGCTTCGCCTTTAGCAGAGAGACCGCTTAAACCAGTGGTGCTAAGAAATTAAAACTGTGGCTTTTGAGAGCGTCTGAAGGATGAGAATGTGCTGAGGCATCTCTGGAGCCATGGAAATACGGATGGTGAGACTGGCTTTAGCTGGAGAGAGGAGATTAGTTACAAGGGAGCCCGCTACAGCTGAAGGATATTGAGAAGAAAACTTGATAGATTCCAGTGGAACTGGAAACCCAGCTTGAAGTTTTCTTTAGCATGCAGTACTGTACCCTTGTGATGTCCAAGTTCTTGGATAAAATTAAATTGGTGTCTCATAGGCCATTATTGGATTTCAGTAGAATTTTCTAGACTTCTCTGAGCAGATCTTTTAAACCGGGGGCTGGAGAATTACATAATTATGCTGCTATTAGTATTATGGTAGTTACAGTAAGAACAATCTGTTCAAGTGGAGGGTTTTATAATGGACTCTGAAAGTGTTGAAAACCTTCAGAGATGGTCTCTTCTGCTGACTTCTAGAAGATCAGTCTTGAGCCAAAAATCCTGTCAACAAAGACTGCTTTATTACCAGGTCCCATGTGCTCAGTACGGGGGATTAAGAGCTGCATTGTCCCAGAGTGTACAGCTATCTCGCTGTGGCTGGAGATGTGGCATCTAAAATAACCAAGGCTCAGTCCACCAAAAAGCTTGACAAGACACTTGAGGGAATAGTAGGAACAGTGAAAGCCCATGGAAAGCATGGAGTCCAGAGGTACTGCCCTTCCAGGAGTCGAAGAGGTGAGCACCGGCAGCTTTTGGCTGCCTCAATTTTGGTTTCTGTATACAGCAAATTGTAGCTACTGGCATGAAGCACTTTGGTTTCCTACAAGAGCGTGCAGAAGACACCTGTTTTCTTTCTGACCACAGATGCTTCTGGTCAGTTGAGACCTAGCAAGGCCTTGCACACAGACCGGGGGCTTGTGGCTGACATGGTGTATATTGTTTATCTGCCTTCAGTGGGAAGGGGAAGGCAATACCTTGGCTTCTCAGCTGTGCTCTCACCCTTCCCTGGCCAACCTCACCTTAGCTTTGTGCAGACTCACCCCTTAGCTGTCTTTTGGGTTTTTTTTCCCCTTCATTCAGTTTTCTTTCTGGCTTGATGGCACCCATTAATGATGTGTGGATGGCAGCTCCAGAAGTCAAATGGATGCTGTGGTGGCACCCTGTTGAGAGTGGTCACCTTGTATCTCTGCTCACCTCCCTGTTGAAAGGAAAGGGAAGATGCTTAGGACAGAGCCTGGCTCTCCCTCAGCCTGACCTTACTTGAAGAGTAACTGTGCTGGATGGCTTGCTCCAGCTGGTGGTGCTGGCAGCAAGTCAGTGGCACCTTGTGGTCAGTTGCCTCGAAGCCGCAAAGGAAATGAATAATGTGAAGTATTGCTGTTTTGCAGCAGCGCTGCGGGAAGTAGCTCTTGATGAAGGTTGCAGGAGAAGGTTGTATTTCGACCTTGAGACTTGAATGGAAGCCGATAAGAACCTGCTTGTGTTCAAACTACCTTCTACTGTAACTGCCCGAATTCCCTGCTGACATCATCCTAGCTTGCAGTCCCTGAAAACACCAGGGCATCCTTCACGTGAGGGAAGTGCCGAGCACTAGCTGCCTTCTGGTACATCCTACTTTTCTCAACTTTCCCTGCTGTCCAGCTCTGTAGGATAATCTTCTCCTTAAACAAAGCACAGCCCTGCTGTCCCTGAGCTAGTCACGTTTCAGTTGTAGACAAATAGTAGGTTTTACGGTTTCTCGTTACTTCCGTGGGCATTTGCATGAGAAAAGTAATTAGAGCTCTTGGAGCATTTTGAGGTACTGTGACCCCGATGGCGTTGTGATGCCTGTGCCCTGCGGATGGCAGGTTGGCCGAGTACTTCAGCAGTGCGGAGCCTGTTCACTTGTCTCTAGCTGGAGCAGAGTTTGACGCTCAGTGTGGAGTGGGGGATGGAAGCCATGCTGGATTTTAATCTGCGGTGTGAAAGCGATTCTAATTTGAATTGTTGCTTTGTGTTGAAGCTTGAGTGATGGGCAAATATGTTACTGCATGGGTGTTATGGGATAACTTTAGGCAGAGGAGCTGAGCATCTCTGATTTTCCCCAATACAGAAGCTTCTACTCTGACTTGTCCTCCACAGCAGCTTGTCTCCTGTAACCATGGGAGAGGTCTAGGGAGTCTTGAGCCCTGTGCCCTAACAAAATGGAGCGTGGGGTGTCGTGCACCCAGCAGCCTGTTGCATGGCCTCTTGCCAGTGTCCTCCAGAAGAGAACATTAGGGCTGGTGAATTGCCAGCTCTTAGCGGTGCATATCTTTCTGGCTCCCTGTAAATCAGGATATGATTTCAGGATGGTATAAATCAACTGGTCACTTGATATAATGGCAAAGTAAAACAGTAACAGGTGCCTGGGGATAACTCACGTACATGCTGCTTCTAGCTTCCTCCCTCTCTGAAAGCCCTTCCCCTGCATGGTAGAGGCATAACTTCTTCAAGCAAGGAAATATCAAAGGGATCCCTTACAAAAAGAAGCTTTCAGCTTCTCTTGCCGAGACTGAATGTTGCCGAAGCAGTTTATAACTGCGTGCTCCCTAAAGAGCTTTATCTTAATGGAGCTGACTGTCCATACTCCTGGCTTTTTCTTCCGCTTGAACATTAAAGCTTTTCGTGCTGTTGTTTTTAACCTGACAGCAACCTGATCACTCTCCCTGAGATCACGTTGACTTTTTTCCCTTCCTCATTCAAAATTGTCAGAAGGGAAATATCTCTTCTTGCTGTTTTCTGTGTTCCTGTTAACTGACGGCTGCTTTGTGGCAGAGCAGCCGGGCTCTTTTATGGCAAGCTGAGATGTCTCCCCGACTGGTACCTCCTTTATCATTTCTACCACGAGTAAATGTTCTGGATGGGGAAGGTGGGTAATAACATCTTCCTCCCCTGCTGGCCTTCGTCTCAATTAGCTACCACCCAAAGACACATCTCTCACTGCAGTGCTGATCCGAGGAGATGGGAAGGGATAGGTGACTGATGGTTTTTAGCATCTCAGCCCACCCAAGGGTGCATGAGCTCTCTCCGCTCCCTGGCAGAGGAATTCCTGGCATGTAAGAATGGAGGTGATTCCCAGGGAAGAGGTTTTGAAGAGGAGACCGTTTCTTTGCTTCCCTCCTTTTAGGAGAGGATAGGAAATGGGTTCATGTTCCCACTCCCAAACAGAGGCAGCTGAGCAGTGAAAATTGCCTCCTGGGACATGTCTGCTGCGAAACAGCAGAGGGTATTGCAGGACCAGGCTGCTCTGGCGGAGCCGCAGGCCAGGGCTGCGTGCACCAGCCCCGCTCTCCCAGGCGCAGGCTGCAGTGGTGGGGAGGCGACCCAGCCACGCACGGGTTGAGTCCTGCCAGTGGGTGAGGAGCTGCAGAGCCCTGTGCTGAGCCTGGCAGGCATTGGTGTATGTAAATGTCAAGTGAGGAAAATATGCTTTACTTCCTAAAACTATGTGTCCTGCTACGCTGACAGGGCACACTGCAGCCCAGAAAGTGAAGCATTTGGTTGAATGTTATGACCTTTTATCTGGGAACAGCCCATCACATGCAGAGCATCACGGCCATCTGGGAAGAAGATGATGTGCCTTGTGTGACTCCTTCAGCACCTGTCCTCTGTCCTGGGCTGGCCCGGAGGAAGCTGGCTGCCCTGCATTTGTGTGTCCTGTAGGAACTTGAGTGAAACCAGCATTACCTGGCAGCCATTGGGATTGCCTTATTGGAGCAGGCCAGCCATTCATCTCGCCTGGGCTTCAACATCTGAGAGAGTGACCTGATGTCTGGAGGTGATGCCTCAGAGAGAGCACAGGACACCTGATTGGAGAAAGCTGGACTAATTTACCAGCGAGGGACACTTTCTCCTGACAGCCAGTTGCTGCTAATTTAGTGTTTTCAGCTTCCTTATGCCCTTCTCTTCCCCGCACTTCAAGACAGAGCAGAAACTGCTGATGTGCAAGGAAAAGGCACTGGATACTCTTTCACATAGCAAATGATCTCGCTGTTCCAGCAAGACATTGATGGAGCCTTAAGAAAAAAAGAAAAATAACTACCCTGGACACAATGAGGTGCTTTGAGGGGGCTTCTGCAGCCCCTTGTTTTGCCCCCATGAAGAAAGCTTGACAGCAAGTCACAAGGTAGTCCTCTATGGCTTTGAACAGGAGAACATCCAGCCCTTCATGTCTGGGCCACCACAAAGATGGCCTCCCACCAGCTGGGCCATGACCAGGCATGCGGGTTTGGGCCACGGAGCTGTGGCAGGTGGGTGCAGGAGGTGAGGGCCTGCCCTGGCCTGGCCCCCTGAGGAGAGCTGACACTTCCTCCTTCCCAGCTTCAGAAGATGGCCCCTGGGGGGGGCACACAAAACCTGGACCCTGCCCCTCTGCTGACCTGTGTTGTGTCAAAGTATATAAAAAAGATAATAAACATTAACAAAGAAGATCACGTTATGTCTTTTGTTTTTGTTTAATTTTTTCCCTCCCATGGCAATGCTGTAACTTTTCTACAGGCTTCAGGCTTGCACTCGCCTGCTTCAGAGCTTGAGGTGGGACAACTCACCCTGCGGCCTGACCATGGGAGACAGCGTTGGATGGTGGTTCTCGCTAAAAAGGCGACCACAGAGGGTCCAGAAGTGCTTGTCACTGAGCTGCAAGGTATAACTGCAGACAGCCTCTCTACCAAAGTCCATATCGGAGCCATCTGTGGAGAGCCAGATATGTTTTCCTTTGGGCAGTTGCCATCTGTCTAAATTCCTTATGGCTTTTCACTTCAGTATTAAATTCTCTCCAAGTTAATCAGTAAACGTGCTTTGCTGTATTTTACTTAATACCCTCTGAAGTGGTGGGAGCAGGCTGGGCGCCTCTTCCCTCCACTCTTGCCCAGGACACGTCGGCTGTGCGGAGCCCTGGAACAGCCCCTGCGTGAGGCTGGTGGCGTGGGGTGGCTCCCCTGTGCTCCAAGGAGGGGAGACCGCCTCTTGTGAAAGCGTTGCTGGCCCCATCGTGCACTGGGCGTGAGGGTTTATAAATGATGGCACGGGATATGTGTGGTGCCTCTCAGGAACTTTGGCCCTGGGAGGAGGATGGACGGCGCTGGGGCAGAGAGCTGCCGTGGAGGAGCGTGTTGCGGCAGGGGTGCAGCAGCACGTGTCGCATGCGTGGGGCTCGGAGGGGATCTCTGCTGCTTCGCCTGCTGCTGCTGCATGGAGGGGTTCATGCTCCAGGGAGGAGAGGACAGTCTCTGTGGTGCAAAGGGTTTTTGGGTGACCTTGTTCCCCTGCCTACCTTTGCCCCAACCTTCCCTTCCCCAAACAGCAGAAGGCGAGCGCCTTTCCTTGGGTGAGCTAAGTCTTTTCTTTCTTCTTTTTTTTTTTTTCCTGGATTATAGCCTTCAATCGCTTCTCCGCCTGACAGCAGCTCTGTGTTACCTGCCTGGGCTGGAGGAGGGGAGGTGGTGTAGGGAGAGGATGGAGGCAATATTTTGTGTTGTTTGGAGGGAAGGGCTCTGCACCACTGGCTTCTTGCTGGCCTGGTGTGGACCCGTCACGATGGCGCGGTGTTACCAGTGGAGACAGCTGGGTGTTTATTTTAGCCACCTTGATCCAGATGCAAAAAACTTCTCAGCATCTGGTCCACAGAAAATGAAAAGCAAAGGGTGACACTTGGAGATGCGGTG
Organism: Psophia crepitans; assembly: GCA_013399095.1. Classification (NCBI taxonomy): domain Eukaryota; kingdom Metazoa; phylum Chordata; class Aves; order Gruiformes; family Psophiidae; genus Psophia; species Psophia crepitans. The sequence goes on from VWZZ01004129.1 coordinate 499,122, forward strand.
GACTTGAGAAGGACAGTAAAACTGACAGAATCTTAATTTATTAATTTCTTTCCTGTTCCCCATGTGAACTTGGGCAGCATTTCCTAGGAACAAGGGTGGCTTTTAGGGTGTGTGTTGAACAAACACTGAAAAGATCTGGGGAGCGTCGGTGTTTTCCTGGCTCTGGCAGCCTGGCTAATGACCTTGGTCCTTTAAAACTCTCTCTCTTACACTGGGCATGTTTCACCTGTGTACACCCGACTCCATCTCGTCCCTTCTGCTCTCTCTTCATCTTCCCCAGCCCTCTGATGATGCAGGGCCTGAGGAGTCCCATGTTCATTTTGTTTCTATCAATGAATAGGGACAAATCTGCCAAGTGCGGTGAGTTCACTAGATCATGAATTCCTGTTATTCTGGATTTCCCGTCCTTCTACCCTGTCACCAGTGCCTTTCTTGTCTTTGTGAGTTTTTAAGACTGTGACTGATCTAGAAGAGGTTCAGCTCGGTGTAACCCAGCCGAGGTGAAAGCCCCACTGAAGGTGGCAGGGGGTGGGGGGAGTAGTTCTTGTATTCAAGTCTCAAAAGATGCATGCTGAATTTGGACTCGCTTTCTGCCATCCCCGACCTGTTTTTCTACTGGCGGTAAGCTTTTTGCACCTCAGTAACTACTGAATGTGACTTTCCTTTTCATGGCTTTTCCACAGGATGAAGATGAGACGCCATAAGCTCTTTCTGACTCTCTGCATGGCTGGTCTCTGCCTCATCTCCTTCTTGCACTTCCTCAAGGCCCTTTCCTATGTCACCTTCCCCCGGGAGCTGGCTTCGCTTAGTCCGAACCTCGTCTCCAGCTTCTTCTGGAACAATGCCCCCGTCACACCTCAGGTCAGCCCTGAGCCGGGGGGTGCAGAGTTCCTCCGCACACCCCTGTACTCCCACTCGCCCTTGCTCCAGCCCCTGCCTCCCAGCAGAGCCAGCGAAGAGCTGCACAAAGTCGAGTTTGTGCTGCAGGAAGACACAACAGAATATTTTGTCCGTACCAAAGCTGGCGGCGTTTGCTTTAAACCAGGCACCAAGGTGTTGGAGAAGCCACCCGTGGGAGGGCGGCCGGAGGAGCGAGCGGATGGTGCAGCCTCGGGGCGGCCGGCTCGCAAGCCACTGAGCGCCAGCGGGACCAAACGGCGCAAGTGGGTGGAGTGTGTGTGCTTGCCGGGCTGGCACGGCCCCAGCTGCGGGGTCCCCACGGTGGTCCAGTACTCCAATCTGCCCACGAAGGATCGCCTTGTGCCACGGGAGATCCCCCGGCGGGTCATCAACGCTATCAACGTCAACCATGAGTTTGACCTGCTGGACGTTCGCTTCCATGAGCTGGGAGATGTGGTGGATGCCTTTGTGGTGTGTGAGTCGAACTTCACAGCCTACGGCGAGCCGCGGCCCCTCAAGTTCCGTGAGATGCTCCTCAACGGCTCCTTTGACTACATCCGCCACAAGGTGCTCTACGTCTTCCTGGACCACTTCCCCCCCGGCGGCCGCCAGGATGGCTGGATTGCTGACGATTACCTGCGCACTTTTCTCACCCGGGACGGCATCTCTCGCCTCCGCAACCTGCGCCCGGACGATGTCTTCATCATCGATGATGCTGATGAGATCCCAGCCCGCGACGGCGTGCTCTTCCTCAAGCTCTACGATGGCTGGACAGAGCCCTTTGCCTTTCACATGCGCAAGTCACTCTACGGCTTCTTCTGGAAGCAACCAGGCACCTTGGAGGTGGTCTCGGGCTGCACCATGGGGATGCTCCAGGCCGTCTATGCTACCGACGGGATCCGTCTGCGGCGCCGTGAGTACTACACCATGCCTGGCTTTCGGCAGTATGAGAACAGCACTGGACACATCCTGGTGCAGTGGTCACTGGGCAGCCCCCTCCACTTTGCTGGCTGGCACTGCTCCTGGTGTTTCACCCCAGAAGGGATCTACTTCAAACTGGTGTCAGCCCAGAACGGGGACTTCCCCCGCTGGGGTGACTACGAGGATAAACGAGACCTCAATTATATCCGGGAGCTGATCCGGACTGGTGGCTGGTTCGATGGTACTACGCAGGAGTATCCCCCTGCCGACCCCAAGGAGCAGATGTACGCTCCCAAGTACCTGCTCAAGAACTACCAGCGGTTCCGCTACTTGTTGGAGAACCCCTACCGAAAAGCGGAGGGTGCTGGGTGAGGCCACCATGGCTCGCGTGGGAGATCGGAACTTCACAACAAAGGGAGAGTCGGGTGTTTTTGTCTGTTCCTTTCTTTTTTGTTTTCTTTGGTTCTGGGTGGGGTGTGCCATTTCTCCGGGGTCTCTGCCCTCCCTCCCTTCCTTATCTTCTTCCCTTCATCCCAGGGTGACACCTGGGGATACCAATTCCTGTCGTGTGAAGGGCAGGAGGAGAAGAGATGTTGGGGATGTACTCTGGCAGTAGCATAAAGACTGTCCTGCATCTCTCAGCCCTCTCCTGCTGGCTGGAGAGAATCTCTGCAGCCAGCTGGCAGATTTTCCTCCAGGGGAGGCTGGGAGGGTCCCGTGGGGAGAGAGGACAGCTGTTCCCGTCCACCCTCATCCTCTGTGGATCGGAGCAAGCACAGATGCGAGCCCGGGCTATTCAGTGAGCGTGTGAGTCAGCAGACACGAACCGATGCGAGTGGTCACGTGCGCAGATGTGTGTCACAGGCATTTTTTTGGATGAGTGAATGTGCGAAAGCATCTCGGTATGCGTTCATTTTTTCTGTACCTCTATATCCGAAGAGTATTTTGGGGAGGGGAAATCCTTTGCTTCCAAGGTGTTCTCCCCAAGATGCAGCCTCCTTCTGCAGGCTTAACACATCTGTCGTGGGCTGTTTCTTGCCCTGATGCTCTACCGATCCTGGAGCCGGCAGATGGGAAGCAGAGGAGAAAGCTGATTTTTTTTTTAATTTTTTTTTTTTTTTAACAACTTTTTCACCCCTGTCCCCACAACACTTGCACTGGCTTGGCCCACAGAAGCTGAAGGATCTTCCCTGCAGCGTGGGCTTGTACTGGAGCTGGGATAAGCTGCAGGGGACTTAATCAGATGGTGGCGGGAGTGTATGTTTACAAGTGCATGGTTTCCTATGTGCATGAGTGCTAACATGCATGGTTTTGGTATGCACGTGGGCATTCGTTACCAGTACTGGGGGGGAAGGGGACATAGCTGGGCTTGGGTGTGTGTGCTTTCAGGCAATGGTGGGGTCCGGAAGCTGTGATCTCTGTCTCAGCATGGATGACTTTTTGGGGAATTCATAGTAGAGGGCCAGGAAGAGCATTGGCTCTGCCTATCAGTGCTACGCATGTAGGACTGTTGCGTGCCTCTCTGGCTGCCCCTGCCACCCCGCGGGCTGTGCTTGTTTGCAGCGTTGCTGCTTACACGTGCTGGCTGCTCCTTCTTGCCATGGGATAAAAGGGAGAGGAAAAGGGCAAAGGTCTTGGGTCAGCAATGGGTATTGTGGGGAAATGTAAAGCCTTTCAAGACATGGGATCCATCTGTCTGCTCTTAGGCTGTGAGGGAGCTTGTGGAGAAATGGGCCATGGGCAGACTCCCCCTGGGGCCAAGAGACTCTTAGGGGACCATCACGCAATCCAGAGTTTGTGCAGCCCACACATGCAGCCTGGGCCATGCAGACAGGGCCATGCAGACAGGACCATGCAGAGGAGCGAGGATCTAGGAGGACACTAGTTGCAGCTGGTGGGGCTGGTCTGTGCTCAGAGTTTGACAGTGATGGGTAGTCAGGATCCAGCCTGTTGTTGTACTGGATTCATTCAGCTCATTGAGGAGGCAGATCCATGTCTCCACCCTTACCATCCTTTCTTAGCAGGTGGCTTGACAGGGTGCCCAGAGACTGGGCTGTAGCGGGCAGAGGGTGAAAAACATGATGAACTTGCTCTGTTAGCCTTGCATTGGAAAGACTGGCTCAAGTTCCAAGCAGAGAAGTGAGGATCATGTGGAGGAGGAGGAGGAAAATGTTGGCATGAAGAAGAGTGACCCTGACATCAGACCAGCTGTGCTGAAGCAGGAGGGTTTCCACCGTTGTTAACTCACTCCATCAGGGCTCTATATTCCCGTGCTGGCCAGCCTATTCCCACCCTCATTCCTGTCTCTCTCTCTCTCTCCTTCTCTGTCCTGTTCCCCTCTCCAGAGAAGTGAAAAGCATCAACAAAAATAACTTGATTGCCTAATAAGACTGAGACTGGGAACAGAATGAAGATGAGCATCTTTTTCTGATCAAACTGAGATGGAGTTCATCTTAGCTCCTTCCACATCTCATGTGCCATAATGCCTGCTTAGAAGAACTGAAGTGCCCTCTTTTTTGTTGTTTTTGTTTACGTTTTAAATCACCGTTCTCGCTTCTGCTGTGTCTTCCCTGCAGACAGCAAAGTCCCTTTGGGAACTGAGTGGAGGGAGAAGCTTTTGTAGGCAGAATGCTCTTCCCCCGAAGGGACGCTGTGGCTTGCCTAAGTCCAGACTTGTTGGTGCGGCAGGTGAGAGTCTTGTCACAGTCACAGAGTCCTTCTGCCAAGCAGCTGCATGGGGGTCTTGGGCATGGAGAGATTGTACAGAAATGGAGACCCCGATGAGAAAGGAGGAGCCTGTGCTGAGCACGGTGAGAGCAGTAGCACTCAGGCTGCAGCACGAGGGGAATATGCTTTCCCCAGGGACAGCCGGAAGAGAGCAGGTGTGTTAGCTCCTGGGATTCAGTAGCAGAGAAGTATGGAAGGAAGAAGCTATTTCGCATTTTTACTCTTGGAAGGGAGCCCAAGATCTGCTCTGGCTTTGCCTTATCTTGCTGACAACACCGCAAGCCCAGTTCCAGGCCTTGCTGAAGACAAGAGAGAGAGAGTCTTTGCATGGGTGCTTTGGCAGCGTCAGAGCCCTGTGAAGCAGAGGCCAAAGTGCATGTGTGCTGGGGCTGCACCTCATTATCTTCTGCAGTGGGAGCAGCCTTTCCTCTGATACCAGCCCTTCTTGTGCACAGGCGTCCTTGGTGATTTATAGTGTGCTGCAAGTCACTTTTTCATCGCTGAGGTACGGCCCTTGTCTCTTGGGAGTTCCAGATGAGCCCACAGCTGCAGTATCTGGATCTCCTATTCCTGAAGTACAGCCTGTTGCCTGCTCTCCTCCATTATTTGCACCATCATTTTCCACCTCTCCCTCTGAATTGCCTCTCCCTTCTGCCCCCTTGGGCAGGAAGGGAAGGTCCTGCTGGAGTAGCAGTGCTGGGGCTCTCCTGCAGGACTCTGGCCCTGTCCTCCTCCTGGACTTACTTGCTTCCTTATTCTTAGGAAATTAAATTTAAAACAGACTTCTGTTGTGGTGGGAGGAAGGGGCTTTACAGATGAAATGCATTCTTTTTTGTTTGTCTTTGTCAAGAATCATTTAAACATTTTTTGATTTAGGGCCAAACCAGTCAATGTTTCTGTCTAATTTGTCTGGCTAACCCTGTGTTTATTATCCTTAGGGAACTAGAATGCTTGTCATTAAAAATCTTCCTTCATGTCTCTGGAGGGAATGGGGACTAGCAAGCTGACTTTTGCACAGTGATTTCTCAAGATGGTGGCTTGTCCTCTGTCCAGCTTTGCCTGTACTGCCGTGCCAGGCCCAGCACACATGGAGGGACAGCCACCCTCCCAGACAACCTCCACAAAAGGAACCCAAAAGCGTGTGGGTGTGTGGGGTGGTGAGAGAGGCAAAGGTGGAGGCAGGTTTGTGTCAGATCCTCATTTTCTGATGCTGAACTCTAAGTGTTGGGACTCCTTGATCTTGTCTGAACCAGGTCCTGAGGTTTGAGAAGGGAAGGACTTAAAAAAAAACAAAAAAAACAAACCCAACCTCGTCCTGCCCCTGGGCTGGACCTGGGATGAGACCACCAGAGCCCAATGTCTGTTGGTTGTTGCAGCTACGAGCACCGAAGCCACGTGCCCGCTGCCTCTCTGGGCGTGAGGCTGTCTGGTGGAGGGAGGGAAGACATGGCCAGCCTTTCCCTGCAGCCCTCTTCAGCTCTGCGCTTTTACTTTCTGGAGACCTTTCCACCTTCAAATTAATTGGTGCAAAGGAGGGCCAGGTAGTAGGTGAAGCAGTCTTTCTCTTCTCTTTCTGTCTGCCCATTTCTCTTCTTGCCTTTATTTGTGTTTCCCACCTCAAAAAGGGATTGTGTGCCCATGCATGGCTTTGGAGTGGGGAACTCATCTTCCTCCTCTGCCCCAAGTAAAAGGGAAGGACATGGGCTTTGGTGGACCTGCAGCAGGTGAGCTTGCTAAAGCAGAGGGAACAGGGCAGGTCGGACATTTTTGCCCCTCTGGAAGGCTGAGGGTAACGCTGTACCCAAGAGACGGTCAGAAAAGATGGTGTGGTTTTGTGCCTGTGTGGTTGGTATGAAGGATGACACGCTCAAGTCCACTCTGGCTGTTGCTTTCTCCGATGCCTGTGTCCTGCTGAGGTGTTTGCTGTTGTGCAGCTCAGGCCAGCCTGCTCTTTGTGTTTCTGTGATGGGTGAATGAGGGGACCTCGTGGCCGGCAGGCTAGTGTACGAGTTGGGATGGAGGGAGAGTGTCAGAGGAGAACGGGTATTTGTTCCCCTCCACCCTCCTTGGTGTATCCTCGTGAGACGGTAGTGTCTTTCCCCTTCCTGAACATCCCCTGGGCTCTGCCCCTGCCTCCTGGCCCCCGCCAGCAATCTCCGTGGCTGCTATGCCTCTGCACTGTGAAGACACGCGTCTGGGGGCGCCCCTGGTCCGATTCGTGAACACTGGTGGTGACGAGGGAAGGGATGGCTCGTCCTGGCTTCACTGACCTCAGACTTTGGTGAGAAAGGAGGGAAGTGAGTGGGAGAATGGATCCTGAATCCCTCCGTCGTCGTGTGTGTGTCATATTTCCTTTCCCCCTCCCCCCAAAAAAAAAACAACAAAAAAAACCCAAACCAAACCCTCCGTTCTGATTTCTGAAACATTGGACAAACTCGCTCTTACGGAAAGAGGGAAGGAGCTGGCGATAAGGGGGTGGCAGGCGGGGCTCCGATCCAGCACCAAGAAAGGCGAGCTGTTTTCCGATGCAATACACTGACATTTAAGGTTTTGGGGACTACAGATAATGGATTAAGAAGGGATCTGAAATACTCTGAGACTAAGAATCGTTCAAGCTGTTTTTTCCTTCCTGTGCGGATGATGATGCAGTGTCATCCTGGAGGTGGTCCAGCAGCACTTCTGAGCCTGGGGGCGTCCACCTGGACCTACTGGTGGTGTTGCCCCTGGGGTGGCCCCCCAGAACGCCCTGCTTTGGCAAAAGAATGTGTGGACTTGCCAAAAATAAGATAAAATAGAAGAGTGTCTGCAAAGCTCCTTTCCACTCTGTAATTTATAAACAGCAAGTAATAATGAACTTTTTGTAAGGATAAATCAAATGTACATTCTGAAATCATTTTCTCTGTAAATGGTTGGATTTCATTTCACCCTTAAAGGGATGCTTAAAAGGAGGAGATAATAAAAATAAAAAAATTTACAAAGTATGAAAGGAAACCAAGGGGGGTGTGTGTGTGGCAGCTTTTATTTCTGATCGCCTGGCAGGGGCACTGCTGGAAAAGAGAAAGAGGCAAATTGCTTCCCACCTTGGCAGGACCATGGAACAGGGTACCCAGAGAGGTTTTGAAGGCCCCATCCCTGGCAGCGTTCAAGGCCAGGCTGGATGGGGCTTTGGGCAACCTGGTCTAGTGGAGGGTGTCCCTGCCCATGGCAGGGGGTTGGAACTAGATGGTCTCTGAGGTCCCTTCCAACCCAAACCATTCTGTGATTCTGTGTTCCTGAAGAGGGAGATTGAGGGGGAGCCTGGCTGGTTTGGGAAATGATTCCTAATTTTGTGGGCCCAGGTCAGACCTGATCTGTACGTTATGTATGAGCACATGCAGGCACATGAACAGGGAACGATGGCTGTTGAGAAGGGCTCAGAAGAGCTTGTGGATGTGGGAACCAGCATCACCACCCATAAAACAGTCCCTCCTCACCATCTCCCCTCCCTTGGATCTATCTACTTTTTCAAGTAAAACCCTTGAGCCCCAAATTAAACCTCCCCACTACAGAAACATCTCTGGTGGCTGACTTTCAGCATGCTGTGTGAGAGAATGTGACCTCCTTGTTTTAGCTTATTTTGAAGCCTGTCTCATGGAGTTTTGGCTGTTCCCATTACCATCAAAGCCTGGTCCTGCTCTGAATCCTCCAAAGCATCGGGCCTCAGCGGTGCCTTTGGCAAGGCCCTTTTGCAAGCTCACGTGCCATCTACAACCATTTCACTTTTCACCTTTTTAAGTGTCTTGAGCTTCAGGTTCGTTCCTGGTCCCATTTAGAGATAGTGACTGTAAACATCAGAGGTTAGTTTCCTCATAATCGTTAGATCTAGCATGTTCCCTCTTCTTCCTCTCTTCCACATCAGTCTAATGTTTTCAATCCTCCTCTTGTGGAAGGGTCTCCATCAAACCAGAGATGTGCGCTGTGCACTGCTTAATGCCTTTCTGCTGCTTCTGTCTCCTCAACAAAGGGCCTGGAATAAACATGCCACTCAAAATTAACAATTAAAATTTTCCATTAAGAATTTTTAGCATTCTTAGTGCTCGTTGTATTTTTGCACCCGAGTAGGGGATAATGTAAAAATAGATCACTGCCAGAATGCCTGAACTCTCAGTTTTTCAAGAGGGGAAGATAAATATATAAGCTTAGGCCAATGGCAATTTAGCAAGACGGTTTAAGAAATAAGAGTTGACTAGGTTAAAGGTTCTCCCATGGATTTTTCTTGCCTCCAACACAAAATCTTTTACTGACATTTATATTAAGTAATGTGAATGGCATTTCTTCAGTTTCTTACGAGGTTTTAAAAGAAGGCATTGACAGAACCCAGGACCTTTGTCCCCGGAAAGCACAAGCTTCTGCGAGAGCTCGAAGCGTCTCCGTGAGCAAGGGGTTGACTCTTCCGCAAACCAGCGGAGACCCTCATTTGCAGGAGCAGCGCTGACAGCCGAGTGTGGGGGGCACATGGCTCCACCACCAGCCTTGAATACCATCTCTCGGAGGGTCCCTCGAGACATCAAAACGAATCTTGGTGCATGCAGCGTGCATCCTGGGTATGGATATGGAGCCTTAAGCACCATATTGAACCAGGAGCGTGCGAGCCATCCAACGCCAAGTAAATCCCGTGCTTTTTGCGGAGTTTCAGTATCCCAACATCTCGCTGTATGTCAGGGACATGCAGTGCTCGTCCCGGGCGCTGTGCAGCACTGCCCGGTGGGGACCGACGCTGCGGCAGGCCCTCTGGCTGGCGGAGGGCCTTGCGGCTGGTTCCTGATCCATGTCTGCAGCAGGTTTGCTGGTCAGAGGATGGACATGCTGTTTCCAGACACCAGGGAGTTTGGAAACAAAGCGACTTCAATATAAACTTCCAGCACCGTTTAGAAAGCTGGAAGGGGGATACCAAGATCCTGGCTTGCTGATTGTTTGTTTTTGTTGCTGGGATACATTTGTTCCCTGTGTAAGGGCACAGCTTAATACGCTGTTTAGCAGGGACAGTTAATTTTTAATTATTAGTCCAATTTTATACATTTTTTTTTTTAAATCTCGCTGCTTTGGCAGCTCAGCTGGGGAAGCAGTGAGGGCTCAGCTGGCCGGCAGGCAGCCCGTGGAGCAGCCAGGGAGCGAGTCGCCCTCGCCCTGGAGAGCGTCACCAGCAAATGGCTTCATGCTCACGTGCCCCCAGCTGCCCTGCTTTCCAGAGCACCGCCGTGGGGAGGATTTGGTCGCAGCCGTGGCAGATGGGAGGCATATCCTTGCTCCTGGCAGTGGCACGTTGTTGCTGTGGCTCACAGACGTGCTCATACCCCCGCTGTGTCAAACCTTCACTTGGGAGCAAGTTTTGCAGGGCTCTGCTCTGTTGCTGCAGAACGACCTCAGAGGAGCCGTGCAAAGCTATCCCATCCGGAGCGAGGGCTCCGGCTCGCTGAAGTGAAAGGCTGACATGAGGGATATAACCCGCGGGCACTCGGGAGGGGAGCCTGGCTTGGGGCCAGCCTGCTACAAGCTTGGCCTTCGTGGCTGCAGCAGGGACAAGCACGTCAGGAAAAGGTTGAAGGATCAACCCACTTCGGCTGATGTTTGGGATTACTGTAAGCACGTCCGAGAACCCCAAACACAAACCCTTACTTGGAGGAAAATTTGGCAATCCTGACATTTCCAGTATTTCTGGGCATGCTTTTGTTTTTAAGCAAAGTGAGAAGAGAAAATAGTCCTTACCGTCTGTTGAAATACATGATAGCTGTGTTAGAACACAAATCTTTCAAGGCTGTATCTTTCCTTACCCTGCCAAACAAAATACAAAATAAAACTCCATTGTTTTACGTTTCCTGTGCCTTACGGCTTGAACCATGGATCCTCTTGGCCGAAGTCCATCTCAGTAACGATTTAATTTGGGAACCACACTTCACCTTTCTAAAAATAAGGAAAACTGAGAAGAAGAGCAACTAAGCTGTGCTGAATAACAATCTAAAATGACTTCTCCAGGATCTCAAATTGAAGAAAATATGTTACCCAGAGAATGCATAAAATTAAATATTATCAGCCTGCCCCTGTGCATCAAACTCTTCCCTGGCATTTTAGCCCTGTTCTATAGTCTGGCCCTTTTCCAAAGAGAGAGCAACAAATCATCAGTCATACCTTTTCACCACCGCCACCCCCCAAAAATACTTGCTAAGAACCAGGTGCACATGCAAAAGTAAAAGAATGTGGAAACTACCCGCTCCTGTTTGGTTCCCTGTGTTTTCAAAGCATTTGACTCAAACTGTTACCCAGAAGTGAATGTCAGACTACTGCAAAACCAAAACCAGACAGATTTACCCAAATGGGACAGAAATAAATCTAAGGACCTGTGATTTAATGGGACAAGATGTGCAATAGCTGCCTTCACCTAGAAAAAAAGAAGAGAAACAGCAGGAAACAGCAGCTCTGCCCTTCTTGGGTTGTGTGTATGTACATGGGACCATACCCCACACCATGCTGGGAGTACAGACGCCCCTCACACAAACCGAAATCCCATGTTCACGCTGGGAGGACCTCATGCAGCATGCGGTGGGGTACAAAAAGCCTGGGGTCAACACGGGTAGCCCTGCTTGGGGGACTGGTGCCACCAGCTGCAAGCCCTCAGCTCTCCGCAGACACTTCTACCGCAGAAAGCCCACGAGGCTGTCAGTGATGCAAAATTGCAGGGATGACGGTGCTCACAAAAGCGGGGTCTCTGAATGGCTCTGGAAACCTCCTGCAGCATGCAGCTGGTGCAGAGTAAAAAATGGGGGGGGGAAGTGAATCTTACTAGCCAGGAAATTAAAAAAGGTCCCCAAAAACCCAGCCACAGGGAAATTTGGAGAAACGTGAGTCGTGCTGAGAATGAACTGCAAAAATACTACAGCAGTGTTTTCAACTTGTTAGGTAGTAAAACTGAGCTTCCTCAGCGACCGTCGGTGCAGACCCTCAGCAGCAGCCGCTCTGCATCACACAAGAGACCGCTCACCCCCCAGGCTGCAGGGCTGGAGGTTGGGGAGCTGAAAAGCCCCGTTTCAGCAGCAACTGGGCTGGGAACATTTCACTTCTTTCCCCCTCCCCCCCGCAAAACACACCCTGAGTGTGTATATTGGAGTGGCTGTTTACTCTCTGTCACTAAAATCTGGGTCTCGGCTGTAAATCAGGAATGCCCCTTGAAAGGCAGCTGCGTACCAGCCTTTTCTACTCCCTCACCACCCATCTTCCTTCCCACATGTGCTCAACTTCAAAGCTGCTGGGGCTTCAGGGAAAGAAGCCACCTGTGCCATCCTTGGCTCGTCGCAGCCAGAGAGCAGGAGCCCAAATGCCATTACTCCTTGTGATTGCTCAGGAAAAGCAAAGAAACAGGGCTGCAGTGAAAGAGAGAGCTGTTGAACGGAGCTAGACTGCCAAAAGGCCTCTTGCAAGGTCTGTTTACTAGAAGATACTAAGGATATTAAGCCCAGGTTCAGATGGCATTAGTGGGTCACAACCCATCTTCTCTCCTGCATTTGGGGATTGTTTTCTGGCTCCTATAAGAGGCCAGCCTTCTGTTACCAAGCATGGTTTTTTTCCCTGACCCTGCAGAACCCCTCTGAGATGCCATTTGCAGCTCAGCAGTCACATTCACCTCCCTGGGAGGGTTTACTGGCTGGTGGTGGGCAGCACAGGAATGGATGTGTCCCTGGCTGGAAATGGTCCTTCCCTTGCAAAATGGGTGATGGGAAGCCCTGGGGGTGGCACATTACTCCCAGGAACAGAGGCTACAAGCTGGGTTCAGAGGCAACAGTCTGCTGCTTTCAGTGGCCATGACAGCCTGCGGCAGTGGCCGCTTGAGCGGGAGGACTGACTGCAAGCATGAGAAGAGCAGCAGAGGAGTGGTGGCTCAGAGGCTCCCAGGAAGACAGGGAATGGAGGGATGTGTGTGCCTTATCCTGGGTAACAGCATGGGCTATCGCGCCCCATCAGCCATGCTGCCTTTGATATTTCACAAGCTCACTTAGTGGTTTGGGGAAACAAAGGTCGCCGTTGTTCTCCAGGTGCACAGCTGAGGTGTGCTCCCTCCTCTCCACCTGCACCTCGCACCGTCGGTCGGGGCAAATAAATCCCCTTTCTCGCAGAAACGTAAGCTGGAGGCGCGGGGGGTGTCCCATTCCAGTGGCTCCATGGGGAAAGAAGTCCCCAGCTCACAGGGCTTTGCAGGCAACAGGGCGCAGGGGCCACGTCCCATCAGGGCAGCACAAGTCTTCGGGGTGGATCCCTGCCGGGATGGCTGCGTATGGCAGGTCAGCAGCAGAGCCAGCCGGGTTGGGAAACGCTGGGAAGAGAGGGGATGTTGCTTCACTGTCTCAAGGCAGAGGTCAAGCTTACAACTCCTGGCACGTCACCAGAGGTCCGGCACTCACATGGCAGCTGGGGCGGCATCGGTCACGGGTCGCTCTGCCATTGCGCTCGCTCTTCTCTTCGCAAGACAGAAGGAGCGGGTCGAACACGTGTGCCCACGTGGGGGAGGCGTGGGGAGCCCATGGCACGGCAAGCGGCCTCCACGGAGGGGCCGAGGCAGTTTGGAGGCACGCTGCGTGGCGTGGCCGGAGTTCACAACACGCACACGCAGCTGCTGGCGGGGGGCCTGGGAGCTGGCATCAAGCCTGGGGAAAAAAAACAGAGAAAGAAACACTAAACCAGGCACAACCTGAGAGGGACAGGGTGGGGAGGGGGCGCCTATGGAGGCCCGGGAGGGCAGCAAGGAAAGGCTGCTGTCGCACAGCCTGATCCGGCAGATCCCGTTTGTAGCACGTCGGGGGGTTGCTGCACGTAGCTGCGCACGTTTTGACCCAGACTTGGGAGTTTTGGGGACCGGGCTCATGAGCGCACCTGCCCAGAAGTGGCAGAGCCCTGTGGAGAGTGAAGCATTTCTGTGGATCAACAACCCGAGGAGGAGGCAGGAAGCCGGGAGGAAGGTTCAAAGATCGGTTTTCATTTTGGCAGAAGATTAAGGGTAGGGAATATGAATGCTGCCTCCGAAGTCCTGGATAGCTCAGTATACAAAGTGATGATCTGGAAACAAAGATGAAGAATATACCAAACATTTTTAAGAGATGACTCAAAGCTGTTGACTCTTGAAGAGATCGGAAAGGACTGTAAGTAAAACGCAAATGTGGCAAATGGGCAACAACATGCGTTTGCCAAGGTTTAACTGGGCACGTACAAAGTCAGAAAAGAGAAAACAAATTGCATATAAGAATTACAAAGCTCTAGGCAGTCTCTAGCAACTCAGGAAAGGATCTGGATGTCACACAAACCCTGGCTCTGCGAGTAGCTGCAGGTTAAAAAAAAAAAAAAGCACGCACAAAATATTAGCATGCAGAAGGAATAAGGGGAGAATAATATGGAAAATATGATAATGCTATTATGTAAATCAGTAGCGTGGCCTCTCTGGGAATACTGTCTGCAGTTCAAGTAAGCCTTTCTCAGAAAGGGCTGATTAGGGGCATGGCGAACTCGCTCACAAAGAGAGATCGAAACGATTGGGGTTGTTTATCTCGGCAAGGAAATGAACAAGAGGAGATTGGCACAGAGCAAGCCGGTCCGGAGCTTCTGGTTTTCTTCCTGCTCCATTCTATCGCTGTCATATCTGGTGTCACTGGGAAGTGCGTGAAGTGATGTGGCTCTCCTCTGTCACACATGGTTTGCTCTTTCTCTCACCCTCTCCCCCATGGGAGCCACAGCACATGTGGTCATGTTCTATATTTTGGAAGGATCTGGGGAGGAGAAGGTGGCTAAGGGGGAATAATTACTTCCCAGAGCAGGCATACAGTAGAGAGGGCAAGACTGGAAAAGGGGGATTTGCACCCGGACAGAGGGGTGGAAGGTCCTGGCTTTGGGCGGCTCCTTCCATCTCCTCAGGCAGGCCCCGGGGAGGCTGCCAGCAGCTGTCCTTCTCCCAGAGCCCTTCAGACTTCCAGACCAGGCTCCGGGGTTCCTCACAGATAAAGGAGCTTGAATTCACCAAGTTATTCTGTCAAAAGCACCAGGGTGGCCGAAGTGCCTTCAGACACCCACTGCTCTCTGCCTGCCTGAGGCATGGAAGAAACCGTCTCTGTTCACGCCCGCGTTACCCTAGGCACGCGGCACGCACAGCCGCAGATGGCCGTGACGGCCGGTGCTGTGGATGTCGGCTCGCTGTGGCGTGCTGAACCCCCACCGCTCGCACGAAGCCGTTTGATGTCATTTAGGCCCGTCAAAGCCACAGGGACTGACGGAAACACCTATTACTGCTCCGGCTGTTTTGGGCTGTGGGGAACAGGCTCGCACGCGGTGGAGCCACCGAGGTTGACAACCCGTCCCGTCTCGCTGCAGCGCGAGGCCCAGGCTGCTGAGGAGGCCTCCCGTGGCGGAACAAGCCCGGTCCAAGTCCCGGTGCCCAGCCCGGCCTGGAGGGCAGCCACGAGCCTGCGGGGGAAG
>VWZZ01004129.1:515026-535569 GCA_013399095.1 Psophia crepitans
CGGCCGGTGCGTCCCTCGGGCGGTGAGAAGCTGACTCGGATCCCGCACTTCGTCACCTCCCTAGGTCACCCGTCCCCGCACCCGTCCCCCATGGCAGCGTGGTCCCGGGAGGCCGTTCTGACCCTCTACCGGGCTCTGCTGCGCCAGGGCCGGGGGCTGCGCTACACCGACCGGGATTTCTACCTCGCTTTCATCCGCCGGGAGTTCCGCAAGAACCAGGGGCTGGAGCGACTGGAGGACAAGGAGAGGCAGTTGGAGAAGGGGCAAGCTTTCCTGCAGAGCAGGCTGGGGGGCCTGGTGTAGCGACTCCCTGTAGTTCCTTTCGGCTCCACTTACTTCCCTCTTCTTCCCAAAATCCCCTCACCAACCAAAAGAAATGATTAAAGCTCCCTGCCTGTCACTGTCCTGAAGAAGTCTGGAAGGTGCTTCCACAGGCACGCCAGGAGGGCTCTCCTGTTCTCTTTACAAATGCAGTAGGTCACAGGTAGGTCATTTACAAAGATATAACCATGTCCTTCATGCTACTATTACAGTTAGCTTTGTGAAAACATGTTTTTTTTCCCTGCCCAGGAATGAAGAGTGACGGGATTCCTGGTTCATCAAGGCAGGAACAGTCTTGCTACGATCCTGAGATTGTAGCTTGGCCTTAGAAAACCCTTAGGGCAGTTTTAAACCACGCAAGTCAGACAGGCTCTGAACCTTTGAAGCCAAGTTAGATGTCAAGTTGGATCGGAAGAGTATCCTGGTGTTTTGGTGTAGGTTCACTGAGGAACCACCTACAGGTAGAGCAGTGGCAAAGTGTGTTTTACATGTGTAGTTGACGAGGGAGACTCTTTAAATTTAAGCATCAGGATCAGGTTAAATGGGAGTTGGAGGAAACAAAAGTACATGTGTAAGAAAATATTAATGTTCATCATACAGACTGTGTGCGAGTCAAATCTGCCAGCCTTGAGAGCGGGAATAAATGTGTAGTGAAAGCAAGGGAGCTGTTCCCATTGTGGTCTCTACTGTTGGTTCTTGGGTGTCTTTGAAGTATCTGGGACCAGCCGTTGTCCAGAAATGAGTCTGGGCTGCCTGTCAGCTCTTGGGAAGGTTCCGTTTTGTTACAGCCAAGCAGTTGACCGTCCCTGCATCGCCTTGTCTGTGACCAAAATTACATGCATTAGACTGAGAATAAAAAAATAAATTGGCATAAAAAGTGCAGTGCTTTGGTTGAGAAGCACAAACTAAAGGGAAAAGACCTGAGTGGTCATAGAGTTTTGCCTAATATACAGGATTTCATTGCAAAATATTGCTGAAGTAAATCTTACTTTCTTTTTTAACGAGTGTTAGGTGATTGCACAAATTAAACTTGCTTGAATGATTAGAAGCCCTGCATCAAATTGGGGATTTTTTGTCTTCAGGTCAGAAACGGCGCTGGAAGCCAAGAAATGCTGTCATTGCAGAGCTTGGTCAGTACTGTCCCGGTGCGTCTGGGCATAGGCAGCTCCTCGAGGGAAGATAATGAAGGAGGCAGCAGGGTTAGGTGGTCCTTTCCTATGGCTCCGTGCTAAGACCCCAAGAGCCGTGAACATGGGGTGGAGGAGAAGGGAGTGAACCGTTAGGGTTGTGTGTTTTATCCTGTGTAATGCTCCTGCTCCTTCCAGGTGAGATGGCAGGCGCTGGGCAGCGCAAAGGGAAAAAAGATGACAATGGCATCGGCACAGCCATCGACTTCGTGCTGTCCAATGCCCGGCTTGTGCTGGGCGTGGGTGGAGCTGCTATGCTGGGCATCGCCACGCTGGCTGTCAAACGGGTGAGCATGCGGGATGGGGGGTTGGGACCTGAGCACAGGAAAGGAGGGGTGGGAAACAAAGAGACCCGGGGTGCTGGCACTGGGCTGAGTAAAATGCGAATATTGGGCCCTTAACGAGTCCAACTGTGCCTGGTGCTGTTGCTTTAGATGTACGACCGGGCGATCAGCGCTCCCAGCAGCCCCACTCGCTTGAGCCAGTCGGGAAAGAGAAGTTGGGAAGAGCCAAACTGGTTGGGGTCTTCCTCACGCTTACTGACCCAGGACATGAAGACAAGCCTCAGCCGCTCCCTGCAGACCCTTCCCACTGATCCTTCGGCCGCAGACACAGGTAAGGAGCAGGTTGATACTCCTGCATTGCAGAATCATCCAGGCCCATAAACCCTGTATTCATTTAAAGGAACGTGGGAAAGAGAATGCTCTGCCTGGCCCGGGATTTTGATGTTTTTCATGGAAGCAGGTCTGCTGGTAACTGCAAGAATTAGAAGTCAGAGTGGGAACTAGTCACCTATTTGCATTCTTCGTTCCTCTCATGACTTCGTGGTCTTAAGCTTTATTCTCCCTCACTCTTTTCTCTTTCAAGCTGAATACTTACCTGTGCAATCTTTCCTCATGAAAAGCCGTTCCATTTCTTTCAAAGTCTTTGTTGCCTTTCTTTGGACCTTTCCAGATTGTTTGTGTCTTTTTAAAAGACATATTTTAGTAGAGTATTCAAATTGTGAATGTATTAGCAATTTATAACGGCATTTCCTATATAATTTCTACCATTTTCTTAATAATTTCTGTAATGCTGTTTGCCTGTTCAGTGCTGCTTACTGCCGAGATAGACAGATGACTGCAGATCACTTTTTATAGCCCATAGTACTCCATCTGGAGTACTGTGTCCTGTTCTGGGCTCCCCAGCTCAAGAAAGACCGGGATCTCCTGAAAAGAGTCCAGTGGAGGGCAACAAAGATGATAAAAGGCCTGGAGCATCTTCCCTGGGAGGAGAGGCTGAGAGACTTGGGTCTCTTCAGCCTGGAGAAGAGAAGGCTGAGAGGGGATCTGATCAGTGTTTATAAATATTTAAACTGTGGGAGGCAACTGGATGAGGCCAAACTTTTCGGTGATGGATAGTGAGAGAACAAGGGGCAATGGCCAAACACTAGAACACAGGAAGTTCAACTCAAATACAGGAAATAATTTCTTCACTGTGAGGGTGACGGAGCCCTGGCACAGGCTGCCCAGCGAGGTTGTGGAGTCTCCTTCTCTGGAGAGATTGAAGACTCGACTGGATGCCTACCTGTGCAGCCTAGTGCAGGGCACCTGCTTTGGCAGAGGGATTGGACTTGATGATCTCTAGAGGTCTCTTCCAACCCCTACCAGTCTGTGATTCTGTGATGAAGACTGAGTGGGATAATAAGTAATTTAGTGTTGGTGAGTGTTTGCTGTATGGGTGTGTGGTTTTTTTCTTATCGATTTTAATTTCTATTCCTGGCTACTTTGGGAAATTTACACTTGGAGATTTAAAGTAAAAATCAAGATCAAGCTTCTAAGTTGATTTCCAGATTCTCTGCACGAAAGTCAGCTTCAGGATGACAATGGATTTTGCGCTGAGGAAACGTTAAATAATGAGGCAGCTGTGTTAAGTGGAATCTAGATCATTTGATTGGAGTCCCCAAAGATGACTGAGGAATAAAACTGTTGATGATGGTGTCTTGTGTTCTTGCCTTAAATTAAAACTTAAGATGGAAAAATAAGTTTGTCTTTTTTTCATGTACAGGCAATGAAGTCTGGTTCCCTGTGGTTTTATGGGCTGTTTCCTTTTCACAGAAACGCTCAAATCTGTCCAAAAGACCCCAGTGGGACAAGAGACAGCAGCTGCCGAGGTTGGGCGGGATGGGTCCGTGTGCAGCTTGTCAGCCGTGCCGCATGTGCTGCGTGGCCAAATGCCTGTTGCCAAACAAATGTGCGACAGCTGATTGCCTTGATGGGGCCACTGACCTGGGGCTTTCTCCTGCACCCGTTAAGTACCACACCCCTCCCAAGGATCTCTTAGATCTGTAATTCTTCCTTAATTCTCATTGATAACCTCTGAGAATCTTGGTCCATATTGAGAGAAGTCTGAAAGATAGGTGCATTGACCTATTTCTTTAGGAAACCAGTCAGGAAAAAAGGGACTTACAGAATCTGTTCAGGTTAGACCTTGCTTACTAACGCAGACGGCAGCATAAAGTGTCACGTTGCTGATATGTGCCTACGAGTGTGCTCTGTTCCGTGGCCAGTGAAAGTTTGAGGGAGGTTTTCTTTGGGGCTGTGATTGCCTGAATTCTGCTGGCCCCAAGGTCTGTCAGCTCACCGTCCTGATAAGTTGGTCAGAGTCCTGACAACTATTTCATTTCCAAGCGGCGTGATCCCAGATCTAAAACCCTAGACAGGACTGGGTTTTCCTGATAATTTTAAAAAATCCATTTTAATGTTAAAAACTTAATGAGGCAGTGATGGTTGTTCGAGAGCGTTTTGTCTGCTGGTCTGGCATGATGTTAAAAGCTTCTGAACTGGTAATGGTACTGAATTTTTGATGAAGTCAAACTGAGGTACTGCCCACATAGCCATTAAAATTACTTCCTTGTACACAGTGTTAGTCTTGTTCTGGCCAAATTCCAAATTGAGTAACTTTGTTTTAATTCGGTTTGATTAACTGTAGTAAGTACCTGTTGACGTTTCTCAGCACCTCCCTTTTGAGTGGTACCTGTATAACGCATGCAAAATGTCTGCTGAAAGCTTTTTGAGACCTAGGAGGCTGCACTTGGGCACGGCAGGTTTTCTTCTGCGGATCAGTTCACACCCAGTGAAGCGCTGCAGATGATCAATGGTTTTCCTTCTGTCTTGCAGACTTTTTCCGACCCACAAAGCCCAAGCCGTCTGCCAAGAGGAGCCAAGTGGAGCTGAAAAAATCCCGCCTTCGTCTGTCTCTGCAAGAAAAGCTCTTTGCCTATTACCGGAGGAAGGTAGCTATCCCAGCGGATGAGCAGGCCCGGGCCAAGCAAGCGGCCGTGGATATCTGTACTGAGCTGCGCAGCTTCCTACGTGCCAAGCTGCCGGACATGCCCCTGCGTGACATGTACCTCAGCGGCAGCCTGTATGATGATCTGCAGGTAATTCCTGGGGCCGCGTGATGGGTCATTATTCAGAAGGCTGACTAGGCAGGGGCATTTCAGGCTTCCCTCTTGGCAGTGCTGGCTCAGCACAACATTCCTCTCTAATAAGGCTCTTGGTGTCGCCTTTCCCACCGTGGAGCCAGGTGTTGATTTCTGCAGTACTGTTTGAACAGGCGTGACCAGGCTGCTCTGGCTTTGTCAGCAAAGAATTTGCTTTTTGCTGTTTTATTTCTCTGGATTATCGCAGCCCTTCTTTCCTTCCCCTCTGTCTCTCCCTTTGGCTGTGTTTTTCTTGCTGTTTCTCTGGTAGATCTCTGTATTCTCTCTGTCCCTTCTGTCTCCTTCCAAATACACAGTATTCCCTTTAGAACTCTTGTGTATTCATGTAGGTCTTCCCTACTCTTTTTTTTTTTAATGCATGACAGACCTGGATTGGACAGCAGTCCCTGCTGCATGTCTCCCTGATGGCAAGATGCTCATGGCTATAGTGAGTGATTCAGAGGCACACTTTTTTGTTTGAGTCAGAGCTCTGGAATGGAGTGTCGAGTGTCCAGTGAAACTTAGATCTGGGGTCTTAATCACGTTGGTGAAAAGGGATCTTTCAATGACCTTTTTCCAAACAATGTGACAGCCAGGGTGAGGGCAGTACCTATTTTGTAACATGGGATAATCAAATCATGGCAACTTAAGCTTGTCTAGAAACTTAATACTCTGCCTCCTGTTTTAAGTTACCGTGTGATGTTGCTGTGCTTTGGGCCGGCTGCGCCTCACATCCAAGGAGTGGACTTAGAGCTGTAGGAGGCAAAGTGATGCCTTTATGTGCAGTCTGTGTCAGGTCCTGAAGTACTGAAAGATCTCTAAATGGTACATACCATGTAAGCACTAGCTTGGGTTGTACCTTGGAGTTATCCCGCTGACAATGGGGAATAGTCCTTCAGAATGTCCTTTGACAACCGGAGGCTGTGTCCCACGTGGAGAGGAGAGTGAGACAGCTGAACCCTTATTCCAAGTTCCTTTGAGCAAAAGGCTATCTAAAGGTGGTGAACAAAACTGAGTGTGAAGAGAGAAAGCTTGTTCTTACTGATTTTTTTTTTTTTTCCTCTCTTCTGAAAGGTAGTGACAGCTGACCACATCCAGCTCATTGTGCCTCTGATGCTGGAGCAGAACCTGTGGTCATGCATTCCTGGGGAGGACACTATCATGAACATTCCTGGCTTCTACTTGGTGCGTCGGGAAAACCCAGAGTACTTTCCCCGTGGGAGCAGCTACTGGGACCGCTGTGTGGTGGGAGGTTACCTTTCCCCCAAAGCTGTAGCAGACACCTTTGAGAAGGTTGTAGCTGGCTCCATCAACTGGCCAGCAATTGGGACTCTCTTGGATTATGTGATCCGTCCAGCAGCTCCCCCAGCAGATTTGACACTTGAAGTCCAGTATGATCCAGAACGGCATCTTTTTATTGACTTCCTACCATCCCTGACACTGGGTGACATCATCCTTGTGGCCAAACCCCATCGATTGGCCCAGAATGACAATCTGTGGCGACTGAGCCTGCGGCCAGCAGAAACTGCTCGCCTGCGGGCCCTGGACCAGTGTGATTCTGGCTGCCGTTGCTTGTGCCTGAAGATCTTCAAAGCAGTATGCAAGTCAAACCCAGCCCTGGGTCACCTCACTGCCAGCCAGCTCACCAATGTCATCTTGCACCTGTCCCAAGAGGAGTCCGACTGGTCCCAGGACATGCTGGCTGATCGCTTCTTGCAGGCACTGAAGGGGCTGATCCGCTACTTGGAGGCAGGTGTCCTCCCTAGTGCTCTGAACCCCAAGGTGAACTTGTTTTCAGAGCTCACCCCCGAAGAAGTGGATGAGTTGGGCTATACCCTCTACAGCTCTCTGTCAGAGCCAGAGGTCTTGCTACAGACGTAATGGGGCCTTACCTAGGGAAATCTTGATAGGGTTTAGCCAAGGTGGACTTTGATTACTGCGAAATATGTCTCCTCCACTCCTCTCTCTCTGTCTCCTTTTGGTTCATTATTATTTCCTGCTGTGGAGTTGGTGCTCCCACTGAATTTCTTGGTGCTACTGGTCCATTTCCACCATCTCTGCCCCAACAGGTACCCACTGGCGAGGGAAAAGAGGCTAAAACTGCAGCTCTTAAGATATCTGCATAAATTCTGCTGATACTTAAGTGTCTACCAAAAAAACCCGAACCACCAAGCTATGCACTTCTTTCTCCTGTAGTACTCTTACTGCAGCGAGTCCGTTTTGGTCTGAAGAAGGTGGAACTGGGCTGGTTAAATCCAGTGATGATTTTAGCAGACTTGCTCTGAGGTCCTTTCCTCCAGTTTGACTTTGCCCCATGTTTCTTTTTCTCTGCTGTACCATGCTGTCTCCCTCTGCCCCCCCCCCCCCTTTGGTCCCTCTGACCCAGTCATTCAGGGCAGACTGAGAGAGATATTTTGGATAGGGTTGTTTTTTGTATTTCTGAGTGGATAGTGATTACACTGGCAGTATTTAGAGCTTGGAAGAGGAGATCCATGCCTGTGGCTCCTCCTCCTACGGAGCCTTCTTATCCTTTGCAGGCTGGGTTCAGGAGTAAGGGCTGTCCAGTCTGCTACAGCACAACCTCCAGTATGGGCAGTTCTCACTGAAGCTGTCCCAGAGGAGGAAGAAACGTTTATGGTCTGGCTGTGTGATGAGGCTGAAGGGGCAGGTCTTGTCGTTCCTGCCTGGCTAGATCTGCTGGGTGTTGCTGGTGGGAATGGCCCTGGGAATGGAGAAGAGGGCAGCTCCTTAGATGTCTCTGGCCTAGAAGGAGAGAGTCTGATTATGGGGGAGGGGTGGAGACACACATGGGAACGGGGACGGGTGTGTGTGTGTTATTTTTTCATCTTTTCCCTCACGACTGACGGTCGTTCTGTTCTAGGAGGTGGGAGCAAGACCGCATGCCTTTGTAATAAGCACACGTAAGCCGGATTCTTACCAGCCGTAAGTCTGTGAAGGTGATAGGACTGAACTGGTGTCATCAGCAAGGTTCTGTCCCACACACTCGTACTAGGGTACATACGCGGAGCTGGCATTGAGAGATAGGTTGGCTTTGCCATCTGCTCCCAGCGTGTGCTTTGGTCTCCTCCCCAGCCACCTCAGGACTGAAGCTGTCTGTCCCCTTCCTCATTCCTCTGCACTGACTTTCCAGTGCTCCCAGTGTACAATTACTCTTAGAAAGCTGGTGAGGGCACAGCTCCCCATTCTGTTTGGACCTGTTGGTAACGCAGTTCTGCCCGTTCCTGCTTACGCCTGCCGTCAGGCCGTTCTCCCTTGGCTGCCCTCCCATCTGCTGCTGGACTGTGGAATGGCTCTCAGAGGGCAGCTGCTGCAGGGTCGGTATCGCCTACACTGGCCGCGTGGACTCTGTACTCTGCGTTCCGCCTTCTGGCCTCCTGCCTTCCGAAAGGGAGGCTCCGTCTAGGGCTCTGTCTCTCTGTCCTTGCGGAAACATACTTTCCTTTCCTGTGCTTTAGCACCATTTTTTTCCTCTTGCTGTCCAGCCTCCCTAGCTGATGGAGAGGGTACTGCAGGAGCAGAATTTGGAGGCAGCAGGAATCCTTTTCTTCTCCCTTCCTCTCAGGACTTCCACTCCCGCCTTTGACAGAGAAGCTTCAGGAGTGGAACCGTGGAGGGGAGTCTTTAGCCCTTGTTTTCTTTTTGGAGGCAGCACTGGTGAGATGAGGGAGGAGGGAGGGAACATCCTTCTCACACGATCCGTCCATTTTAGCCCATGTGTCAGATTGTGTTACCACTGTATATGGAATACTACGTTGCATTTTAAATTATTTAATCCTTAGGGTACTGGTATTTCCTAGACTGCCAGATGCGTAATTTGAAGTTTGTGTGTGTATATAAAGTCTGTAGTCTGTAAAAGGTTAACAGAAATTGTATGATTTTGTGTTTTGTAAGTTTTGCAGCAGTGTTGGTCAACTGTTGATTGCTCTTCACTCTGCTTCCCAGATTTTTTCCCCTCTTCCCTTCCCTGCCCTCCACTGCCTTTCTGATGTTAGCCTCACTACCAGACAGATGAGACTTGGAGCCTATAGGCAATTGGGGGAAATTCCCCATTCTTCTAATTACTTGAAGGTCAACAAAAATATTAAAATATCTGGGTTGCCAGGAGTTCCCCGTAAGTTCATTTCTTCAGTGTGATCTCGCCCCTCACTTGGTGCTGACTCCAGTACCAATGGTCTTCACACAGAATTGCGCAGCAATGTGGTTTGGAATGATCAAAACCGTAGATACATAAAAAGGTGAGACATAAACAGGAGGAAGCCAGTCTGAGCTGGCTTGAGAACAGTTGCCACATACATATCTGTATATAGAATTTTTTACATGAATGCTTTTACTCCTTCCTGGCAACCTACTGAATTAATATTTTATGGCCATTTCTTGCTGCTATTGAGCTCAGTTTGTGTATCAAATGGAGACTGAAGCTGCCTTTTTGCCTTTTCTGTAGACTTTGCTCCACTTCACTTGAATCACTTCCATCGTTTCTTTCCCTTCAGTTTTGCCCTCCTGTGAGCTAGCCACAAGCCCGTTCTCGGGAGGCAAATGCTCACTTCCTGCAGGCGGCCACCACAGCGGGCAATAGCTGCCCTGGCAGTGGCAGGCTTGGCAAAGGCCAAAGATGTAATATGTCACAGGGACACTGCAGCTGGGAGTATTTCAAGAGCAGGGTCAGGCATAAGGGCAACAAAGGCAGGGAAGGAGGGGTGGGGTAAGTATGGAGGAAACTTACACTAGTGCTGTACCCAGCCTGTGGGTCGAATGGGCTGTTGCAGAGTCTTTCGGACTGGCACCTTTCAGTATTAATTGCAGGACGTGTTGACGTACAGCCCGGAGGGCTGTCTTTGCTATAGGTAGGCTCCTTCCTAGTCAAAGCTGTAGCACAGAGCAGGAGGACCTAATGCTGAATGTGAAAAGGGCAGCTCCTGGCCACCTTCCTGGCAGAGCGGCTCAGAGACAAATTGATTGTAAGAGGCCCAGAGCGTATGTTGGGTTGGCTGCTGCCTGGGCTCCAAGAATGCCTTGATGTGTTCTGCTATAGCTTAGCTCACATGAGCTTCCCATGAGATTGTCGTCTTGTTTCCCATAACCATGGGGCGAGGACCAACCTGCTCAGCTGTGGGGCTTCACTGCTCCACCACTAATCCTTCAAATTAAATGGGTTTCTTTTCCCCTGTTTAAAAGCAATTTTAGAAACAAGAGGCTGCTTTCTGCCTCCTGATGAGCTGCCGTCACGGCCCTCACTCTTACATGTGGGTACTCGCAGCAAGAAGTGAAGCGATGATGCCCCATCTCTCCCAGGCCTGGAGGCTGTGGATTTGCAACAGGGAAAGTCTAAGTGCATGGTCTGTGACAGAGTGTGTGAAATCCTGAAATAAAATGACTTTCCATAGTAATCTGTTTGTTTCTGGTGTGTTTATAAACAAAGGAGCGTCTCTCTGCTTTTGTTTCGGTGCATCACCTTTGTGCTGACATAATTCTGCACCGCACCGGTGCTTGGGGACTGGCATGCCCCTCGCTGATTCATTTGCTTTCCCTTTGCAGCTCTGGGCGCTCAGCGCTCCGCAGCTTGCCTTGAGAGAGCAATCAGGTCGGTACTGCAGCGTGCTGGCTCCTGGCAGCCGTCGCACCAGTCACAAGATGATGTGTAATTACGGTGCCGTGCCTCCCGTCCTTTCTCCGATAGCCCGCGTGCCCGGACAGGCACCTGCTTTTCATGTGGCTTCACCAGACTTCACAGGCTTCCATGCCTCTTTAATACTCACCTTTGCTGTGCAGGCTCCCTTGCTCAGTCACGCTTCAGTTTCTACTTGCCAGTCCTCTCCCCTGTCAAATTCGCTCCTCTCTTGTCTGAGCATCAGCCTCAAGGCAGTGAGGAAGCTGCTGTGCCAGGGGCCCTACAGCAAGACTCGCATTTTACGCGCCTGCTCGGACAGGTGGGGCAGAAGCGTTGGATGCCGAGCACAGCATGAAGCGATGCTGCTTTTGATGGATCCCAGGCTCCTTAATTCTGGGAAGACCGGCTGCGGTGACAGTGTTCTCCTGTGAGACTTGTTTTAATGAGGACTCGGCAATTAACATTTAACTTTTTGTCGGGTGTGTTACGATACAAAGGGAGTCTACGATTCTAACGTTGTTTTTTCCTGATACCCCTTGTGTATGTTGTGGTTTTATTATTTTAATCTGTTCTGTGGTAGAAACAGACCAGATGGGATCACGCACATTTCACCTCGTATGGAGTCTTGCGGGAACAGCTGAAACGAGCTGCTCTGTGGAACCTGTGCCAGGTACTACCCCCACACCCACCCAGGTTAATGCCCCTGGAAAGCCTAGAGCTTGCAATACATGTTTCATACATGCAGCGGTTTGCGCCTCTGCATAAAAGCTGTGCCAGCATGAATAGGGAGGAAAGATCAAAAGATACAGGTTTGTTGAATGTAGAGAAGAAATAATTGAAGGGAGTCATGGTAATTATTTCAAGTATGGGAAAGTTTGCTACAAAGAAGAAGAGTGTAAATGGTTCTCCAGGCTGCGAAGACTCTGCGTCAATTTTGTCCTTAGCCTAAGGAGCGAACAGCTTGGGAGGAAAGTGAATTTTGGAAAAAGCACAATGTTTTGCGTGCATCGTTATAAAACCACAGTCCTGTCCTGGAAATGAATGTAGCCGAGCTTACGTTTTACTTAGTTATTTTTGCATCTCCTCATTTTAAAAACAAATAAGTAGATGCCAGCCTCATTATTCTGTAGCTAATCATAGGCTGGGGGAGAGAGGGTGACTGCACCCCCAATCTGAGATTATCGTGCTAAAGTGTTGAATTGTATGATGAATGTTTCTTTTTTTTTCCCAAATACTTAATCACCCCTGTGCTTTTTTTAAGGTTTATTTTAATATTCTACACTACAGAAAAGCTGCAAACAGCTGCTGCTTTTTAAATTTGGTCTCATGGAAAAGAGGAGTCTTTTCCAAATGAGGAGTTTTTTTTTTCCAAGATATAAAATGTTGGCCTGCTACCCTCGCGAGGTATGACTGGATGGCTCCAGCATGGCTCACTGAATCTGGGACTGGATCTTGAAATATTGGGCTTTATTCACAGATGCAGCAAGCAAGAAATGGGAGATTCTCCCTCCTACCAGTGAAACCCAGTATTGGCTTCCAGCCCTAGGAGGACTGCTGCAGTTATAGACACTTGGGGAACTGTTTGAGGTATCTGGATTTTGTCTTCTTTATCCTTGTCAGGGTGAGTTATTACCTGCGTTTATGATCTGAGAGATTCAAGAAACATCCCTCCCCTCCCTTTTTTCTTTCTTTTTTTTTTTTTTTCCAAGATTCAACACCTTCTTAAAATAGCTCTCATGTAACAAGTGTGTCCCCTACACAGTGACAGATAACACACGCAGAAGTTTTACTAGAACACTCTGAGAAGGACCGCGTTATTCACAGGTCACAGAGCCAGAAATGTGGTGGTCAGCAGGCTAATAATGTCTTCATAGTGTGTGGGGCTGTGGAATAATCTAGCAAAAAGGCAAAAGAGAGTGGTCAGACCAATGGGTAAGGCAGGGGAGATCTGAAATCGTTCTGTACATAGGATGTGTTCTGGTCATTTTAGGAATAGCAGGAGAGCGGGAGACAAGGGTTTGGCTCACGGAACTCAAAACTTTTCATGATCTTAAGCTTTCCTAAGTACTCACACAGAAGTCAGTTCTGAACAAAATCACTTTAAATGCACTAAAAGTCAGATTGATTTTTATTTTGCTGCCCTGGTTCAATTTCCCTGGCTCCAGTGGCTAAGTAGCTCTTTGATCTGTCTATTAACACTCAGCACTAAGCTTCTCAGGGGAAATATATATATCAATTCTAACCACATTCTTCATTAAAAGCCTTCTCCCTACAAATAATGGGCAAAAGTTGCTTGCTTGAGTTTTCGAGTTTGCTTTGGATTTTCTTTTTTTAGACAACAGTTCCCTTGGTTCAGCGCAAGCCCCCTCCTTCCCCTGCCTGTCACTGTGGTAGAATTGTCGCTGTTCCACAGAAGCACAGAGGTGATACGCTGTCCCATCAGACGTTGTACTACAGCGATCCCAGTCCCGTAACATTCTTGTCTCATTCTGCTCAGCGCTGCAAGGGACAGAGACTTAACAGGCAACAGACGCAAGGGCACGGATGGCAAACCATGGACTGTGGTGGCTCTGCCTGTCCCACGACAGTTGTTGCTTCAAAACTCGTAAACCCCTGGCAGACTCCTTAACCCATTTGAAAGGCAAGAAGCCATCATTCCTGAAAGCAGTACGGCAGAGAGACATTTTTGCCTTGAAATTCTTGAATATATTTAGCACAGAGGATAGTTACAGCCTTGGACATAATAACTACTGCCACTTATATAGATAATATAACCTGAATTATGTGCATCTCCTGGTTGTTTATAGCAGTGGTGATACGCTGAAGCAAAGGTAGTACAAGATGCAGTAATCCCACAGGCCGCAGAGCCGCAGCTCCCACGTTGCTCGTTAGAGAGCGTGTTGGCAGGGGTCCCAGATGCTTGGCATTCAACTCCATCCAGCGTGTTTGTTGCTGAGGCAAGCACATGACCAAGGCACAAACCTCCTCTATTCCAAATTGCTGCCTGTGGCCGTGAAAGGGACAGTTGAAAGCCTCTAGTCCAGTGCCTTTTCCTGAACAATTTGCTAATGATTTGGATTAGGAACCTTTCTCCTCTCTCTCTTTTTTTTTTTAATCCTGTAATTTCTTTCTTATGTAAGAAGAGAAAGTTAGTAAAAAGAAGAGTGATCCAACTTCAGTCCATCACTTTGCACTGCAAAGGAAGATGCTTGGTGTCACCAGCAGACTGGACTCCCAGATCTGAGGCCTGGGAGAGACTCCATCCTGTTGTGGTCTGACAGAGCCTGCCCGGCCTGGGGGAGACCCGTATTTCCAATAAGCGATCAGCATCCAAATCAGTCTCGCTGAGACTGCATGACTAAGGTGAACTAAGGCTCAAATGTTACCTTCCTGAGCAGTGCCTACATTGCCTCGGACCCAGAGGAGATGTCTACCATCACTGCAATCCTAGGACAAGGTCTCAACAAAGTAGCACCCTCTGAGTGCCAAAGAGCAGGCCAGCAAGACCTCCCCAGCAGAGGTGGGTCGCCATGGATGGTTCCTCAGACAGACCTGGCTTTAGTCTCTAATCGGCTCTCTCCACACTCCGGCACAGAAACCTCCTCTTGAGAAGAGAACTGCAAACCACCAAGCACCACAGTAGCACAAGTCCCAAGGGCAGTGAGTTGAGAAGTATTGTCAATACAATACTTTGGCCACAAAGTCTTTGGGGACTATCGTCCAGCTTGCCCGTGGTCAGTCCCCCTTTAACTCTGCTGATGCCACCCACAAGCCCACGCACAGGTGCGGGGAGCAGAGCAGTCTCAAAGTCTTCTGAAATAATGGTCTTTCTGGCATCCTCTGCCAAGTCTCCTAACGCAGAGACCTCAGGAGGGAAAATGACAGTCAGGAGAAAGCCATAAACTCAATGGTATTACAACTGCGTCAGCATCCGCCAGGAATTTCTATCTCCTCCCCTGTAAATCAGTATATATTAAAACAGATTGAAGTCTGCTGGTAAATTCTGGCCACAAAGCAGCTGCTGCCTACAAAGAGCGGAGAAATATTACTAAATAATGTCCACAGTGTTCCTCCCCAGGGGCCTGGGGAGCTACAGCCTCAACAGTGATTTATCCCCAAATGAGTTTCAGAGCTTCACCTGAACTACCTGGTTTATTTGTGCTGCCTGCCAACATCAGAGACAAAGAGATCTCACACGCACGCGAGGTGTCCCCAGGATCCTGTTTTATTTAATAGGATATACCGATTCACCGTCTCTCTTCCTGGCTGCATCAAGACAGTCTGAAGTTAAGTGAAGTTAAAAACAAGTCCCCGGGCGGAGCATGCAGAGCATAGTCTGGTACTACTGGCCTTTCCTTGTGCATTCCCCCCCCCCCCCCCCCGCCCCGCTGAAGAGAGGGGCTGACATAACTCAAGCTCAGATGACTTTCCCACATGCGTCAGACAAAGCTGCCAGTTCAGGTGCCAGGTTCAGGAGAGCAGCCTGATGCAGCGAGGTGTCCTCTCCTGGCAAGTCCAAGGAGCACTGAGACAGTGAAAGACAAATCCACTGAAGCGGCGACAAGGTGTTAACTCACCCGCTGGCGTCTGTAGCTGTCTGAGCTGCTGCAGTCTCATAAAGCCGTACCTGCTTGTCAGGCCTCAGCTCTTGCTAACTTTGCACTGCTAGAAAAAGAAGGAATGTGCGCAGGAAGGCAGCAGGCACCTGGTGCGCGTGTGACTCCAGCAGATGCTGGTAACGTACAGATACGTGTGTTTTGATGGGCACTGAACGCACAGGCTGAGCTGCGGGACACAGTAACTACAGCCTCGTGAAGAACAACAGTTGCTGTGAGAAATGTTTCTGTTCTTTTATTGCTTGGACAACTGGGAGGTTTTTCTTTGTGTGGTAAACTGCTCCCACATGTGCTAATACACACGAGGGATTATTCTTGACTCCCGAGTCCTTTCATCATCATAAAATAAGGCTGGATGATGAGAAAACTGAAAAAAAATCCCCCGATGGTCTGAACAAAAGGCAGCACACACACGCACCCCCCTTCACACATATTTTTTGCTAAACATCATTTTTAACCAGTTGTAGCTTTGCTCAGGAAATTCATGCTTGGGCAAGTTACAAGGTAAGACTCACCTCCTTCTTACCAGATTTGCACAATGTTTTTACTTGCGGCAGCTGGCCACAGCCTGGCGGGTTCTGAGTAACTAAGCCTCTGGAGAGCCGTATTTTGTGAGCTACCAGCGTGTGCCCACAGTTATACAGTAAGAAAAATGTAGGTGGACAATCAGGACTGTTTCCATATCTGTCTAAAATAATTGAACTGTAAGTTGCAAATGTAAATTGCAGATTTAATCCTTTTTATTAGTCTCATGTCAAGTGTCAGTGATATTTACATAATAGGATGGAAACAAAAGACAGTGAGGGGGTGGGTAAGCAATGAATGATTTATTGGAGAGTCCATTCGGTGTTCTAGTCCAAAACAAATGAGGCAGAGCATATGGCTAACTTATTTCCTCTTTGTATGTAATAAAAAATGGACACTAATATCTCCCAGCCTGATCTTTAATCACATATATTTGCTTTTCAATTTGTTTTAAAATGGAACGTCTATAGAGCAATCCCTAAAGAGCTTACGATGAGAACCTGGCAGAAAAGATCCTTCAGATATCTGTTTGTGCCACATGAGGAGAGAAGCAACCAAGCACTACAAATTAGCCTGCGCCGTAGAGGTTGTAGGCCATTCTCCCTCAAAATACGTAGCTGCTTTCCCTCACTCCTCCATTGTGTTTCCCTCAGCACTCCATCTCCAGCAATAATTCCTGCTGGTCTCTGGAAATGCTCTGCTCGTTGAAGTGCAGGGTGAGGCTTCCTGTGTCTTCTGATGGGAGGTTCAAAGGACAGATACTATCCCAAGAATCCTCTCGGCAAATTGCCCTCATGCTTGTCCTGTGGATCAGGCAATGCCCCCTCCTCCCCAGCCACCCCAGGGACCAGGGCCAGCCAACAGCCCGCCTGCCCCTTCCTGGTGCACTGAGGCTCAGAGAGGGGCCAAAGCCACCTTCCCGGTGCCATCATGGGGGTCCTGCACCCACCCGATGCAGCGTCTGCCAACCCTTCTCCCTGGCTCTCCCAGCACTCCAGGAAAGAGCAAACATCTCTATCTCCGTGACTTTCACCGGGGACCCTCCTGGCCCCAGCAATGCGTACGCCCCCACCTTGCTTCCCTGCTACAGATACCCACAAGTACTTTCCTCCCCCTCCACTGACAGTCCCTGAGAGCATCCTATACACACGGTCTGGGCTGCGTGAGGAGATGTTACTATGGAAACATCTACATCCTCCCTCTCTTTTGTGTACTTAATAAGATAGCATTCAGCACGTTTATCTTCTGTACGCTTGGCTGGTCGAAAAAGAAAACCTCTTTTCCTTTGAAACGTTAACTTAAAAAAAAAAAAGGAAAATAAATAAAGCTCATATATTGACCTTCTATCTTCATGAAGGAGGAGGAGGGTGAATGCAGGAGTATTCGTTTTTCCACCTGCTGGTGCTGCTGTTTCGCTGGAGGTGGCTTTCTGCAGTGCTGCATTTATCAGGGCGGTTATCACTTGCCAGCAAGGTCACTTTGGCCTCTCTCCCGCAGTCAGCTCTGCATGAGCAGTTCCTCTCGCCTGCAGCTGACCCCTCGCTCCCGCTTCAGGATGGATCTTGCTTATCCCAGGAGCTCTCTTTGCCAAGGTACGGTACCCAGGGCTGGAAAATAACATCCACGGTGCTGAAGCTGTTAACGTGTCAGCAGGAGCTCATTGACCATGCACACAAATTAATCTTCATTCGGAAGCCACCTTTTTGCGCTGTAAATTCAATTTTCTTCAGAGCTGCCAGACTTCTCAATCTCCAAGCCACAGATATATTCTGCAATACTAGAAAGGAACGCTTTTTAGACACTTTTGAGTTAGCAGCGGATAGCTTGTAGTGCTCTGCTTAGAAAATACTTGTGATTTTTGTACAAAAATTCCCAAGGAATTGTTACTTGGGCTTAAAGAAGTGTCTTCTACCTTGGTCAAAACCTCTAGCCACAAAGGAGGAACCTCTGATGTAATATGTGCAAATAAAGAGAGATGATTTATAAAGGAATTGGGGCTGTAGCTCATGAAATTATGTAGCAACAGTAATTTTGCAGTCCTTCAGGAAACACAGAAAAATACTCTGCTCACTAAATGGCTGGCTTCTGGTTATTTGATTCCACTTTCTGGACTGGGGATTGTTAAAAAAAATTCTGTCCGGAGCTCGTAACGCAGACAAATTTCCACATAGGTTTACACACAAAATGGAAACTGGGCAGCTAGGAAACAGGCAGATCTGGGTTAAGTTCCTCATTGCATATTTCATTTTTGCTTGCGTGATTCTTGCTCACACATACCCAGAGTCCTTTCAGAGAAATCTGTAATTATGTTTTTAAGATGAAGGATTGGGTGTGTATAGCATTTCTTTTTATTTAGCTATGATTACGGTTGTACAATCACCCCTTTCTTTTCACTTAAAGGAGGGGCAAGCAGGCACGGCAGGGGATGTGAGAGCTCTCCCTTCGCCAGTGAGAACATGGAGATGTTGTCCACCCACCCACACTGCCCATCACCCACTTGGCTTCTGTAAAAGCTGCTGCATCCTCTACACTTTGCTTTGAAGCAAGATCTGCCTGCTCCATGGCGCAGTTATCACAGCAATCATCTTAGATCGCTCGATTGTTTGTGGTGTTTTCTGGCGTTGGAGGACATTTTTCTCTGCCTCCTCCATTTTAATGAGTCATTCAAAAATCTGTGCTTGCTTCTAAAACAGAACTAAACAAAACAAGCCTCCCAACAAACCAACATGGAGGAAAAACTGCCTTTTCCATTCAGCAGCCAGACTTTGGTTTATAGATGTGGAGTGACACACTCTGCGTTGTAGCCATGATGGTAACATCAGGCTGCTAAAAGCAGAAGCTGGGTCACGCCCACCCTTGCGAATCATCAGCCAGGTCGTTTAATAAGTTCCAGACAGTTACACCTGAGCAAACCCAGTGAAGGCCATGGCTTTACACAACTAGTACGGAGGCCCTGACTGGGAAAACAGTGGAGCCTTTTGCAGAAGCAGCTGAGAGCAATTTGACCTGCAGGATGATGATGTTTGAACAAGCTTTAAGAGCTGACGGCGCGCTGCGAGGTTGGCAACACGGAAAAGCAACCGTGCAAAGCTGGATCGCTCTGGCACGGTGAGGAAGGACGCAGGTACCGATTCTCCCAGCACACCAGGGCTGGCTCACACCGCTCTGACCCGAATGATGAAGGAACTGAAGCCAGAAGACTGTTGACTCCTGTGAGCTTGCTGCTGGGTTAGCTGGCTGGGCTGGCGCACTGAGGGCCAAACCAGCTGGTGGGACTGTATAGCCAGGAACAGGGTGGGAGAAGAGGGCTGCCTTCTTTCCTTGCAGTGAATTGATCGATAAAACAGCAGATAAAACATAGTGTGAAACTGCACTTCTAACGCTTTCCAAGGTGACGCTGCCCTGTCCAGCTGTGAGGCTATGTAGGCGATCCCGTCACGCTCACAGCAGCCTGAGTAACGTCTGAACAGAGAAGCAACCATCAGCGTGAAACTGCATGGCAGGAGAAGTTCTTGTTCCTCAGTAGGGAATAACCAACTTAATTTTCAGCTCTCGCATAGGTTGGAGGCACTAATGAGACTCCTGCTCTTGGCTGCTCAGCAGTACAGCCCTCCAGTGAAGCTCCACGTGAACCACTGCAGGTGGATACCGCGCCATGGCCACCGTGAGGTCGGCAGGCTCCAGGGACACAGGTGCCATCATGCACGTAAACACACAGCCTGTGCCCTGAAGCAGCCATTATCTGAGCCCTGCATGCGTGAAGCAGGCAGGGAGGGAGGGCGACGCTGCCCTGGGCTGACACGTTATCTGAGGGAGCAGGAGGCCATGGCAGCCTCTCTCCTTCAGGGGAACCACGGCTGGGCCTCGGCCTGAGCAGCAGCTGCCAGCTCCGGCCTGACCCCAACAAGGACTTCGTGTAGAGAACAGAAGGGGCCGTTGGAAATTAAGGGGGAGGAACACATGCGGCTCGAGAGGGACAGGTCAGCGAAGACGCAGGGGTACGGTGAGCGGCGCAGGCACCGCTCGCTGCCCCCCCACCCCGGGCGCCATGGCCCCGGCTCAGGTGCTCCCGCTCGCCCCCCTCCCCCTTCCCCTCAGCATCTGGCCTGCTTCGGGCCCTGGCCAATGGCAGCTCACAGGGCACGTGAACAGCTCCCCTCCAGCCAATGAGCGCCCCCTTCCCACGTGGCGATCTGCGTGATGCCTCCTACGCGCGCTCCCAGACTTTGTTGGCGGTTGAGCCCCCCCGCCAACGTTCCCGGAGGGGGGAGGGGAGCGCCCTCAGCTGCTCCGATCACGTGACGCGGCATCGCCTAGCAGGGAGCGGCGGCAGTCGCGGATGTACGCGATATAGTCCCTCCGCCGCTGCTCCCTCGTGGAGCGGCAGCTTTGGTCGATGCTTCCTGCGGTTACTCTGTAGCAGGACGGCAGGAGAGAAGCCCACACAGACCAGCGACAGGCTGGCGGGCGCTACCGAGAGGCGGGTGACGCTTGTCGGAAGGACACCTCACAACCGGATCTTGTTGTGCGTACGACGAGTCTCTATAAAAGCGGCGGGCGGGCGGTGCCACCTCATTGTGTGACTTCCTGGGAGCACTGCCGTGTGCAGTGCCAGTGCGCGCACCGCCTTCCCGCGCCGCGCGGACCGGAGCAGCCCCCCCCCTCCCCTGGCCGCCATGGCTCTCTAAGGGCGGCGGGGCCAGCGGCGGCATCGGCCAGTGCAGCGGGCGCAGCAGCAGCGGCGGCGGCCTCAGCACACCCCCGGCATCTGCAACCATGGCGTGAGTGTTCCGTGCGAGGGA
>VWZZ01004130.1:0-44287 GCA_013399095.1 Psophia crepitans
CCAGGATCATCTAGTCCGATCATAACTGATCCAGTTACTGAGTTTAGAGTGTTGAAAAGAACTCTGAATATTTAAGGCAGACATAGACTAATTCTTATGAAAATGTGCTTATCTGGAAAGAATTTGTATTGCGTTGTCAGTTCAGTATGTTGGTATCAGCTTTTCTTCAACTTTTGTGCCACAAAGCGAAAGAAAATCATATAATTATTCCTCCTTAAGCAAAGTTTAAAGGATTGCTGAAATTCATCACCGTATTCCCATATCTTATATGACAATAGAGAAATACTGACATGACAGATATTAAAGCAATTTTTATTTCTTTTTGAAGAAGGATAGTCTAGGCCAGTGTTACAAAACAATAAAGTCCTTGTACCTGTAATGAATTGGTTTTTTTTCCAATTTTACTAAATTGTTGCAAGAACTTGTAAATTCTGCTAGTTATAGAACTACTCAAATACTTGTATAAGAAGAAGAAACTGCCAGCAGAACAGGAAAGTAAACCATGTCAATGCACAAAAAATTTAACAGGTATATAGAATTCCTTAACTCCACTCCCAGTCATGTTTATTTACACACAAAGTACTCCTGTTGCCTAGAATTAGAAAAAAAATAATTCCTCAGTCTCATAACTTTGGTCACCAGAAGACCTGGACTTGATGCTAAGCAGTGACCTGGTGCAATTTCCCCGTTAGTTATTTTTCAGCTATTTATGAAATTACTTTTTACATGAGAGAGTATACTGCAATGTTCCAGCACTGGGCTGTGCTTAACTGATATAATTAAGTCACTTTTATCCACTTAGATTATGATTTGGCTTTAGGCCTTAACACTTCTCTGTGAATGAAAGACTTGCAGTTTAGCTGCAGGTCTAGTTTCCATTCTTCTCTGATATTTCCAGATTTCACAGATCTGTTTGATACACATAAACTGTGAGATTTCACTGAGTCAGCTGCAAAGCTGTTTCATACACATTTCCTTCTGAATCTCTCATAAACAGGTGTGTGTTAAATTACTCAGTATTAATATTGTATTTCTCTTATGAATGAAGATCTCCAGAAATTAGAAACAAAATACAGATGAGGAAAACTTATGTTTCTGAAATTCTGTTTCTGAAGGAACATTATTTTTAGAAAAACTCTTGAACAACCTTGTTTATTTTAAGTAATCATAATAGTAGTGCTGCAAAGCATTGATCATAAATACTCATTTCTTACCATTTCCCCAGAAGGTATTTCTACTTCATTTCCCATTTTTCAGTCTTCAGTGATGCCTTCAGAATTAGAGAGGGTATAGGTACTTTCTCTGAACCACAATTTCAAGTAGCATTGCTGTCATTAACATCCTAAAAAATAGCAATTTGTGAATGAGAAAATATTGATGAAACTAGATTTTTTTTCATGCAATACTGATTATTCTGAAATATCCCAAACATGTGAGGAACCAAGTGACCAATTCGCCTGTTCACTACTGTAAACTCATTTCAGAGCATCTAGCTTGCAACTTGTCTTCAGAAGCTTTTGTCCTGAAAGTTTTTTCCTTTCCTGGTTCTTCTTCCCCGTAGTCTTGCAAACTGTTGGAAAGCAATGGGCATCAAATCCCCTTATACATATGTTTGTTTTGCACATAGGCTAGGAAACCATTCCTGTCTGCTTCACTGCATAAAAAAATTTTGGTTTGTTCATAGTAAGTGAAAATGAGAAAACACCATTCTGAGATCCTAAAAACACCTCAAAAATTTCCCATGAACAAATAACAAACAAACAAAAAAACCTCACCACTGACCAAAGCCTTTCAGGAACTATTATTTCAGCTGAGATCAGAACTAAAGGCAACACTGAAGGGTTATTTGCACCTTTTTGTAAATGCATGAGATTAAAGAGAGTGATATAAAGAAAATCTATTTCTTAATGTCTGGTTCTGAAATATACATTTATCTTATAATAAAATAATTTGCTTCACATCCACTAACTTCATATGTTCATTTTGCCTGCCTGAATGTCAGTTTTGTTAGTCCAGAGAAAGATACAGAAAACAAATATGTACCAAACATACTCTACAGAGCTGTATCAATCAGTGAGCTTTCTGATCCATCTTTATACAGAGGTGCATTAAAGAAACACTTTAAAAAAAACAAAACAAAACAAAACAAAAACACCAGCAAACTAAAACCCTGAACACTAAAATGCTAGGATCTTTTTCTCTCACAGTAGATGATTTCTGGTCTCTACATATCACTTTCAGTTTTTGAGGTTTTCAAAGTATGTTATGAAGACTTCGTTTCTCAAGTGGGTAGACAGCAAAGGTAGACAGAATGCACAGTTACCCTCCCTGTAGTTACCGGATAGCTTCAGCATCATTTCTTTTGTTTACAGTGTTTTACAGCATGGTGTGTTTTGCTAATGAATTATAATGCCAGCAAAAACAGCAAAATGGGTTCCAGCATTTTCGCCAATGTATGTCAAAAATGATCTGTAAGATCTCTCCCCTATATTTTAAATATGGGACATTTTGGCACTTTGGGGGGAACTACATATTTTGATAGATGATGCAGTATATTTATGACAGTGACAAACTGGTATCTGTTCTGCAAAGCTAAGACAATGCTGTGCACTAGACTGAGGCAAAAAAATGTATTTCACACATTTCGTCTGATTGATGTTCAAATCTGCATGAAGCAGTGAAGCCACTAGCAAATCTTGTATCCTAAGGTTTTAAAATTAATATAATAATGTCTGGTTTTTAGAAAGTTAAACAGTTTTTAGAGAAGAAAATAAGAGTCTTCAGATTTGGCACTTTATTTAAGAAGAAAATATGGAAAAGCACAGTTCAATTTTTCTGTTCAGTCTAATTAAATCTGATGGAATACACATATCTAAACTCTTTATGTGGTCTTCTGTTTTGGGTTTCCATGGCAATGTTTTGGTAACAGGGAAGACACAGGGGTGGCTTCTGCAAGAAGGTGCTGGGAACTTCCCCTGTGTCTGATAGAGCCAATGCCAACCGGCTCCAAGACAGACCCACCTCTGGCCAGGGCTGAGCCCGTCCACAACAGTGGTAGCACCTCTGGAATAATGTATTTAAGAAAAACAACAACAACAACAAAAACCCAAACAAACAAACAAACAAACAAAAAAACACAACAAAAAAACCCAACCACAGGAGCTTTTGCAGCCAGAGAGAGGAGTGAGAAGCCGTAAGAAACTCTGCAGACATCAAGATCAGTGCAGACAGAGGGGAAGGAGGTGTTCCAGGCATCGGAGCAGAGATTTCCCTGTAGCCTATGGAGAAGACCGTGGTGAGGCAGGCTGTCTCCCTGCAGCCCGTGGAGGAGGGACAATGGAATGTAGAGATTCCACCTGCAGCCTGTGGAGGACCCCAGATGCAGGTGGAGACACTTGAAAGAGGCTATGACCCTGTGGGAAACCCCTGCTGAGGCAGGCTCCTCCTGGCAGGACCCCTGGAGAGAGGAGTCCACACTGGAGCAGGTTTGCTGGCAGGACTTGTGACCCCATGGAGGACCCACGCTGGAGCAATCTGCTCCTGATGGTCTGCATCCCATGGGAAAGGCCCACATTCGAGCAGCTTGTGAAGAACTGTAGCCCAAGGAAAGGACTCATCTTGGAGAAGTTTGTGGAGGACTGTCTCCTGTGAGAGGGACCCCACATTGGTGCAGGAGAAGAGTCCTCTCACTGAGGAGGAAGAAGCGGCAGAAACACTGTGTGGTCAACTGACCGTAATCCCCATCCCCATCCCCCTGCACCCCTGCAGGGAAGTAGGTATAAATGGGGAGTGAAGTAAAGCCTGGGAACAAGGGAGGGGTGGAGGGAGGTGGGGCTCAATCTACGAGCCTTTCATTAGACTTCTTTTCCACTGTCTAGTTGAGGAAGAGGAGTGACAGAATGGCTTTGGTAGGCACTTGGACTTCAGCCAGGGTCAACCCACAACAGCCAGTAGATACCAAGTCATATGTAAAAAAAAAAAACAAATAACCCCAATGAAAACTAAAAGCATGCTGACACTGAAATTTAAATGTACCTTGTTCTTTTTTCGGGTTTTTTTTTTGCCTTTTTTTAAAAAAAATATAATTTTTCTCCATGCCATGGAGTAAAATCATAATCTCTAAATACCACTTTTGTTCTGGGTAGTTGGACCCATCACTGTGCAATATGTGAAATTTTACGTGTTTTAACTAGAATGTTGCCAAGTTCATACATGTCTTGAAGTAAACCAAGCCATCTACATTCTTAAAAATAGAGATTTACTTAAATGCTTTCAGGAGGAGTTGAGCATGTTATTAAACTAATTAAGCAAAATCCTTGAAGGTTGGATTCCACTGACAATGAGATAAAACAAGAAGAATAGCTATAAAGTCTAATTCTTGTAATACTGTATGAATCACAAAAGCTGACACAATGCAGTAAATATGAATTGATTCTCCCTTATGGCAATGAAAGTATACTGACCAAATAGTCTCCATCCATTACTAATGGAAAATCTAGCTTGTACAGACACTAAATGATGCCATTACTTGGAGACAGCAGGGACAATCACAAAGACCTATTGCACTGATTTTAATTAAACTGAAGCCCTAGAATTAGTTCTTTAAGAATGTGATGTAGAATACTGATGTGAAAAGGTTTCACAGATGCCAGCCCTGGTTCACCTCTGAATATAAATGCCGACAATTAATTTCTATGACAACTATTTTTGTGAGTATAGGTTTCTGTGATGATAAACACTTATGCTTTATGAATTATGTATCAAATACATCTTATAGGCTGTTCTGGACCTGCTCCTAAGGAAGAAACTACAACACTTGGTGATATATAAGTAAAGAAGGAACTTCTTGAATGAAGAAGTGATAGGGAAGTCACTTCAATGAAATGTGCTAGCTTCTCATGTGAACATTCTCAAAAAAGGCAGAAAAGGATTTCTTTAAATCGTGCTTGATCTCTACATTAGAGTGATATGGCATAACTGTACTTGAACGAACTACGGTATGACCCTATAAATTTTCATTAACTGTTGTTTGGATAACGTGAATGTCAGGAAGCAGAGCAGATACTGATGGTGCTGGAGCCCTATATATTTCTTTACCAATAAACTAGTTATTTTCAAACTCTATTCTAGATGATATTTATCTCAGGATTTGAAATATTTTGAACAACTGTGGTATCTACATGCACTGAAAAATTTAATCTATTTCAAAAAAAAACTGGTGAAGTTATGCAAGATGCTGCTGATTCCAGATTTCAGTGCATCTTAGGAGAAATTTCTTCTCGGAAAGGGTAGTCGGGCATTGGAACAAGTTGCCCAGGGAGGTGGTGGAGTCACCGTCCCTGGGCGTGTTTGAAGAAAGATTGGATGTGGTACTTAAGGACATGGTCTAGTGGGTAATAGGTGGTGGGGGGACAGTTGGACTAGGTGATCCTTGAGGTCTCTTCCAACCTTAATGATTCTATGATTCTATGATCTTTACACATGTGCAAACCATAGGTCTTAGGGTAGTACCAAAGATAGCAAAACATGAATAACAGATTTAAGATAAAAGTTGTCCTGGAATACCTGATTTTTCCCAAGTTCCCCTTAAATGCTCTTGAGACAGGCAGCATGGCTTCACCGAACTTCACCAAGGGCAAGTTTTGCCTGACCAAGCAAGTGGCTTTCTATGATGGAGCGACTACAAGGGAAGAGCTACAGTTGTCAATCATTTGGATATCTGTAAGTCCTTTGACACAATCCGCCACAGTACCATTCTCTCTAAATTGGAGAGATATGGATTTGATGGATGGACTGTTCAGTGGATGAGGAACTGGTTGGAGTATCTAGAGGGTAGTGGTTAATGGCTCAAAGTCCAGATGGAGATCAGTGATGAGTGGCATTCCTCAGGGGTCTGTGTTGGGACCAGCACTGTTTACCATCTTTGTCAGTGACATGACAGTGCCATCGAGTGCATCCTCTGCAACTTTACTGAAGACACCTAGCTGAGTGATGCAGTTGACATGACTGAAGAACAGGATGCCATCCAGAGTGAATCCATGTGAACCTCATGAGGTTCAACAAGGCCAAGTGCAAGATCTTGCACTTGAGTAAGGGAAACCCTCCTAGTATGAATACAGGCTGGGTGGAGAATGGATTGAGACCAGCCCTGAGGAGGACTTGATGGATGTACTGGTGTATGAAAAGCCGTACATGAGTGCACAATGTGTGCTTGCATCCCAGAAAGCCAACCATATTTTGAACTGCATCAAAAGAAGCATGACCAGCAGGATGATGGAGGTGATTCTGCCCCTCTCCCCTCTCATGAGACCCCACTTGGAGTAGTGTGTCCAGCTCTTGGGCCCCCCACATAAGAAAGACATGGAGCTGTTGGTGCGAGTCCAGAGATGATCCAAGAGCTGGAGTACTTCTCCTGTGAAGACCGTCTGAGAGCTGGAATTGTTCAGCCTGGAGAAAAGCAGGTTCCAGGGACACCCTATTGCGGCCTTCCAATAATAATAAGAAAGATGGAGACAGACATTTTAGTAGGGCCTGTNGTGTGTCCAGCTCTTGGGCCCCCCACATAAGAAAGACATGGAGCTGTTGGTGCGAGTCCAGAGATGATCCAAGAGCTGGAGTACTTCTCCTGTGAAGACCGTCTGAGAGCTGGAATTGTTCAGCCTGGAGAAAAGCAGGTTCCAGGGACACCCTATTGCGGCCTTCCAATAATAATAAGAAAGATGGAGACAGACATTTTAGTAGGGCCTGTTGCAACAGTACAAGGAGCAATGGTTTGTGGTGGGTTGACCCTGGCTGGAGGCTAGGTGCCCACCAAAGCTGCTCTATTACTCCCCCTTCTTAACTGGAGAGGAGAAAGAAAATATGAGTGGCCTGTGGGCCAAGATGAGGACAGGGAGAGATCATTCACCAATTAGAATCACAGGCAAAACAGACTCAACTTAGAAAGAAAAAAAAATCTAATTTATTACCAAGAAAACAGAGTAGAGCAAAGAGAAAGAAAACCAAATCCTAAAACACCTCCCCCTCACCTCTCCCTTCTTCCCAGGCTCAACTACACTCCCCATCTCTCTACCTCAACCCTCCCAGTGGCACAGGGGGATGGGGAATGGGGGTTGCAGTCAGTTCATCACACTTTGCCTCTGTCACTCCTTCCTCCTCAGGGGGAGGATGCCTCACGCTCTTCCCCTGCTCCAGTGTGGGGTCCCTCTCACGGGAGACAGTCCTCCATGAACTTCTCCAACATGAGTCCTTCACACGGGCTATAGTTCTTCATGAACTGCTCCAACGTGAGTCCCATGGGATGCAGACCATCAGCAGCAGATTGCTCCCGTGTGGGTCTTCCATGAGGTCATAAGTCCTGCCAGCAAACCTGCTCTGGTGTGGGCTCCTCTCTCCATAGGTCCACAGGTCCTGCCAGGATCTTGCCTCATATTCCACTGAGATGCCTATATTGTAAATACCTAGATAAGAAAAGCTATTGTTTTGAAGCTGTTTCTTAGAGAAAAGAACAAATGAAACTTTTCTACCAAAAAAACCCCACGAAATTTAGGAAAAGTTTGGAGGTATTGCCATGATCCTCTTCATTTGCAAAAGAACATAGTGGTTAGTAAAAGACAGAAGTTCTGCTTTGTGGAAAACTTTAGGCAAAACTTAGGTAAGCTAGAGTATAAATTAAGAGATACTAAAGATTTTAGAAGCTAATTTTGGTTTGCTCTTCTGTTTGCAAAGAACAGCTTAAAAGACAGCATGAACCTGGCTATGGAGAAGCATGTAGATAAATAGAGTTTGTGGATTTTACTTTTTTATTTTCTAAATTTATT
Organism: Psophia crepitans; assembly: GCA_013399095.1. Classification (NCBI taxonomy): domain Eukaryota; kingdom Metazoa; phylum Chordata; class Aves; order Gruiformes; family Psophiidae; genus Psophia; species Psophia crepitans. The sequence continues at coordinate 7,821 of VWZZ01004130.1, forward strand.
TTGAAACAAAACATTAGTGGTTCTTCATGAGAAAAATGCTGAGTTTGTCAAACTGTTTCCTATGTTTTTCAATTCATTGATACAGAAAGCATGTAGCTTTCTATGTGTGCTAACATGTAGAAGGGGGCTGTCTCCCATCAAGTATGACTAAAGAGAACAAAAAATAAATAAAGATTTTGTGTTCATTTTGAAAGACCGAAATTTTCTTTGGCCGTGGAATAGTTTGCAGTTTGCTCTTTCATTTTTCCATCCCATGTGATTTTGCTGCAAACAGAACACCAGTACAATGAAATCCAGCTGGAGAAATGTTGGCTACTTTGTTTTTTTCCCGGTTTGCCAACGTGATGACAGTGTCCTGGAAAGTACATACTGCTTTTTAAACTAGTATCTTTGTCTAATCATTGGTTTCCTATGTTTAATTGTTCCTTGAAGGCATTTAATTTATATAAAATTCAATTTCTTGTAATGTGCTTGTGTTTTGTGTCGTCTCCTTCCTTCCCCTTTTTTTATCCCACTGCAAAAATGAAAAGACAGTTTCTACCAAAAGAGCTTTAAACTGTAGTTGAAGGGGGAAAGGGATAAAACCAGGCTTGATAGAGATCAACCTGGGGGTGGCAAGCCAAGGTTTGAGGGACAGTGTGCTAGTGAGGTCCTTCAATCTGCCATATCAGTGGAAGTCAGGGATGCAGATCCACGTGACAGCGATGATGCAAGGTTTGCTGATGTGTTAGAAACCATGGAAGCACCTGAGAATAGTCATATAAGAATTAGGGCTTCTTCCCAAAAAAAGATGATGGGATCAATAGACCAAATAAAATGCATCTACACTAATGCATGCAGCATGGGCAACAAACAGGAGGAACTTGAAGCCATAGTGCAGCTGGAAAACTCTGATATAGTTGCAATCATTGAAACACGATGGGATGACTCACACAACTGGAATGTTGCGATGGATGGATATAAACTCTTCAGAAAGGATAGGCAAGGATGGAGAGGCAATGGGGTAGCCGTGTATCTGAGGAAGTAGTTTGGCTGTCTAGAGCTTGATGATGGTGATGAAATGGTCAAGTATTTATGGGTAAGAATCACAGGAAAGGCCAATAAGGCAAATATCATGGTGGGAGTCTGTTATAGACCACCTAAACAGGATGAAGAGAAAGAAATCTATTTCTTTCACAATTGCTAGCCCTTGTTCTCATCAGGGGCTTCAACTTACCACATATCTGCTGGAAATACAATACAGAGGAAACGGTCTAGGAGGTTCCTGGAGTGTGTAGAAGATAACTTCCTGACACAGCTGTTGAGTGACCAGCTAGGGAAGGTACCCCACTGGACTTGTTGTTTGTGAACAGAGAATGACTTGTGGTGATGTGATGGTTGGAGGCTGTCTTGGGCATAGCAATCATGAAATGGAGTTTTTGATTCTCAGAAAAGTAATGAGGGGAGTCAGCAGAACTGCTACCTTGGACTCCTGGAGAGCAGACTTGGCCTGTTTAGGAGCCTAGTTGACAGAGTCCCTTGGAAGGCAGTCTTGAAGAGCAAAGGAGTCCAGGAAGGCTGGACATTCTTTGAGAAGGAAATCTTAAAGGTGTAGGTGCAGGCCGTCCCCATGTGCCAAAAAACGAGGTAGTGGGGACTGTCCTGACTCAAAAGAGGGCTTTGGCTGAAACTCACGAAAAGAAGGAGAGTTTATGACCTCTGAAAAAAGGGAAAGCCAGTTCAGGAGGACTACAAGGATGTCGGGAGGAAAGGAGAAAACTAGAAGGGCCAAAACTCAACTAGAACTTAATCTGGCTAATGCCATAAAAGATAATAAAAATATTTCTATAAATACATTAGCAACAAAACTTGCTAAATGTACAGGTTAGGGGTTAACCTGCTGGGAAGCAGCACTGTGGAGACAGACCTGGGAGTCCTGCTCGACAACAAACTCTGCATGAGTCAGCAATGTGCTGACTAGGGGGGTTGGACTAGATGCTATCCAGAAGTACGTTCCATCTCCTACCAATCTATGACTCTGTGACTCTGTAAAAGGATGGCTAAGAAGAGTCTCCATCCTTTATTGGAAAAAATAGTGGCAAAGGATGAGGAAAAGACTGAGGTACCTAATGCCTTCTTTTCTCCACTCTTTAATAGTAAGACCCACTGCTCTTGGGTACCCAGTCCCCTGAGTTGGAAGACAGGGGTGGCGAGCAGAATGAAGCCCCCATAATCTAATGGTTAGTGGCCTGCTACATCACTTAGACACACACAAGTCTATGGGGTCGGATGGAATTCACCCAAGGGTACTGAGGAGATGGCAGAAGTGCTCGCCAAGCCACTTTCTATAATTTATCAGCAGTCCTGGCTAAACTGGGGAGTCCCAGTTGACTGGAGGGTGCAGTCAACAATCCCTGTAGGTTGTGATGCCCATCTACAAGAAGAGCCAGAAGGAGGATCCAGAGAACTGTGGAACTGTCAGTCAGACCTCAGTATCCGGGAAGGTTATGGAGCAGATTATCCTGAGTGCCATCACATGGCACATACAGGGTAACCAGTGATCAGGCTGAGATAGCATGGATTTATGAAAGACAAGTCCTGCTTGATCCATCTGATCTCCTTCTATGACAAGGTGGATGATGGAAAGGCTCTGGATGTTGTCTACCTAGACTTTAGTAAAGCTTTGGTACTGTTTCCCATAGCATTCTCCAGGAGAAACTGGCAGCTCATGGTTTGGATGGCTGCACTCTTCACTGGGTGAAAAAACTGCCTGAATGGCTGGGCCCAAAGAATGGTGGTGAATGAAGTTAAATCCAGTTGGAAGCCAATCACAAGCAGTGTTCCCCAGGACTCGGTATTGGGGTTGGTTCTCTTTATTATCTTTTTCAATGATCTGGACGAGGGGATTGAATGCACCCTCAGTAAGTCTGCAGACAACACCAAGTTGGGCAGGAGTGTTGATCTGCTTGAGGGCAGGACATCTCTACAGAGGGATCTGTACAGGCTGGATGAATGGGCCAAGGCCAACTGTGAGTTTCAAGAAGGCTCAGTGCTGGATCCTGTACTTGGGTCACAACAACCCCATGCAATGGTACAGGCTTGGGGCAGAGTGGCTGGAAAGCTGCCTGAAGGAAAAGGACCTGAGTGTGTTGGTTAACAGCCAGCTGCGTATGAGCCAGCAGTGTGCCCATGTGGCCAAGAAGGCCAACAGCATCCTGGATTGTATCTGAAATGGTGTGGCCAGCTGGAGTAGGGAAGTGATTGTCCCCCTGTACTCAGCTCTGGTGAGGCCACACCTCAACTGCTGTGTCCAGTTTTGGGCCCCTCACTACCAGTAAGACATTGAGGTGCTGGAGCGTGTCAAAAGAAAGGCACCAAACCTGGTGAAGGGTCTAGGGCACAGCTGAAGGAATTGGGGTTGTAATCAGGAGTAACGACAATTACTCTAGAGGTTCAAACGAACCACAAATTTACTTTAAACCCAGCAGAACTGCAAAATATAGCAGCTTGGTGAAAGTTATAACAATAGCAGAACTCTGAAAGATTACCCCGATGTGCCAAAAATGAGGTTAGAGACAGAGTGGCAGAGAGGAAAAGAAAGACAAAAATAAAACAGAAAAATTTCACAATTTTGAGGATCCAGTGGAGCTCTTTGCTTGTGGCTGCAGTCCTCGGGTGGCAGAAGGGCACCAAAACCTTTTGTTTAACCCTTTTATAACCCAGTGTGCCCACCCCATAGGCGGGGTTTTGTCACCACTGAGCATGCTCCGTGTGTGTTCAGGAATGTTCCAGAATCTTCAGGTATGAGTCAGTGGGCTGTGGGGTCTTGGGGGGTGTCTCAGTGCCACCTCCCTTCAGGGCTGACTGAGCAATAACCCCTCATGGGCACAATTTACAGCAGAGGTCTTTGTCCACATGTTACTAGAATGGTGGAATGGGCTTCCAAGGCAGGACCCTGCCTCTGCAGGTTCTGCCCTTGTATGACACTCCCTCATTCAAGATGGATGTTTGGCACATTCACTTGTTATTGGAGCACTATAGATAGGATGAGAGGAAATGGCATCAAGTTGTGCCAGGGAAAGTTTAGATTGGATATTGGGAAAAATTTCTCACCGAAAGGGTTGTCAATCATTGGAACAAGCTGCCCAGGGAAGTGATTCAGTCATCATCCCTGGAGATATTTAACACAGACTTGTAGATGTGGCAGTTGGGGACATGGTTTAGTGGTGGACTTGGCAGTACTAATTTTACAGTTGGACTTGGTCTTAAATGTCTTTTCCAGCCTAAATGATTCATCTGCCAGTTACCTTTCCCAAAAAGTCCATAAAGTTTCACATTTAGACACATGTATTCTATCTTTACTGTAGATGTTATTTGGAAAACATTTATTCCCATTACCAAATTATTTTACTTACGTGTACTTGCTATTCAGCCCCTCTGACATACTGCCTTCCCTATCTTTTCATTTTATTGAAGCACAACATATCCTCACTAGTTCATTAGGATTAAGAAATTTGGAAGCTCCTCAACATTTTCCTCCAAAACTTTCTAACCAAGGGGTACTGGGAAGTGATATTCTACTTTTTCTAGTGAAATTCTCTTTGTTAAGTTTGTCCCTAGGGCCGGATAAAACCAGATAGCTGCCTAGAGTAGCAAAATAAAACAAAATGAAAAGCCTAGCTCTAGCTTTTTCAGTTAAAATGTTTTTATACATCTCTCAATGGCCTATTTTTCTCATTCTCACTGCTGTCTTGGCATTTTTAACAGATACCTTGGTGCTTTTTTAAAGTTGTTAATAACTGACACCTTGGTGCTTCTTTAAGATTGTGAAGTGTTCTGTGAAATGCATGTAGTAGCTAAGGAAACAGGTCCTCTATGGATTTGCAGACACTTTTCTTCAGCTTGGAGCAGCTAGTGAAAATAGGGTACAGAGACAGGCAAAAGGAAAGGGAAGGAAAGGGAAATTTTTCTAATGTTCCCACCATTAGAAGATGTATAACACTGAAGTTTTCTAGTCCCAGCTACAGTAATACATTATATTCCTGTACTGACTCCCTAATACATTAGCAGAAACTTTTCTAGGTATTCCTGAGACACATTCTCCGACCAAAAGTTAAAGCGTGTTGTTGAGGGTATTGTCCAAATGCCTCTGAAACACTGACAGGCTTGGGGCATGGACCACCTCTCTAGGAAGCCCGTTCCAGGGTTTGACCACCCTATCAGTAAAGAAATGCTTTCTAATGTCCATTCTGAACCTTCCCTGGTGCAGCATTGAACCGTTCCTGTGCGTCCCGTCACTGGGTACCAGGGAGAAGAGATCAGCACTTTCCTCTCCACTTCGGCTCCTCAGGAAGCTGAAGAGAGCAGTGATGTCACTCATCAGCCTCCTTTTGCTGCTTGAAGAATCATTGTTTTCTTGTTTATGTTCTTCTTGTCTTTCGTTATCACGTCTGAATGTAAACTGCATTCTTTTTAACTGAGAGATGATAAATATTCCCAGACTGTTTACACAGAAGGTTGGAATTTCTTTCAGTTACATTTCTTAGCTGAGAGGGAAGTATCTACATTCTGAGGCAGTAATAACTGCCAGACAGTTGAAGGTAACCTTTGAACATGTATCTTACAAACCCTCACAGACCCCTATCTAACTAGAACCAATTCTATTGCATCTGCATAAATATGCACACCTCTGCATACCTCTGTACCCATAGTACCAAACCAACCCAAAAACTTCATAGAAATTGAAAATCAGCAAAGAATCTGTGTGAGGGAATTCAGTGCAAACAGAAGTATGGGAAGTATTAGGCCATGTTTTACTCTAAAATCAAGTAATTTCAAAGTTTCTGAAGAAATTCATGGAAGATGTTAACTCTCTGACATGCTTATTGCTTTACATTTCATAGAATTGTAGAATCTTAGAATGGTTAGGGTTGGAAGGGACCTCAAAGATCATCTAGTTCCAACTCCCCTGCCATGGGCTGGGACACCCTCCACTAGACCAGGTTGCCCAAAGCCTCATCCAGCCTGGCCTTGAACTCTTCCAGGGATATGGCCTCCACAGCTTCCCTGGGCAACCTGTTCGATTACTTCACCAAGTACTGGAATAAGTACACAATCATTTAGAACAATTAATCAAAACTTTGCAATATTCAGTATTTATTTTTTCAAACTCTCTAAGAATCTTCACTCTAGCTTAAAACTAGCTTTTAATTTACTACTGTGTTTTTGGCTGGAGGTACTTAAGGTATTGCTAACACCTAGGTGCTCACAATCAGAGGCCATGTTTGAGGAGCTGTTGAGATAAGCTTTAATATTTTGACATTTGGGAGAAACAAAAGAGCTACCTTCTAGCTTTAGACTCTTCAGGTTTTTTCTACAGCTGTACGTGTTTGATTTTTTTTCCTTCTCCTGAATGGGGAGACTGTAATTGCAGCATTTTGAGATAAATCTGGAAAAGCAATGTTATGACTGGCTATGACTGGCTATTTTTCATTGTTGGGTATTTAGCACACTGAAAGAGCAAAAATACTGAAGACAGGAAACACAATGAAGTTAAATGCATCTCAGTATTATTGCCAGTCATTCGAACAGTGTGGTTTTTAATTTCTTCATTCTCTCAATTTTTTAACTATAGCAAGAAATTTTGAAAGCTTCAAAGCTTTTTTTTACACTACTAACAGTTCCTAAATGTAACTACCACTTCTTCCAAGTTTTTAAACCTTAGCTGTGATGAATTTGTTTTTTTATAATATTTATTTTTGCTTTTATTTAGTCAGGACTACTCTTGAGAAATTAATATACATCAAAAAGTTCAACTATATAATCCATCAAATAAGAGACATTTTGGCCTAGTTGAGTATCTTTTTAATCTGAAACATCAACAAAATAATTATGAAGAGTCAGGGTAAAGTGTTTTTTTAGACCAGTACCCTTTCTCTTTAGTAGCTAGTAATGGACACTTAGATAAAGCGTACAAGAAATAGGACATATATAATGTGATCTTTTTCCTAACATATTCTTGCAAAATAAAAGATCTGGAAGGAGATTCTAATCCAGATGTTTTTGTTATGTTATTCTGATTAATAGATACTAATAGATTAATCTTGTCCTTTTTGGAACTCATCTGTACTTTTAGGCTCAGTAATACTTCGTGGAATTCTCCTTGATATGCATGAACAGTACTTTATTCTGGTTTGGTTTGGTTTGGTTTGGTTTGGTTTTACAGGAGTTTATTGTTCTTAGTCTGTGAGAAATAACAAATGACTATTCCCTGTTATTTAGTGGTCATTTTCTCCTTTCTGTATTATCTCTGGTTTTATAAACTTTTATCATATCTCTGTTTTGTTGTGTGATTTTTTTTGGTTTGTGGGGGTTTTTTTGTTTTGTTTTTGTTTGGTTTGGTTTGGTTTGGTTTGGTTTGGTTTGGTTTGGTCTGTTTTTTTCGTGTTTTTTTTTTGATTGGCTGGTTGGTTTGGTTTTTTTTTTTCCCAAAATGAGAAGCCCAGATACATTTAGTTTCTTCTCATATAAAGAGACTGTTGACTGACTATATCTGTTAATCCATACCAATTTCAGTGCTGTTCTTTGAAGATGGGATGGCTAAAATTCTGGGCAATATGAACGAGGGGGCAGTCCATAGGTTCATTTCTGTTTTTCAAAGACAGTTCAGTATATCCATTATTTTAGATAGAAGTTAACTCTTCCCCTGGCCCTCCTTCTTTGTCTGTCCTTTCTGAACAGTTTATAGTCATCAATTGCAGCACTCCAGTTGTGTGATTCATCCCACCGCATATCAGCAATAATGAATACATTGTAGATTTCTAGCTGCACAATTGCTTCCAGCTTCTCCTTCTTGTTATCATGCTACTTGTGTTGATATAGAGGCACTTCAACTGAGCTACTGACCGTGTCACCTCTTCAGAGAAACACATCCTAATTACTTTGAGGTATTTCACTGCCATTTCCTTGTTGGTTCCCAATACATCATCAGTCCATGGCTCTTCTCTGTTGCTCAAAATTTCATTCCATTCTGCTGCTAACTTTAATTTAAAGCTCTCTGTATAAGTCTGGCTAGTTTATTGGTGAAGTCACTTGTCTGACTTGGTCAGGTGAATCCCACCAGCTCCCAAAAGACCTGGCTTCTCAAATATAGATCCATGATCATAGAATTACAGAATCATAGAATCATAGAAAGGTTTCGGTTAGAAGAGACCTCAAAGATCTAGCTCCAAACACCCTGGCACAGGCAGGGACACTCTGCACTAGACCAGGTTGCCAAAGCCTCATCCAACCTGGCCTTGAACACTTCCAGGGATGGGGCATCCACAACTTTTCGAGGCAAACTGTTCCAGCACCTCACCTTCCTCACAGAGGAGAATTTTTTCCTTATATCTAATCTAAATCTACCCTCTTTTAGTTTAAACTCATTACCTCTTGTCCTATCACTCCATGACCTTGTAAACAGTCCCTCTCCAGCTTTTCTGTAGATCCCCTTTAGGTGCTGGAAGGTTGCAATTAGATCTCTCCGGAGCCTTCTCTTCTCCAGGCTGAACAAACCCAACTCCCTCAGCCTGTCCTTGTAGGAGAGGTGCTTCAGCCCTCTGATCAACTTTGTGACCCTCCTCTGGACTTGCTCCAACAGCTCCATGTCCTTCTTATGTTGAGGGCCCAGGAACTGGATGCAGTACTCCAGGTACTCACAAGAGCAGAGTAGAGGGACAGAATCACCTCCCTTAACGTACTGGTACCGCTTCTTTGAATGCAGCTGAGGACACTGTTGGCTTTCTGGGCTGCTAGCATGCATTGTCAGTTCATGTTCAGCTTCTCATCTATCGGCACTCCCAAGTCCTTCTCCTCAGGGCTGCTCTCAATCCATTCTCTGCCCAGCCTGTAGTTGTGCTTGGGATTGCACTGGCTCATGTGTAGGACCTTGCACTTGACCTTGTTGAACTTCATGTCGCTTACATGGGCCCACTTCTCTAGCTTGTCAAGGTCCTCCTGGACGGCATCCCTTCCCTTCAGAGTGTTGACTGCACCACACATCTTGGCGTTGTTGGCAGACTTGCTGAGGGTGCACTCAATCTCGCTGTCTCTGTCACCAACAAAGATGTTAAATAATATTGGTCAAAATACTGATCCCTGAGGAACATCACTCATCACTGGGCTCCACTTGGACATCAAGCCGTTGGCCACAACACTTTGAGTGCAAGCATCTATCCAATTCCTTATCCATCAAGTTGTCCATCTGCTGAATCCGTGTGTCTCCAATTTAGAGACAAGGATGTCATGCGGGACAGTATCAAATGTTTTGCACAAGTCCAGGTACATGACATAAGTTTCTCTTCCCTTATCCTGCAATGCTGTAAGCCCATCGTAGAATGCCATCAAATTTTCAACCATGATTTTCACTTAGAGAAGCTGTATTTGCTGTCACCTGTGTCCCCAAAGAGGCCAATGGCTGCTTTCCTGAAGTCTAAGGTGGTAAGCTTGTTCACTTGCCAAAAGACTTAGCAGCTTTTCAGTGTCATCATGAATGCAACCTCCTGGTAGGCAGTAAACTTATCTAAAGAACTTGTTTGGATGGCAAATGTTTGTTTCAGTACCACTCAATAAAGAATATCTGGTTATTAATACTTTATCTGCTTTTCTGGTGGCACTGGTTCTAATGTAGTTTGACAGATAGATCAGCTTTGCGTGACTGGCTTCTCCTGGATCTTGTTTGTTAGTCACATGCTAACTATCCACATTAAATTTTGTTGTCTTTTTTTTTAACTAACGGATCAGTATTTTGAAATCTTTCTGGACGTTCTTATAGGCAGCTTTAGATCTGAAAATTTTTGTACCATTTTTCTGCAAGCGCTGCTTCCTTAATATGAGCGATTCTCTTTAGTATATTGAATGACACAGAAGCTGACTGATCCCTTCCAGAATCCCAAATTATTCCCCCTTTATTGTAAAAACTGACCATTTACTTCTATAATTTGTTTCAGTCATTCACTGTCTATTAATCCACAGAGGACATTTGATATTTGACTGTTACATCTTTAAGATTTTTTGACAGTTGGCCTTGCTAATATTTTTTGAAAATACACAAGTATGATGTAGAGTCCTAATTTAAACCTATCATCTGCTTCAAATAGTTGTTCTATGGGACACAACTGGTCTCTGTAAAAGTCACATTGACTCTCTCCCAAAAATATTTACTCATGTATCTTCTGATTCCATTTCTTCTTCTAGGACTGTGAGTTGGTTTCAAACAGAAATTGCTGGTCTATAATTCCTCAGAAAACATCAGGACGTTGTTATGAACCTTCATTCTATTTGCCACATTCGTCTCACTTGCAAGTTAATTTTAAAGGTATTTTGTACATCATAGTTTGTTGTTCAGTGAGTTCATGTTCCTCTAGCATTTCTTCAGTGAATATGATCAATTGGTGGAAAGTTACTTTTATTTAAATTAGTAGCTTTGAATTCCTTCTATTGACACTTCTATCTGAGGCAATTTCTCAAATTTCTTCTCTTTTCTTTCCTGTAGAAACTCCTTAAATTTCCCTGCAGTAAACACTGAAATTATCTTTCTTGAGTATGGCTTTTCTTATGTATGCTACTTTTTTCATCTTAACTATATACTGGGTTAGTGCTAGCCTGTAGAAAGCTATTTCCTTATTAGAAGTTGAAACATTTTATTATTAGTTTTAATGCCTTGAGCAATTTGCTTCTCAAAATCTCTAAAAGGTTCTTTTCTATTCTACTCATTTTGATATGGTTTCTACTTATGAAGGGTATTTTTTATCCACTAATGGCCTCTCTAGACTGCTGTCTAATCATGCTGAGGAATTATTTCCCTCTTTATGTGGTCTTTTCAAAGTCCATTTTGTATGACAATCTACTTTTAGCCTAAGCTTCTAATATTGTCTCCTTCTGCAAGCATGCAATGAATAAGCATTTTATTCTTTCAGGTGAGTAGTTTAATTCCTTTCTAATGCACCTCTTCATCTTCAAAGCTCAAAAGCAGAATATTTGGCCTTCCCAGTTATGAGAAAGATGTTTTTATGCACTTTTTTTTTCCTAATGTGAAGTGGTTTTTATATTCTAACATCTTGAACTAGGTGTTGGGCACTTTTCAGGATTAAATCCGATCTTTTTTCTTATGTGAGTTTTCCAGTTTCCAAGAAACAATGATTGATAGATTTTAAATATTTAGTCTTCGTCATCTCTGATGTGCAATTTCTTGGACCTGTATAGTGCCAGTCTACAGTTATTACAGTGTTGGCAGATTGTCTGATCTCCTGTAGCGCTTCGTGGACCTTGTCCTAATCATTCATTCATCTTAGGGAAGCCGTGTCAGATCCCTCCATACACTGGAAGCAGGTGAGGCATGTGCAGAATGGAACAGGGTATTTATTGTCTGGCTTCAAACTGCTGTATTCAGTTGCAGAGCTGCATGACATGGGCCATCAAACAGCACTGATCATATGACTTGGTACTCCTTATATTCCCTACTTCCTCCCTTTCTTTTCCCTGGTTCTTCCCCCTTTACCACTCTCAATGCCTTCCAAATAAATTCTCTTAATTATGTTTCCTTTTTTCCCATTATTCACAGCTTTCCACATTTGTACTCAAATTTGATTTTTTCTGATGCAGCTAAGTGGGTGACCTTGGTGATGCACAGCAGTACTGGCATGGTTACCCTGATGCTGCTGGCCTCGAGCAATTGCATTCCCTGAGGGGCTCCAACACCCCCTCCAAGGGCCTGTGAGTCTTAGCCCTTTCCCACATAGCTCCTCTTGCACACTCGTAAGATCCACACATTCTTTGCAGAGCTGTCTGTAACTTTTGTCAGCTTCTCAGTAATATTTCATCCAGTGGTTTTCTCATGTCATATACAGTAGTTTCCCACATTCAGTTCAGTTAGTTTAACCTCAATCTAGGGCCGGATAAGCATCTCAGACATCTGTCTTCAGCCTTAACGCTTCAGTAAAGCTCCCCAAAGCTTAAAGGAAAGGCTTGAAATGCTCTCAAAGAAGTGTCAGATCTATCATTACCTTGTATTGGAATTTTACTCAGCAACAAGATTTTAGGAATTGGATAGCGTGTATATTTATATTTATAATCCTATTGTTTCCTCAGAAGGACTACTGAAAATATAGAGATCCACAACAAGGTGAATGTCCCAACACTTATGATCATACCAGCTCATATCTAGTAACACTCATGGAAAAAAAAGAAGTAACAGAGAATGAAACGAGGGACTCCTTGGCTGACACATAGAAACAGTAATAAACCCAATTGTTTGAAGTTGAAGAAGAGACAAAAAATTATTTACAGATAAAGAAGTATAGTTCTCTTACAGCTTTAGAAAACCTTTGGAAATTGGGAAAAAAAAAGTTCAGAGCAGGGGATACAGGGTTTCAGAGGGTAGATCAGGTGAATCCTGAGAATTACCATGGGAAACAATTGAAGACTGAACTAGAAATAGAATGAATCAGATATACAGAAAATGTAAGAACTCTCCTAGTCAAAGGCATTAATCAAGAGGTAAAATGAACAATATAACTGCAATGAATTTGATGATGTTCTCCATTTCAGAGAAACAAAAAATGGGACTATTAATGCTTCACTGATCTGTCCTAGAACATTGCAGGGCTATGTCATGCCAGTATAGATTTGATTTCAGTGGATGTCTAGTAAATAAAAGGTATTTTTGCTTTCCCATAACACAAAGCTCAGAAGTATCACTGTCTGTCTGTTATGAACAGTAAAATCCACACATGCAGAGGCCGTATGCCTCCCATGAGATTAGAATTAAATTTTGGAAATAATCAAGTAGAAACTGAAGCTTGGTAGGGTGAATGTAAAAGGCAGTTTGTGCAGTGGACCTTAGACACAGGTGTCATCAGACAGTTTTATAGTTTTTAGTTGCAACATTCTGTCTCCAGAACTGATGAGGTATTTTCCTTATTACTATTTTTACTCCTCCTTCCAATTTTCTATTCCAGCTAATCCCTCATTATCTCTAAAACAGTGCCTCTTAGAGAATTTTTAAAAGTTAAACATAGCTTCTAGGATATATTTGATAGGTATATTTGGCTCACTTGGGTTGTATATTCTATTTCCCTTGTCTGTTACTACAGTGATCTGCAAAAACAGTAAACACTTCACTTGTAAGTAAAGCCAAGAATTTATTATTAGTTTAGCTAGATTTTTTACTAGTGTAACCAAAACGCAACAAAGTTATTAGCCCAGTTACAATGATGCTGACACTCACTATTTAAATTATTAGTATTAAAGAAATCTCACTAACAGTACTATACTTGAAAGTTCTTATAGAAAAAACCCTCTAATATCTTCCCTTTTTTGACTGGCATTGTTCAAGCTTTCCACTGCTCCTCTGGGTCTTAATGTCAGCAGTTTCTGTCTGAAGGAGAGAACTGCAACAAGGTGTCAGCATCCCGAGTATGACGTTTAGTGAAGGAATTTCTTCCATTTTTTGGTAGGAGGAACAAGATGTTGATAGTAATGTTTTTTCCTTCATCACCTTAGGACTTGCTTAGGATTATTTCTATTTCATTGATTCACACCTTCTTTCTTAGAGTCATAGAATCATAGAATACTCTGGGTTGAAACGAACCTTTAAAAAGTCATCTAGTCCAACCTCACTGCAATGGTCAGGGACATCTTCAACTAGATCAGGTTGCTCAGAGCCTCATCCAACCTGATCTTGACTGTTTCCAGGGATGGGGCATCAACCTGCCCTCTGGGCAACCTGTGACAGTGTTTCAACACCCTCATAAAAAAAAAAGTCTTCCTTATATCGAGCCTGAATCTATCCTCCCTTAGTTTAAAACTATTACCCCTTGTCCTATTGCTCCTGGTCCTACTAAAAAGTCTGTCCCCATCTTTCTTGTAAGACACCTTTAAGTATTGAAAGGACACAATAAGGTTTCCCTTGGAGTCTTCTCTTTTCCAGGCTAAACAATCCCAACTCTCTCAGTCTGTTTTCATAGGAGACACGTTCCATACCTCTGATCATTTTTGTGTCTTTCTTCATTGAAACACCATGTTATATCTCACTTTTCTACTTTTGGCATGTTTTCCATGTGTTACATACATGTTGTCTTTCATTTTCATTACACCTAAAACTAGTTTTGTCCAGCTCCTCCATTTGTAATACTATCAATGTATGACCACCGGTGACTTCTTGATAGACTTGGGTTCTCTGGTGTCATCCTATGCTCACTCATTCAGCTGTCACTGTATGCCTGTATTGATTTAGCTGCATCTTTGTCCTAGGGTCATTTCCCAGCACACAGAATAACTACTTGCTATTCCTCTCTGCATCAAAAATTTTAATAGTACTTGTTAAAGCACAAAAGTACCCCAAGTCAAAGAAATTAGCTTTTTTTTCACTTTTTTAAAAGCAAACTCAGTAACAGCTATATGGTTATTAGACAAATGCTGTTACCTAGAAGTAAAAACAAACAAACAAACAGACAAACAACCATAAGAAAGCCCAGAAAAGTTCAGAGAATATGAGTTTGATACATCCAGCCCTGACATGTGTGATACTAGCTTATACAAAGACTGTCCTGTTATTGTGAATAGCAGTACTTTATTTTATGACTACAGAGCTAAAATATCTTTGACAGGGGAGAGGTCCTTCTGTCTTTTGAATATTTCTATCAGAATTGAGTTTTGTTCTTTCCTGAACTCCAATGCATCTATAGAAAGACAAAGAAAAGCAGACTCTTGATAACAAAAGAAGCCACACTCCACAGTGGATGGCCTTTTAGAATGCTGTCATGAAACAGTCATGAAGAAGTTTAGGGAAGAACTGACTCTAGGGATAAATTTACTACAAATAATTTAGAGTAACTGTGCTGACTTACACTAATGTATCACGTATGCTCCAGCACCTGATATAGTAGAGAGCATAATGAAGAATTAGAACACATAAGCTAAGAACTCAAGACGAAGTCTAATACAGCAAAAAATAAACTAGCAAAAATCTAAAGGAAATAACTTGTAATGAAGATTGAACCATGTTAATGACACACAATCAATCTGATCATCAGTTAGTTTTGAGCAGAGTGAGCAGGGCAGTTGTGAGCAGGGGCTGTTACATTTCACATATGGCTTTTTAAACTGTCAGGTGGCAGTTATTGCTCCTAAAATTATAGTATTAAAAATACAAGGCTCATAAAACATCGTATAATACGATCAATACTTTCGTATATACTAGAATTCATTTCAGGTTTAAATTTGTCCTCTTCATACCTGCATAATATTAAGGATTCATGGTTATATTGTGATCAACAAGTATCTTCACATATTTCGTCTCATGTTTCATAACATGAAATTTCCATTTATTTGAGAAGTTAGTACTAGTCTGTAAAAGAGACATGCATTTAATTTATTTATTCTGTTTCCTTTATCTCTTTCAAAATTCAGCACATTTTTAAATCCACTTCTTCTTGATCTTTTTTTGCATTGATTATATATCCTGTGTGCAAGATCACTAAAGGAAATATTAAACTAAATCAGTCCCCAAGAAAACCCTTGAGGGATACCATCTTCCTCTTTGTTCCAGATCTCCAAGTTTCGTGATTATACAGCAAGAGTCATAAAACATATACTTGTCAGTAGGTTATGCAATTGTTTCTTTGATTTTCCTTCGGCAGGCTACATATTTTTAATAGCAATTTAAATTCCTTTCTAGTAATTCAGACTGATTTTCTTTTCAGTGAACTACTGCATAGCATTACTTTTATATTATTTCGGAAATGTTGGTTAACTAAACTTTCAGTTGTTAAGGTAGTTCTGCATCAAAGATTATAATCAAGAGAGAAACTCTCTCATTTCTAATTTCCTCTAATGTCAGGAAAAGCTAAAATATATATCAGCATCATGTGGTTTGTACATCTGCCTTCCTGCATGTCATTCCATAAACCAAGTTCCTGATACGTAAACACACCCAGCAAATTAGCATCTGTCATGTTTACCATCTGTGCCAAAACCATCAATATCTCTCTTTAAGAAAAAAAAAAATATAATCTTTTCCTCTCCAAGTTTTACCAGAGAAGAATGTTCTTTTCTTGAAATATTTATCTGAAAAGAAACAGATAATATTTCTATGGAATATTTTTTTGTGTTGTTAGGGTTTCTGAGGACATGTGGAGGGGTTTTTTTTGGGGGGGGCAAGTGGGGTTTTTTATTGTTTGTTTTTTGTTGGTTCTTTTTTGTTATTGTTTAGAACTGAATCATGCATTCAGATCATGAAGCAGAATATTGATGTCTTGTGGGTGGGTAATTAATTATGTTTACCACGTGACTTATTCTCATCAAGTCTACCATTTTCTTTATTAAATATGACTCATTTAGGGATTTTGTTTTCAGAGTTGTGGTATATACAATGAATTTTTCACTGTCATCAAAATGCTGCCCAGTATCTCCTCTTGAAGATGGTTGAGTCTTCCACAAAAAAACAGCTATTACTGCAGCAAAAGATCTATCCTTGTAGATGAGCCCATCCATCAGCTTTCTTGAGAAAGGCTATTCAAAACATTTTGCCTTTTCTCCCACCAATTCCACCCACTGATAAATTCTACTATGACAGCTCTTGGAAAAGTAATCCATCAATCAATCCTATCCATTCCTTTACTTGCTTCTCAACTTTATTTCTCTATTATTAGCACATTTCAAGAAGACAAGACACTGAACAGCTGCACAAGTTACTATATAAGAATGAACTGAAAAAAAGGAAGAACTTCAGAGCAGTGCAACCGGTACCTCCAAATTGGAAATAAGTCTCAGCGGTGCCAGACCAATAACACCATGACATTTACATGAGATAAAGAAACATAACTTGCTTGTCAATCCAGAAGTTTACTGATATTCTCACTAGTTTCCTTAAAGTCTATTCAAATTTTATTGCTATACAAGTTACAATGATGTTAATATTAATAATCCAAATAATGTTCCCAGCAATGTTACAGTTTAATTAGTTTAATCAAATATACACACTCTTTCTTGAATCTACCCCATTCCCCTATCATCATAGAATCTTAGAATATCCCGAGTTGGAAGGAACCCATAAGGATCATTGAGTCCAACTCCTGGCTCCACAGAAGACCAGCACGATCACAGCAGATGACTGAGAGCATTGTCCAGATGCTTCTTGAACTCAGCCAAGCTTGGTGCTGTGACCACCTCCCTGGGGAGCCTGTTCCAGGGCCCGACCACCCTCTGGGTGAAGAACCTTTTCCTGATATCTAACCTAAATCTCCCCTGACGTAGCTTCATGCCATTCCTGCGGGGAGGGAGGAGATCAGCACCTGCCCCTTTGTTCCCACTCGTGAGGACACCATGGGCCACGATGAGGTCTCCCCTCAGCCTTTGCTTCTCTAGACTGAACAAACCAAGGGACTTCAACCTCTCTTCATTCGTATTTTCCTTTAGACCCTTCACCATCTTAGTTGCCCTCCTTTGGACACTCTCCAAGAGCTTTATGTCTTTTTCGTATTGTGGCACTCAAAACTGCACACAGTACTCAAGGTGAGGCCGCACGAGTGCAGTGTAGAGTGGGACAATCACCTCCCTAGACCTGCTGGCAATGCCGTGCTTGATGCCCCCCAGGAGACAATTGGCCTTCCTGGCAACCTGGGCACACTGTTGGCTCATGTTCATCTTGTTGGCAACCAAGACCCCCAGATCCGTTTCAGTGTATCTGCTCTCCAGCGCGTCATCCCCCAGTCTGTATGTACAGCCAGGATTGCCCCTACCCAGGTGCAGAATCCAGCACTTGGTCTTGCTAAACTTCATGTGGTTGGTTTTTGCCCAGTTTTCTAATTTGTCCAGGTCTCTCTGCAAGGCCTCACAATCCTCAACGGAGTCCACAGCTCCTCCCAATGTAGTATCATCTGCAAACTTGCTCACGATTCCTTCTAGTCCCACATCCAAGTCATTTATGAAAATTATAAAAAGAACTGGCCCCAAAATGGAGCCCTGGGGCACCCCACTAGTCTCTGGCTGCCAGCCTGATGTACTCCATTAACTATAACTCTTTGGGCATGACCCGCCAGCCAATTACTCACCCATTGTAATATGCTTTTGCCTAACTGTATGCTGGCCATTTTGTCCTGAATGATATTGTGAGAAACAGTATCGAAAGCTTTACTGAAGTCCAAAAAGACAACAGCGACTGGTTTCCCTTGGTCTCCTTGTCTTAAAAAGAAATTAAGTTGGTTAAGCAGGACTTTGCCCCCATGAACCCATGGTGGCATTACACTTGCACTACTTATAGAATCATAGGATGGTTTGGACTGGAAGGCACCTTAAAGATCATCTGGTTCCAAATTCCCTGCCATGGGCAGGGACATTCTCCACTAGACCAGGTCGTCCAAAGTCTCATCCAACCTTGCCTTTAACACGTCCAGGGATTTCGCTGCTGCCACCTCTCTGGGCAAACTGTTACAATGCCTTCCCCTCACAGGGAAGAATTTCTTCCTAATATCTAATCTAAATCTCCCCTTTTTTAGTTTAAAGCCATTACCCCTTGTTCTATCACTACACTCCCTGATAAACAGTCCCTCTCCAGCTTTCCTGTAGGCCCTGTTAGGTACTGGTAAGCCAAAATTAGGTCTTCCTGGAGCTTTCTCTTCTCCAGGTTGAACAACCCCAGCTCGCTCAGCCTGTCCTCACAGGAGAGGTGCTTTAGCCCTCTGATCAGCTTTGTGGCCCTCCTCTGGACTTGTTCCAACAGCTTCATGTCCTTCTTATGTTGAGGGTCCAGGAGCTGGACGCAGTATTCCAGGTACTCACAAGAGCAGAGTAGACAGGCAGAATCACCTCCCTTGACGTACTGGTACCGCTTCTTTGGATGCAGCCGAGGACACTGTTGGCTTTCTGGGCTGCTAACATGCGTTGCCAGCTCATGTGGAGCTTTTCGTCAATTGTCATCTGCAAGTTCTTCTCCTCAGGGCTGCTCTCAATCCATTCTCTGCCCAGCCTGCAGTTGTGCTTGAGATTGCACCGCCCCATGTGTACGACACTGCACTCAGCCTTGTTGAACTTCATGCAGTTTGCATGGGCCCCCCTCTCAAGCCATTTGTATCATAAAGTTCATTGAGCTGTTTCACTCAAGAAAACAGGAGACATGTTTAACATTAAATTATATACATCGTAATGTGTTTTCTAGGACTGTGGCATTGGTGGTAAGCCTTTATTTTTCGTCACTCTGGAATCTGCTTGAGGTTATGTTTATGCATTTTTCTAATGCTTTACACCTTGGTCTTTCATCACTGATATCAGAAATTCCACATGATATCAGAATTAACATTATCTGGTACCTTTTACACACACTGGATACTTGTTCTTTGTTACCTGTAAAGCCAGTATTACCTAGCTCCAAAGGCTTCCTTCCTTTAATGACCAGTAATTGACCACTAATAATTCCTTTCTTGCCTGGAACTTCTGTCTTCATGTTCTGTTCATATTTTCAAGATCTCTTGTATCATCCTATACTTCTACTCATCAGTGCAAACACACATAATAAAACCTCAGCTATTGCTTCTTATTAGTTACAGAAATATATCAAAATTATATAGTGCATTGCACAGTTCCCCAAAGCTAAACCAAAACTGTAACAGGTAATAGTTACCAGGTCATTACACTGTTGTAACAGATAGACAAACAAGATCCTGGCAGGCCAGTGTAAGTCTAGACTAAGGAAGCCTTACCGATCCTATTTCTGAGGCCCTGAAAAGTCAATAAAAAGCTTGTAATCTTTTCTTACCCATGGTGATAGCATATTACAAGACAGAGAAAAGCCTGTTGATAGATAAGGAAGATGAATTTGTCATTGCATATTGATTACAGGTACAGGACAAGTATGGCCCTTACAGACGGAGTGCATTTTAAATGCTGCTGTAATATATTGCAATATAAGAGAGGATGTCTTGACCAACACCATGCACTCACCAGAACTCCCTTTGATAGATTATATAAACAATAGCAACCGTATATGTGTCACTGGCACTTATTGCTAGAGGATGTAGCTGCTATAAAGCACTTATGTTTGAATTACATGAGGCCTGGAAGGCAATAAAAGCAGTAGCATTGAATGAAGTATTATGGGAATAAGCATGGCATCTTAGGTATTCCAAGAAATTATGATGGCAGCTGTGGTTGCACACTATTCTCAGTTTATAGTATGCCATGTCTTAATACTTCATCCTGAAAGTGTCATGTTGATCTTGAATCTTTCAGTGTTCTCATTTGGTAGGATTGTGCCAGGATTCCTCCTCCATTTTACTGTTTTACTAGCTGTTTAAACATAGAATTTGCTTTGAACTTCGTGCTAGCCACCAAAAGTAGAAACAGTTGTTAGACTGAACACTGATCTGTATAGTTTTGTTCACAAAGTCAATCCATAGCTTCCAGTATCATGCCAAGTCTGAGCCTTATCCTTATTTAAAGTCCAAATTCCTCTCTGTATTTTTATGACAAAGCTTCACATGGGGTTTTTTCCTGTCCTTAGTGGAAAAGAACAAATCTAAAATTCATTGTTTGTTTTAAAATGGT
Organism: Psophia crepitans; assembly: GCA_013399095.1. Lineage (NCBI taxonomy): Eukaryota > Metazoa > Chordata > Aves > Gruiformes > Psophiidae > Psophia > Psophia crepitans. The sequence continues at coordinate 28,380 of VWZZ01004130.1, forward strand.
GTACAGTTGCAGGGGAATTATCAGAAAGAAATCTAAAGGCAAGATAGCTGTTGCAAGCTGACCATAAACAATCCTACTCATAGAATATTACCATATATTTATCTTCAACAATATTCTCTTTGAGCAGGCTTTAGGCTAGTGAAGACACTGATGTTGGGAAGTCTTTTCCAGCTGCACAAAAATCAAGATTGGAGGGGAAAAATAATTTAAAAAAAAAAAAAAAAAAAAGAATGAGTGAGCAGTGGTCTTTTTTATAACTCAAAATGCATGTATTTAAGTGACAGTATATTAAAGGTCTGATTTTCAGGAAGTGTTTAAGGAAGACTTATGAAAAGTAGAACTCTCACACAAGTCTCAAACTGCTGAGAGTAGTCACCTCTACATGACTGAAATGCTTTTAATTGAGAGTCAAGGTACCTGCATTCACTAAACAAACCCCATTTCCCCAAGGCCTCCATTCTCTTTGGGAACTTTTGTTTTGGTTTGTTTTTTGTTTTCTCCACTTGACCTTATATTCTGACCAACGAGAGAAAGTCCCTTTTTGTTCCTTCAGAAAATATATTTTAAAAAATGCCTATGTATCTATGCTTCTTTAAAAGCATTGGACACGGTAACCTGCATTTAGACTTTTAGTATTTACAGACCTTTGTCTGGTACTTTACATCTTCAGTCAAGTGCACAGCTTGTTTTATGGACTCTGTCAACTCCAGTTTATTTCATGGCACTTCTGTCTGTCACCGATTGCTTGCAAACAGACTGCCCTAGGAATGTATACTTGTGTCACATACGTTTAAATATCATAAGTGGTCTTCCTTTTGTTATAAATTTTGCTGAGGGGAAGTCATAAGTGACCAACAAATTTATCTCTTTCCTTTGCTTACTGTCAAATATCTTTCATAAATAAGAAAGATATGTCTACTTGCTACTTATCTTAAACTAAATATGTTACTATATATTGCAATAGCAACCTGACAATGCTAATGGTATTTACCAGCCACATATATCATAGAAAAAATATGGATTTTTCCCCCTCTCCAAGTATTCTTAAAATAATTATAGGATCTCTTTGGGATTTTTTATAGGAAGAAGGTTGTCAAGGCTGTTTATTTGTTATCTATTCCTTCCATTCATTACAGAACTTTGTCTTCCATACTTTGCAATAGTTGTTTTAAGAATAAAAACAGTGCCTAATGTCTGGCTTGTGATACTGTACTTAAAATCTTCAGGAAAATGTAGCACATTGCAAACAGGGCTACTAATAGTAGCCTAACACTCAGTAGACAGCCTTCGAAAACAAGCTACTCAGTGGGCTTGGGTTGTTTGTAGTCAATATTGTTTGCAACATTCCATTAGAATAGAATAGAATCATTAAGGTTGGAATTGACCTCAAGGATCATCTAGTCCAACCGTCCCTCCACCAATTGCCCACTAAACCACGTCCCTAAGTACCACATCTAACCTTTCCTTAAACACCCGCAGGGATAGCCTCTATATTTTAACTTTACAGTTTGAAATTGTTATGAGTAAAAAGAAATCAAATAATAAAACTGGTGTTTACCTTTTTGCTATCTTTCGTTATAGTATTTGCCTTATACAACTCTTGTGTTTACTGGTTTAGGTTTGGATTTGATTTTTTTTTTTTCCCGTTTAAACGAAATGAGACTGAGCCCTTGCTCTTTTCCTAGCCCTTTTGCCTACAGTTTGTATCTTTTAATTTGCAAAGATGTAATTTTAGACAGATTTAATGATATTTTAAAGCACATTTTATAGGTGTTAATACCCAGAATAACGGTGGCAGGAAGAAGTTTTCTGTCAAGAAATAAAAACTATGGTCTGTTATTGATTAGCAGCTTTGTTTTAGATGGATCTGAGTGATAGGTATATTTTTTTCTCATTTTTCTCAAATTATAGCTTCTGGGTGGGTGTCACAGATGATGGTGTTTGACACAGCTACGATTTAGTAAATTCAAAATTTATTAATAGTATGAATCATAAAATCATAGAATCATTAAGGTCAGAAGAGACCTCAAGGATCATCTAGTCCAGCCACCCCCCTACCACCTATTACCCACTAAACCATGTCCCTAAGTACCACATCCAACCTTTCTTTAAACACCCCCAGGGACAGTGACTCCACCACCTCCCTGGGCAACCCGTTCCAATGCCCGACCACCCTTTCCAAGAAGAAATTTCTCCTAATCTCCATCCTAAACCTCCCCTGGCGCCACTTGCAGCTGTTCTCTCTTGTCCTGAAAATGAGGTAAATTAAATATTAATTTTCAGCTGCACTTAGTGATTAATTTCAAAGATTTACAAGTAATTCAGTAAAATATGTTCTGATCAAAACAGTGACTTAATTACAGATTCAAAGGTGACAAGATTCACACTGACTTACTATAAGGTATCTAAAATCAAAGTTTATAGACAGACATACACATATATATAAGCATAAAACATAAAGGTACACACAGAGAGACAAAAATATTTGGGTTGAGTGATATATACAACCCACAGTTCTGAAGGCAAATGTGTATATTTAAACACGTATATAGGTAGGTAGCTGGATGAAAGAAGGTAGTTTATAGTTAAAATTTCCCTCACCGAGTTTGGAGAAAATACAATACATCAGCATTCCTCAACAGGTGATAGTTGAGACTCAAGAAGGCTGACTTCTACCCTGGTATTCTGTCGGCAAACAATTCCAGAGAAGTTTTTGAGGTGTCGCAGCTCAGTGGATGTACTGGTCACAGCAATCTGGGAGAGCTCAAAGGGTCTTGCTTAAAACCACTAATTATAGGGTTTGAGATAATTGATTTTGACAGATCTTTTTCCACTTCAGCCCAGCTCAGGTGGTGGAATATTCTAGTATTTTCCAGCAGTTGCACAGACTCAGAACTTGCTAGATTTTAAAGTTCTGAAATCTTGCCTTTTTGGGTCATGACCCAGGTGCAGATGTATCAGGCTGTCAGGAGGCAATTTATTGTCATTACCATTCCCAAGCTATAGGGGAAGCAAGAGTCAGGTACATTATGGGGGTACCCTAACACTTTGGTCTGCTGCCTTTCACAACCCACATCCGCCTCATCATTGATTGGCTTGTGGCCCAGGAAAAGGGGAGGAAATAGCACCAAGTAGGATGCAGCTCAAGGTGGGGAGCGTGATGGTGGTTGTGGTACACCACCACTGTCGTTTCTATTGATTAGCAGAAGTGGCATCTGTGAAATACCTCAACGAGTTAGAAATGACAAGGAATTAATGCAGTCTGGGAACTATGCTAATAAATATTTTCACAGTTTTACCTGCTTTTGATTCAATCATATCTGTACCTTTTTATCTTCTTTACCATGAGCTCTTGTCAGCAGCTTTTGTTTGCTCAGATCTTTCAAGGAATAGCTTTTCTCTTTGTGTAGCAATATTTGCCCTTTAGTGGTTGACCATCTTTAGTTTTTCAAGTAGAGAAAAAAAGTAACACCTGTGATTCTCTTACTTCTATTAAAACCAGTCTCAGAAAGGTTATCTGTGGGAATACTAATATCAGGAAATCAGTGAGAGTTGTAGCTGGACAAACTTGAATGAACGAAGTTTAAATATCAAGTTCTAAATGCAGGAATTTATCCGTCAGAGTTTCAGACCAGTTGTCTTGGATGTCAGTCTCATCCTTTGCTAGTGATGCAAATCCCTTAAGGGAAAGAAAGCTTCTGTATGCTGCATCTGTAATGGAAAGGGAAGCTTTACACTGGGTTTGTAGACTCTGTACAAAGATTTGAAAATCTGTGTTTATTCTGAACTAGATTATACGGCTACTCCCACAATGCTAAATGTTTCTATTATAAGGAGTAATATCCACCAGACCAAGGCTGTAAAGTGCCTGTGGTTCACATACCTTAGTATTTCCAGACCTGATTGAGTTTTACATGGTGTTTGGAGGTTCTCAGACATAACTAAAATTTCAGGGGGCATTTCAATTCTATGTTTCTGAGTAAAAATGAAGGATAAAGCATGATCTACTGTGGTACTTATGATACATATCGGAGACACTGAGGTGTGACAGAATGTCAGAAAAACTCTAGAGGTGCTCAAAAGTGCAATATCAGACTGAGTAGTGTTAATTCACTAAGTAGATTAGAGGGACATAAACGTGGTGCATTCTCACCTTTAAACATTATTGAAAAGGTATCTGGAGTGAACTATCCCCAGAATTGCATTTTATTTTGGAGAAGATTGTTCCCCTTTCCAGAAAGAGAAGCCACAATGATATGCAATGTGAACAATCAGGAGACTGAGAAAGGGTAGTGAGCCAGAAAACTGAATTATTTCAGAATGCAGGTGTTTTCTCAATTTGATAGGGAGCACAGCAAAGCAAATGGCAAAGTGAAATTATCTTCTTCTAGGAAATTATTAGCAAGCAACTAATACATGCTAAACAAGAATCTATTAATGAGAATCTGTTGACCAGCAACAGAACCCGCAGGAATAGCATGAAGCTTCGTCAGGGGAGGTTTAGTTTAGATATCAGGAAAAGATTCTTCACTGATAGGGTGGTTGGGCCCTGGAACAGGCTCCCCAGGGAGGTGGTCACCACACCAAGCTTGGCTGAGTTCAAGAAGCGTCTGGACAATGCTCTCAGTCATCTGCTGTGATCGTGATTGTCTCCTGTGTGGAGCCGGGAGTTGGACTCGATGATCCTTATGGGTCCCTTCCAACCCAGGATATTCTATGATTCTATGAAGAATCATTTCCTCAGATTTCCAGGTTGTATTGCTATACCCAGAGAGTCAGAGCTGTGTAGTACAATCGTGTTATTGCACAGATGAAGGGCCTGTCTGTACCCAATAATGTCAAATGTGCAGTAGGGAAACCTGGAAAAGAGAAAGTCATGATAACCTTGAAGAAAACTGTTTGTTTAGGAAGTTTTAGATTACTGTATTAACATAGCGTAGCCTGGAGGAATTATCAGTGTATTCACAGGTAAAATCAATCCACAAAAGAAAAAAAAATATCCACCTATAGTTGTTGGATTTGTAATTGTCACAGCTGTAGCTGTATGAGGCACATCCAGAATCCTATCCTAGGGAATCTGGTTTGCAGCAGATATTTCTTGTTACTAAAACATCATGAAAACTGAAAGAAAAGTCCCCTAATTCTCCATGCTTACTTGATCAGCATGTCTTTGACTTTTCCTGGGACTAGAAATTATTCTATCTAGTATGTACTTTGTGCATTGTAACTATTGAAGATGAGCTATTTAAACCCATGTGTATATCAACAGCAAAGAGATGTGAATAAATGGGACTTCACTCGGCCATAATGGTTATTTATACTTCTGCAATAACTCACACTTCAGCAGCTTGATGCACGTAATTATTGAAGTCACACAGCATCATTCCTACGGTAAGAACTGTTATTCTCCATATTACAAATAGGTTAGGTATGGCTCAGAAAATTTCTGTTTGAATTTCATCATAAAATCAGTTCATGATAAGCATGTTACAGTAAAAACACTCAGAGAAAATGAATGAGTTATCTAATGTATCTTTTTTTTTTCCCCCCAGATTGTTCATGATACTATCACTCCATTGCTCTGTGATGTCTATCTTCATGATTTATACAGTATTGGCTATGCACATCCGGCAACTGTTAACATTCTTAGAACAACAAGATTACAGAACAAATAAAACTTGAGTTTCTCTTTCAGTCTTGTAGCTTCAATATTAGGCATATATGAGGGAATGAAATGTAATGCACTTTGTCAAACACAACAGGAAAAAACCAAAGGCAGACATAGTAATGTGGCCTGTATCTTAATGTTTATCACATCTTCTGTAACCTGGTGAAAGAACCAAAAGAACCCGAGAGTATCCTGAAGTACAAAGGTATGTGACCTTTCCATTTCTCATCCCACGTCTTGCCTGAAGCTCATGTGGATGGGAGGGATAAACAGAAGATACCTCAAAAGTCACAAAGTATCTTTTAAATTACAGTAAAGTGAAATGTTTTAGTGTCAGCTACCAGAAAATATAAAAAACATATAAATGTTAAACCTTTTATGCTTATATATTTTCTCCAAATATATTCCTCAAGAAAAAAAAAGTATAAAAGGAAAATTGAAAAATTATGACTTTTTTTTGTTTGTTTGTTTAGTGAGAGTTTAAAGATCTCTTAGATATATTTATTTTCTAGGTAATGACTGTAATAGACTAAAATAAGAGGAAAGTAATGGTTGATCAAATTTATAAAGCCATATGACACATATAGCTTCTTAAAATTGATTAATCATAATATTTTAGCATAGCTTGCCATGATGAACTCATCATTGCCTGACACTGGTGTCAGATGGAGATATGGGCTAAGTTTGATACTCAGGTAACAGCAGTTATCTGATGTTCAGAGGGAGTTTCCTATGTCTGAGTTTGTGCCCAGAGCCTTTGGTCTTGTCACTGGACATTACTGAAAAGACCCTGGCTCCATCCTCTTTGCAGCCTCGCTTCAGGTGCTTATATATGAATAAGATCCCTCCTGAGCATTCTCTTCTCTAGGCTGAAGAGTCCTAGATGTTTAATCCATTGGTGATGTTCTGTCTTTTATCTGCCTTCACAGCATTTTTGTCAGTATGATGAATCAGAACAAAAGGAGGGCAGAGAGGGCAGCACAGCTGGTGAAAGGGCTGGAAGACATTTCCTATGAGGAGCAGCTAAGGACTTTGGGCTTGTCTAATTTGGAGAAAAGGAGGCTGAGGGGCAACATCATTGCTCTGTACAGCCTTCTGAGGAGGTGAAGTGGAGAGGAAAGTGCTGATCNTAGATGTTTAATCCATTGGTGATGTTCTGTCTTTTATCTGCCTTCACAGCATTTTTGTCAGTATGATGAATCAGAACAAAAGGAGGGCAGAGAGGGCAGCACAGCTGGTGAAAGGACTGGAAGACATTTCCTATGAGGAGCAGCTAAGGACTTTGGGCTTGTCTAATTTGGAGAAAAGGAGGCTGAGGGGCAACATCATTGCTCTGTACAGCCTTCTGAGGAGGTGAAGTGGAGAGGAAAGTGCTGATCTCTTCTCCCTGGTACCCAGTGACAGGACATACAGGAATGTTTCAATACTGTACCAGGGAAGGTTCAGACTGGACATAAGAAAGCATTTCTTTACTGATAGGATGGTCAAACCCTGGAACAGGTTTCCTAGAGAGGTGGTCCATGCTCCAAACCTGTCAGTGTTTCAGAGGCATTTGGACAATACCCTCAATAACATGCTTTAACTTTTGGTCGGAGAATGTGTCTCAGGAATACCTAGAAAAATTTCTCTCTCTAGCCTGCCAAGGTCCCTCTGGATAACGTCCCTTCCCTCCAGCGTGTTGATCACACCACACAGCTTGGTGTCTTCGGCAAACTTGCTCAGGGTGCACTCGATCCCACTGTCCATGTCACCGACAAAGATGTTAAACAGTGCCAGTCCCAGTACCGACCCCTGAGGGACGCCACTCATCACTGATGTCCACTTGGACATCGAGACATTGACCACAACACTCTGAGTGTAGTCATACAGCCAATTCTTTATCCAGCGAGTAGTCCGTGCATAAAATCTGTGTCTCTCCAGTTTAGAGACAAGGATGTTGTGCAGCACAGTGTCAAAAGCTTTGCACAAGTCCAGGTAAATGATGTTGGTTGCCCTTCCCTTGTCCACCGATGCTGCGACCCCATCATAGAAGGCCACCAGATTTGTCAGGCACTATTTGCCCTTCGTTAAGCCGTGTTGACTGTTGTCAATCACCTCCTTACTTTCATGTGCCTGAGCATAGTTTGCAGGAGGATCTGGCCACTTCATCTGCCAGTTCCCTCAACAGTTCCTGTAACATAGGTAATGTAACATGCTTTTTGAAAAGAGTTTTGCATCCTCCCCAGAAATATAAATGTGTGAACTTTGTGGTTTTAAATTTGAAGAATGACACTGATCTCCTGTATAAAATGTCTGAAGATAACCTTATGAAAAATGTTTTACATGAACTAAGGATTACCATCATAGACTTTGTTTTTGGCAAGGAGGGTCCTGGAAGTACAAGGAAAGCACGAGCAAAGTCAGTGATATTTATAGAAACATGAAATAACACTTCTTTAGATTAGGAAAGACTATTTCTTACAATTATTATGGCAGTTATGAGTAATCCTGCACTTGAATTAATCTCTGTTTCCTGGTTTTTAAAATCTTTAAAGCATGACTAATAAAAATCTGATGATTCTAGCTCATGCTTTCTATGGAACATTTCTTAAGTTGTCATCATGCCTGTAGACACACCTTGGAGGAAAAAAAAAAAAAAGAAAGAAAAAGAGGAAAAAAAAACCAAACAAGAAGAAACCCCTAAAACCCCAGAAAAAAATAAAGAACAAATCTAAGCTATATCAATATCTTGCAGTTCAATTAAAAATTAACTCAAACATACATTCTATGAGTCCTGTTCTTCATTAATGCTCAACATTTGAGGTCACTTCCAACCTTAATGATTCTATTCTATTCTATTCTATTCTATTCTATTCTATTCTATTCTATTTCCCAGGTGACAGGTGGTACCGAAGTTTGGTACGTGTTCTCCTTTTATCACCAGATATGGCCTTGCCAACAGGGATCTGAACAGTCCCTCTACATTCAGCCTTTTCAATTCTTTTTTGCAGAGAAGATAAATTATTTAAAAAAAAATATTTCATGGTTTGACCTATCCAATTACCATCCTTCCAATGGAGTCTGAAGAAAAGTAAGGTTTATATAAAAGAGCTATGTTTCAGTAATGTTTTGAATGTGAGCTGCTAAAATTCACTGAGTGAGAAGAGGGTAAAAGAATGAAATTAACACTGTGTGGATAGGAGAATCAAACTATTCCTCTTGCTTCTTCTTTGCACTGCTTTCTTAGAATATGTTCTTTACTTAAAATATTTGACTTTATGACATACAAAAGTGAGTTCTGTCAAATAAATGGCAAAAAGTCTGGCCTGAGAAAGTACTGAGTAATGCACATGAGCAAATAGAAAGCAAAATAAACAGACATAATGATGCAGATGGAATGGTCCATTGGAAAAAAAGGCATGAAGTGGTTAACTAGGGTTTACATGTCATATATTTATGATACTTGTCCGTACTCCTGAGATAATCTTCATTTTCTAAACTAAATAAAAATTGATCAGATTTAGCAAATGTGTTTATATGTAGCAGGGAGGCTACAAGGGTGGCTTCTGTAAGAAGCTGCTAGAAGTTTCCCCTATGTACTATAGAGCTAATTCCATCCAGTTCCAAGACAGACCTGCAGTTGGCCAAGGATGAACCCATCAGCAATTGTGGAAGCGCCTTTGCGGTAACATAGTTAAGAAGGGGGAAAAAAACCCACGAAAAAGGAGCAATTGCAGCCAGAAAAAGGAGTAAGAATATGTGAGAGGAACAACACTGCAGACAGCAAGGTCAATGAAGGAGGTGCTCCAGGCACTGGAGCAGAGATTCCCCTGCAGCCTGTGGAGAAGACCATGATGAAGTAGACTGTCCCCCCTGCAGCCCGTGGAGGCTGATGGTGGAGCAGATATCCACCTGCAGCCAGTGGAGCACTCTGTGACAGAACAGGTGGATGCCCAAAGGAGACTGTGACACCATGGAAAGCCCACACTGGAGCAGGCTCCTGGCAGGACCTGTGGCCCCATGGAGAGAGGAGCCCATGCTGGAGCAGGTTTGCTGGCAGGACTTGTGACCATGTGGGGTACCCACGCTTCAGCAGTCTGTTCCTCAAGGACTTCACTCCATGGAATTTCATAGAGGACTGTCTCCCATGGGAAGTACCTCACCCTGGAGCAGGGGAAGAGTGTGAGGAATTCTCCTCCTGAGGAGGAATGAGTGACAGAGACTATGTGTGATCAACTGACCACAACCCCCATTCCCCATTCCCCTGTGCCACTGAGGGGGGAGGAGGCAAAGAAACTGAGAGTGAAGTTGAGCCTGGGAAGAAGCGAGGGGCGGGGGGAAGGTTTTTTTTTTTAAGATTTGGTTTTATTTCTCATTATCCTGCTCTGATTTGATTGGCAATAAATTAAATTAATTTTCCCAAGTTGAGTCTGTTTTGCCCGTGACTGTAAATGGTGAGTGATCTCTCCCTGCCCTTACCTCAACCTACAAGCCTTTTGTTATATTTTGTCTCCCCTGTCTAGCTGAGGATGGATTGTGACAAAGCAGCTTTGGTGGGCACCTGACGTCCAGCCAGGGTCAATCAACCACAGCAGGTGACTTGATTCTCAGCTCTGCAGTGGCTAAAAGTTAGCTGACATGAAAAGAACAGAAAAATAAAGATGTTTCAACTATGATTTCCAGCATCTGTCAGCTGCTAAAAAGTATGTAAGAAACAACAAAGAAAGGGCTCTTTCTATTTTGCAATGTGCCTCTCTGAAAATGTGTTTGAAACTCAAACATTGTTATTAACGTAGGCACATAGTTTGCTATTTTAATCTGAAAGAGTGGTTTGCATAATGGCCTAAATGGCTTGTTATTGCTGCTTGTCATGCCTCTGGCACTTTGCTGTTTTATACAACTGTCTACCATATGTATGGTTTGAAGTTGACCTCATATCCAGAATGAAGTGTGTTCATTCTTTCCTACTGATGCTGAGTCATTACAAAACCAGGTTGCAAATATCTCAGAGACCAAAGGTGAGCAGAAAATAGCACTATTTACCAAGGAAGAAGGATTTGAATGTTTTTTGTTTAATGTAAAATATAAGAGGAACAAGTTGAAGACAGAAAATTTTGACTGGATATAAGGGAAAAAATAATCACAGAGATTATTTATTATCCCTTGTAGATATTGAAAATTCAGCTAGACAAGACCCTGAGCAACCTTACCTAACTTAAGAGCTAGCCTTAGTCTGAGAAAATAGTTGAACTAGATGACTTCCAGCTGTCTCTTTCACTCTATATTATTCTGCGGGTCTGAGTAGGCTTTTCAAAGAGAGGTTTTAAACTCTGAAATACCTATTTTCTGGATCCCAAATAGCTAGATGCATGCTCAGTAATGACTGTGACCTTGTGTATATAACAAAGCTTCAGACACCTATGTTTTAGACAGGGCTTTTCTAACTTGTTCTCCTGAACTGAAGAAGGTATACTATGACTAAATTGCAGCTCGGGTAACCTAAGGGTCCATTTAAACACCTTGCTGGACTAGTCTTTAAGGTCTGTAACCACTAAAACCCTCTTCCTCAGATATATATATCTGATTCTGGGTTGTTTAGCTATTTCAGCTATTTTTTCTCACATAAAAGTAATCTTTGAAAGAGAAATGTGTATCACTTAAAACACAATAAAGGAAGACATGGTAGAATAATTTCTAGGCTGTGGGAGATTTGCAACTGGTGTCTTCTCTGCTTGGAGAATTGAAATACTTTTTTATTTCTTAGAATATTTCTCTGACCTCTTCACAGTGGACTTATGATTTGTTATGTTAGAAAAGAAATATGACTGTGTAACCTCAAGGATACTCTGCTTTTGACTGCTTATGCTTGTGATTCCCCAGATGTGGTAGACACGTGACCTATGAGATCCTCTAATATTAATCATATCTTCAAGATATAAAAAGGAATGTTATTGTGGAAAAACAAATTATATTGTTAGTTACAGTATCTTACTTGCTCAACACCATTTTCCCTGGGCTTGAAAAAGTTGAGATATACTGGTTTATTCACATATGATACTCTAACTAGATAAGAGACAGCCCTATGTTAGGTAAGAAGAAGCTGTAGCAACACTTTTAGTCCATTACTAGAAAGGAGTAGAAAGTATGTTAAGGATTATGTTACAAACACATTATTGTCTTTGAAAAGTAGCAATATGACATGCATGTTTCCCTTATGTATGATTTTTTTTTCCAGTCCTCTGGCAATATAGATGGTTATTAGGTAACACCTGTTAGGAATAAACATTCTGAAATCAGCAGGGCTGGATGTCTTTAATTTATGTGTCCTAAAAGAAGTATTTTAGGAGATCTCTGGCATATATCTTAATGTGGAGCAACACACAGCAAAACTCAATAAAATCAATAAAGATAGCATTTGTAGCGTATTATTGTTGTATCATCCAGCTGATTTTCAAATATGTCTGGGAACTGTAGGTCACATTCCAAGTTTATTTGATTTTATTGTAAGATTTTTCCATCAGGTCAGTGTTCCATGTATCACATTGCAGTTACTCAAGAGGCCACTAAAGAAAGCCAATAGATTAAAAATACAACAACTGTTTATAAATTTATGTCTGTCAAATCCATCTTCTGATCTGATTGATACCCAATACATACCAAAATCCAGAGGGAACTCAGAAGCTAGTATTTGTTTCATCTCTTTTTCTTTCTGATACTAAAACTCATGCAGTTTTAACTGTGAAAGAACATTTACAGTTGATTTTAAAAGGTCACTCTTATTGTTGGAAGTTTGTGTGGTAAGGTTTTGGTAGCAGGGGGACCACAGGGGTGGCAGCTTCTGCAAGAAGCTGCTAGAAGCTTCCCCTGTGTCTGATACAGCCAATGCCAGTCAGCTCCAAGATGGACCCGCCGCTGGCCAAGGCCGAGCCCATCAGTGACATTTAAGAAGGGAAAACAACAGGCGTGGGAGCTTTTGCAGACAGAGAGAGAAGTGAGAAGATGTAAGAAACTCTGCAGACACCAAGGTCAGTGAAGAAAGAGCGGGAGGAAATGCTCCAGGCACCGGAGCAGAGACTCTCCTGTGGCCCGTGGTGAAGACCATGGTGAGGCAGGCTGTCCACCTGCAGCCCGTGGAGCAACCCACGTCGGAGCAGGTCGAAACACCTCAAGCAGGCTGTGATCCCATGGCAAGCCCACACTGGAGTAAGCTCCTGGCAGGACCTGTGGAGGGAGGAGCCCACACCAGAGCAGGTATGCTGGCAGGACTTGTGACCCCATGGGGGACCCATGCTGGAGCAGTCTGCTTCTGAAGGTCTCATCACATGGGAGAGACCCATGATGGAGCATTTTGTGAAAAACTATAGCCTGTGGGAAGGACTCACATTGGAGATGTTCATGGAGGACTGTCTCCTCTGAGAGGGACCCTGTGAGTTCTCCCCCTGAGGAAGAAGAAGCAGTCGAAGCAACATGTAATCAACTGACCATAATACCCATCCCCATCTGCCTGGGCCACTGGGGGGAAGCAGAGAGAGCTCTGGAGTGAAGGAGGGATGGGTGGAGGTGTTTTAGGATTTGGGTTTCTTTCTCACTGCTCTGCTCTGTGTTCGCTTGGTAATAAACCAGATTAATTCCTCTCCAAGTCTGATCTGTTTTGCCCGGGACAGTCATTGGTGAGCAATCTCTCCCTGTCCTTATCTCGACCCTCGAGCCGTTCGTTACACCTTTTCTCCTCTGTCTAGTTAAGGAGGGCAAGTGATGGAGCAGTTTTGATGGATACCTGGACTTCAGCCAGGGTCAACCTACCACACTTACAAAATGAGCTTTCATGTTAATTAATATTTGCTAATACTTTTCAGACTTCTCAAAGTCTACTAATCACCTGCAAAAGTCATTAGAAAGCACTATTCGGTATCATGACAAGTATCAGTCCTCAGATAAACATGTTAGGCTTAGCCTTTCACCTAGTTGTCTACAGATAGTAATTTCTTCCATTATCAGTAATCTCCCTACCTAGATCCATTAGCTTGAAAAGAACACTTTATAGATCTGAACAATGCATACTAACTGATCTAAATAATGTATACTATGCTAACTAACATATCTGAAATATGCACACTAAATACGTATTAAAATCTGAAAATGAAAATCTCCAGTTCCCAAGATACTAGAGTAGATAGGTTGCTCTACAGGCTGGTCATGCCCCTAAGCTAAGCACATTAGTTTTCCACTGTTCTCTGTCAGACCAATCTGGACAAAGAGGATGAGAGGTGCTTATGTCTTAGAAAATAAGTTATGGGGTAAACACACAAATAATAGGAAATACACTGTCTATGTCTCCACACCTCTTTTGCCTACACAGGGTGCACACAGAAGGCATAGAGATTTAGAGCCGAGTAGGTAGCTCAAGTTCTGTGTCTACTTCTCATCCTCAAAAAATTCTTGCTAAAAGTAGTATCGAATCTTGGGGACAGAGGGAGGACAATTCTGTGTAGTGGCTCCTCTAACTACAATTCATTAGTCTTTCTTCTGTGAGGTAGGACTGTCAACTGAGCAAGAGATTATTTTGAAGATTTTTTTACTATTATTACCTAGCCTTAGCTGCATGTCTTTTTCTCCTTGACATCTTGCAAATATCTGTCTGCAGCACCAGTGCTAGGCACTTCAAGATTTTTTTTATTTACTTTGTTTTACAAGACTGTGTACTAAGGAAAAAGCTAGTATCTAAAATGGAGTTATTTAGGACAAAATACCAATGAATTTGGAATTGTCATCTTGCCTATCAAGAGTGGAAAATGCTCATTTAGATCTATTTGATGGAGGACTTAGTACAAATAAAATCACTTGCCACTGATTATAAACATACTATTCTATATTGAGTTAGTACACATTCACAGCAAAACATGTGCCTACAGCCATTTTAAAATCTTCACTAAAATTATCTGGGGCTGTGGAGCACCTTTTCCAAATACATACTTTACATACCAGTTTAAAATTTAAATAACTCTTTAATTATCACATTTTCATTCTTGAAATTTGAAATTCAAGCAGACCATTTTTACTCATACTAAATTACTATCTACTCATACATTTTGTGTTGCTGATTTAGAAATCAATAGTATGTAGTAATTATCTTCTAGTTAAAACTATGAAATGATAATACTCACACAAGATAAAACATGTACAAAGTGCACTAATTTTTCCTTTGTAAAACTGAAATGCCCTTGTAACATTTCAACTTCTAACAAATTAGGTTTAATTATTTTCCATTTCATTGGTCTCTGCTTACTATTCTTTACTGTTTTGCACTCTAACTAAATATTTTTCTGAATTCTTTCCCTGACATACAGACGTCTTACATTGCTCAAAATTACTTCATTGCAACAATCTTTTGAAATATTGGCCCCATTTGTGTCTCTTTCTATCAAACTTGGACTATTGAATCGATAATTGTTGGATTTGGAACAAACAATCCCTTTTAAATACTCTTTTTCTCCAGCTGCTCCAACAGCTGTGTAAATGGTACTAGTGGGAAAGAGGATGTGATGGAAGACAGTAGGGGACTGCTGCATTGCTTCCTACTCCAGCCCTTGTGTGCTAGTTTTATGTGGGACTCCCAAGGGAGGATGCATTCTCCCTCAGGCTGAAACATAGCAACAAGAAAGCAGTAAGAAGAACGAGATAGTAATTCACATAAGCACAGAGTCCTGGGAAGTTGTATGACAACCACCATGAGGGAACATCCTTCTTTAGCTCTGCAGTCAGCCACTGGACATCAGAGAATGTGTTTGCTACTTGGATAGAAAAAAAACCTGAAATCAAAAGCCACCAACCAAAAAACCCTCAAAACAACAACAAAAAAACCAATAAACTCTTCAACAAAAACAGAACTGGAAGTTAATAGAGCAGGTTTCTTTACTTGACTTTGAATGTTTCTAAGCTGAGCTGTTATTTGGGCATTAATCAATTCAAAATATGCATCTGACACTGAGAATACTGTAGTTTGTTTTAATTAAAATAGTTTCATTTTAGTTATTCATAATTTCTTATGGAATCTGCTTGGTAAGTTTTTTCATAAATCTAAACTTGGTAAAATCCAACTTTCCATTGCAATACAGCCATTTCAAAATGAAAAATACTTGTGACAGCACAGATGTTACCCTATTGATTAACATAATCATCAGAAATGAGGGCAACTCACAGAATCACAGAATCACAGAATCGTAGAGGTTGGAAGGGACCTTGAAAGATCATCTAGTCCACC
>VWZZ01004131.1:0-35161 GCA_013399095.1 Psophia crepitans
TCAATGCTTACAAATATCTAAAATGTAGGTTTGTAGAGGAAGGGGCCAGACTCTTTCCAGTGGTGCCCAGTGACAGGACAAGGGGCAAAAGGCACAACCTGGAACAGAGAAAGTTCGATCTGAATATGAGGAAAAACCTCTTTACCCTGAGGGTGATGGAGCACTGGACCAAGCTGCCCAGAGAGGCTGTGAAGTCTTCTTCTCTGTAGATATTCAAAACTTGCCTGGACAAGGTCCTGCGCAACCTGCTCTAGGTGATCCTGCTTTAGCAGGAGAGTTGGACTAGATGGTCTCCAGAGGTCCCTTTCAATGCCTACCATTCTGTGATTCCGTGAAAATGAAGAACACACTTCTTGGTAAGTGTAAGGAGGAACCTGTAGTTCAGGATTTCTGTTGAGTCTTTTGAGGCATTTTTTTTAAGTTTTTATCTGATATTTACATTTAATAATAATAAAAAAAATTCCACAGCCTAATGTGAAATGTACATTCCTGATAGCAGTTTCTGTCTGCCTGAGGAGATATGAATTAATTAATTTATTACTTGCATAGCATAAGGATACCCACTAGATCAGATCTGCACAGCGTTGTCCCACACAGTGTTTTGCTGGCTCCCCCTGCCCAGGCTGTATGTTCCAGGAATTGCAGTTTTGTTCCATTCTTGGTCTTTCTAGAAAAGAAATTGGCAGTCAGGGCAGATTTTGCCAAATTGATAATTTTCTCAACATTATATTCTCTAATTCTTATTTATTTATCTATCACTACAGTAGAACCTAAGTGTCAAAATTGAGGAAGCCTGTATGAAGCTGAAGAATTTACAGCTGTAAAACACAGCACAATTTCTGCCTAGAACACCTACAGCTGGATGCAGCTCCAGCTGATGTAAATGGGATCCACGCATATGCATTTGCAGTCTGGATTTTTCCACTCCAGCCATGCTTCTATAGTCAGACCCATGTTTTTGAAACCTGGTGCCGGAATCTGTCTGTGCAGATCCAGTTGCAGAATCTGAGTACGCTTATATTTCTCTGGTTTTTATCAAGATACTAACTTTATGTCTGCAATTCCTGTTGCTACTAGGAATGATTTTTTCTTTCTTATTTTTTTTAAGAATCTAAAAGTATAAGTATCCTTGAAACCTACAGTAGGCATTGACTGGTGGTGCCTGGTACTTAGATGAAAAGAGGATTTAAATCTTTCAGCCCATCAATCATGCATTGTTCCCAACCCTGAAAAAAGAAAAAAAAAAAAAAGAATGATGGTGTAATTCTCACTAAATTTTACTAGTAAGAGGTACATTGAAAGCACAAGTACCTTTACGGAAAACTTGAAAGGAATAAAGACATTCAATTCCAGCAGTGTTAAAAGTAAAGTGCAGTTATGCAGCAAATTATCCCGGTCAGAGTGATTGACCTTGGGACTGTAGTGAGAATCTGAGTGACAGGTTGGACACAGCAGTCTGGGTCTCACCCTAAAACTGAAACCCTTTCAGAGTTCCTCTTCCTGCTCCTTTGGTACAGGGCTGTTTAAAGGCTCCTGCTGATATGTTCAAAACCTTCACTTGCCTTGACGGTAAATATAGCCTCGGGGGGCCTGTAATAAGATTAGAAGCAAACTAAAAGGTTAAATTGCCATCTTGTTGAGAAGTTTAAACTCATGCTTGCAATTTGCAACTTGCAACGCTCCATCTAAGCCGTGTGGCAGGGACTAATACAAACTACTGATTTTGATGAAGAGTCAAGAATCCTAAAAAATATTATTTCAATTCTGTATGCTAATAGGATACAGACAAAACTTAAAATAAACTCAGAAAAATGAAGAATTACTGAAATTAATAAGTTGCACCCTTGTGCAATATTCTCTGACATCAAAGATATATAGAATTGCTGAGTATTAGAGTGTAATAGTCAAAATAGAGACGAAGTTAAGGTGGAATAGTGGCATAGGACTGACTTAGAAATCAAGTAACCAATACAGGGAAAAAAAGTATAGGCCACATCTTCAATTCCTAATCATGGCTGCTAAGTTCTGGGTGTAGATTATTGCTTCTTAAAATATTCAGAATGTCATTTGTGATTTGCTTATGAATCACTATATAGTACCAGAGATGCCGTAGTTACCTAAGAGTCATCTTTTTTGCTACATGATTCTCACTACAGAGCTACATTGGACTTAATAAAATGGAGCTGACATCTACGGGAGTATCGTCAGTGTAAGACAGAATTTACACGGCATTTAATCTCACTGCCCCAAAATAAAAATGCTGAACTCTGCATACTCCTAATTAATTGAAGAATTCACATCTATTTACTTCCACTTAGGTTTTGTTCTCCCTTCCACACAGCTAAGAAAACAGGCAGTCAGATATACCAATGTTCTTTCCACTCTTGTTTTACATAATCATGTAAAAACAACCAACACTTTATATTTTTTATAATTTTAATTCAGGATTATATTCATCAATATATCCCTTTTCTCCTTATCTGGTAAAGTTGAAGGAGAGAGAAAACTCCTCAAGAAAAGAAATCAGAGCACCTAAGCTTGGGCTTCTGCCCTGAACCATTCCTTTGGTGGAGACTATTTTTCAACACTGGCCGTAGATTTAATTTCTTCTCCTTAAAGTCAGTCTTTTCAAATGCACCAGTCTAGTATTGCTGGTTTTAGAATTAATGGAAGCATTAGACCACTGGTGAATACTTTTGAAAGTCCAAGTTACATCTTTTGCATGCATTCACAGAATTTAATCAAATTACATCATCTCCTCTGATTTTTCTTAATGCCTCTGCTTTTGTAGCTATACTGAAGCTTTTCATCCACTTGGTCTAGTTCCAAGGTGTGGCATCAGACTACAACTAATCCATCATGTCAGAGTGTAAATACCTCCTACAGATCAGTCAGATCCTGTATACGTAATGCTCTATTAACTCTGAGTTGAAAAGATGGACAATTTGCATGAGTTTTACTAATGCAAAACTACTTGCAAACACTGTAATCATCAACCAAGTCAATTATCTCACTTGTTACATTTTTTGTTACCTAAATTTTATATGAAAGAATCCATTTCAAGAGCCTGAGTGAAGTTTTGTAGGTCTGGTTTATTAACAATAATAATTATTATTGTTGACTTTGTTATTATCATCAATCATCATCATCATTTCGAGCTTTTCACAGTACCATCAGTAAAACACAACATGAAAGACTCTTCCAGCGTATTCCATAAATGTCCAGAATCATGTTTACATGTCCCTTAGGAAAAGCACTTTTCAATGGACAGTCAAGCAATCTCAAGCCTGATGAAGTAGATGCCTGAGAGCATGAGGCAGGATGTGCACCCGCCAGCTGGAAAGGCTTCTTAGCACTGAAGCAGTCCCTGAAGCAAAAGTTTGGGATATTAGGAAATTTAAAGACTGAGGTAGATAGATCCTGTATTGATTTCCCAATAACCCTTGACTACTGATGAATGGTAGTGCAAAGAGCATTCAATAATTATCCCATTAACAAGAGTTCCATCAAAAGATATGCATCGATTAATGACGATAATTTTAAATACATGCGCCAACATTTGCAAGGTCAGGGCTATATCAAACCATGTAGCCTCTATTAAAAAGCAGAAATCAGTTCTGCAGAAATGAATTAGACTTTGATTGCTGTCGGTCACATGTCAATCCAACCGCTTCAGCTGAAATCCCAGTGCTGTCTGAAACTATCCATGAAGTGTGCAGCTATGGCACAATGTGCCATGCTGAAGACCTGAACTATAACCAACTCAAGCCCAAAACTGCCCTGCTGCCAATTGCCTCTCATTTTATTACGGAAAAAGTAAATTGCATCCTAATATTCTGCACAACAGAAAATACAAATGAAAGCACAGAAAATCGGTGTGATCTATTTCTGCTGCCATGCTGTAAGATCTTTCACCTATGTACTGAAGCGAGTTCCTCTGCATACCATGAGTTGGAACGAGAAAGCTCCAACCCCAGTAGCTCTAGCTCAAATTCCACATCTGGAACTGCTTAGTAATGTATATGTAAAAATTATCTTGATAGACAACACAATATAATCCTACTCAGACAGCATTACGCTCCTAAGTAATGTTGTTGGCTCAACCTAATAATTCTAACACTATCACTAGATATAGATTTTCTACTGTTATATTTGCCACATCTCTCAGTTAAGCTTTTACTCAAAGACTGGAGATATTGATCACTAGGATACATGCAAGGTAGGAAGTGCATCTTTCCACAAATTAGTTCCTCCTGCTAGTTTATGAATATCTGATGTCCCAGAATAACAGAGAAATCCAAGCAGCTGTAGCAATTAGACATGACAAGGCATTTTCCACATACTGTTTTGTCTAATGAACTGTCATTTAGTGCAGTTTCGCTGACTTTTAATTACTGCACCACCCACAGTTAGGACAAGTTCACCTACCTCTTCTGTCTGAGGCTTAATTCATATTCTTAAACGAATTCTTATTAAAAGTGATGGGCCCCAGTTTGAACTTTTGCTAAACAGTGTAATGTAACAAAAAAGCAAAGTTATGGTAAGCAGTAGCTTTTGGAGTGGCCATCCTTTTTTGCTTAGTAAGAACACTAATTTTCCTTCCTTTTGGATCTAATTCTCTGCCTTCTCAAATCAACGAGAGCTTTCTTACCAAAAGTAATTTCAAGCTTTATTTGACAAATGATAACCATTTCCCTTGGAATATCTTGGATAAATTAATAGATTGAAAAGCAAAAAATCCTCAATCCTTTTCTCTATCTAAGATCCCAAGAAAATTATCCTTAATCATTTTGTTACATTTTGTAAAGCTTAATTGTAACTACTAAAAATAGGAACTTCATTGTGACTATGGTTTGACATGCGTTGGGACTGAAATCTGGCAGGTGTGGGAAATAGAACTTTTTAGGTAAAATGTTATTCCATGACTCTGATGTAGAAAGCTGTTGTATTATACTTTTCAGAAATATTTTCCTTATTATATTTCTCTGTTTACTATTTTATTAACAGGATTCCTCTCAAGATGAAAACCATTGGGACTTTGTGTTCTTTATGCCATCTATAAAAGTCTTACATGATATGAAGGATGTTTTTATAGTAATATTATAACAAAATCAATTAAAACATAAAATAATATTCAAACAAGGTGTTTGCACACATAAGCTATAACCATGAACTGTATACTTTTTGGTAAGTACAGTGCTCCAATAGTCACGAGACCAAAATAATTAATTCCAAGATAAAATCTTCATAGCGCAAAACAAAAGAGTTCTCTGGTGGTCTGCCTTAGCATATACTTTAGTTTTAGGACTAAATCCAAAGCAGGATCAATGCAAATCTTAACACTTGAATGATCTGTAGACACTTGCTTACTGATAGCCACAGGTTGAAGAGAGTTTGGGGAAACCTTACCGAGCTCAGCTTCCCACACTCACAGGCAAGACAGATTATTCTCCACGATGGAAAAGGCAGCAATTCTGAGACAAACTAAAGTGCAATTATAATTATAAACAGGAAGATTAAGAGCGCATGAGGTGCTCTCTGCAAGAGTATTTCAGGCCTGTGGAACCCCCTCCAGAAATTCTTTAGAAAGAACCACCTGCATTGCCTCAGACAGAAATGCCAAGTGATGACAGATATGAACATGTGTGTGTTTTTAGATGAGTGGGATGCTTGCATAGAGGTGGTGTGCACATTTGTGGTTGGTCATGGAGAGGAGGATGGTAAGCAAAACCATGGTACTGGGAGTCAAAAGGAGTCCAGGAATTCCGACAGATAATAGTCAAGGAAATCAGACTTTCAGCCTGATGAGCTGTTCTTGCAGCTGCCTGCACTAACCCAATAAGCCATATGAACCAGTGAAAACACTGATCTATTCTTTTAGGACTACACCAAGCAACGCCTGCTGAGGTAGTCTGGCATAGGGAAAGATAAAAAAAAAACCCAAACAACTTGAGGCTGAGCAAGAAGGTTTATCCCTCTTCAATTTTTATGTTTAAAAATTATTTGTCCTGAAGGAAAATAAGACCTTTTGAAAAACAGTGCTTAAAGATGCATCATTTTGCATTTTCTGCGAGGTGACAATTTTCTGTATAAAATACAAAATTTAGTAATGAGATCGCATCTGATATAAATTAACAGAGGTGCTCATACCCTACCTTGTGTTCAAAGTGTAACTAGTTATTTCTGCAGACAGGGACCTTCTAACGTTCCAGCAAAGCAAATACTAACCCACCTCGTCTTGAAAAAGAAGTTTCCTGCATTGCCCTCCTATTGTTTGGGATCATCAGTGTGATTATCTACTGAGAATGAAAAACTAATGTAAATATTGTTTTTAAAGGGACACTAATCCTGTGGCATCATATTTTATGATTCCAGATATGTTTTAAACAATAATATAAAAATCTTATTGTTCCTTATTTCAGTTTGGAAATATCACTAAATTTTCAGTAAAATCAAAATCAGAATACTTGAGTGCCAAAAATATCTTTCTTGCTCAAGAGAGACACTAGTAAAAGATGCAATGGGATTAAAAGATCTAAAACTATGTGCACTGGCTGAGTGATCTTGGATCTTTATTACATATCATATACTGAAACATGGAAACATTTGTTCTAAGTTGTTCATTATAAACCACACAGACAGTCATGGCCAGCAAAATTCTTTATAGTCAGCAAAGAAAATTAATTCTGCAAACTATGTGTCAAACTGAGCTGTCAGCTACAGTAAATCTAGGCTAATCCCTCTGTGAAAACTACAGACAGAAAGACTACATCACTTTTTTAGTGATGCTCTGTAACTGTACAGATTCTGTATTGAGATTCCATTGTGAATACAAATAAAAATGTCCTAAAATAATGCTAATTTTTGAAGTTGTTAATTCTATTTTCACAGTGACATCCATACAAACACAAAAAATCATATTTCATTAATTCTGGTGAAAGAAGAGAGAATACAGTTTACAGTGTGGGGTTTTTTTATTAGTAGGAAATTCCTTATGATACTAAATTTCACATTTTTATATTCCAAAGAACTGAGTAAAGTTTTTGTCTTGCATTGCTAAGAAGAATATCTCAAAAAAAAATCTTGCATATCATTAGGTAGAAAGCAGCTGTTATACCTTTGCTCACTTTTTCCACTTCTGACTGCAGTTCTTCCAGCAATTAGGGCTACACCTTCAAGATAAAACAAACAAATAATCTAACAGTTTGGTGTTTGGTTGGTTAACAAGGAAAGAAGACAAAGTCAGACCTATAGCTTTTCCAGGACCATATTTAAACAGGACTAGGAACCATTTACAAAGACAGAAGAATGTTGTGCTTTAGACTAATGGAACAGTTTTACAGTTATTCTTTATTAAAATTCTGAGGCCTTTTTTCTTCATTGTGAGACAAACACTTTTTTCTTTTTCTTGAATACAAGAACCTTAGATTTGTGCCAAAGTGATCTTAAGAGATGGTATTTTATCTTTTTTACTGAATTCCATCATTTTTCATATCTCTGTAATTATATTTAAAAAGCTGAATGCACACTTAATGTGCAGCACTGTTGCTAGTAAAAAAAAAGAAACCCTGGAAATATATGTGGCTTCGTAACTCACAAATCTTGAAGGACTCGGATGTTATGATTTATTTTACTGTCTCCCTATTTCACAGAATCACAGAATCCCAAGGGTTGGAAGGGACCTTGAAAGATCATCTAGTCCAACCCCCCCTGCCAAGGCAGGGCCACCTAGAGCACATCACTCAGGAACACGTCCAGTCGGGTTTTGAGTGTCTCCAGAGAAGGAGGCTCCACAACCTCTCTGGGCAGCCTGTGCCAGTGCTCTGTCACCCTCACGGTGAAAAAGTTTTTCCTTACATTAACCCGGAACCTCCTATGCTCCAGCTTGGACCCGTTGCCCCTTGTCCTATCGCTTAATGAGACGAGAAGAGCCTGGTTCCCATGTATTTGCTGTTACCTATACATCTCATGATTTATCTCCCAATATAAAATGAATTTCAGGGATGAGGGGCGGGGGTGGGGGCAGAACACCAAGAGAAAGGCTATTTTTCTGGTTTAGAAACATAATTCACTAACCCTGTCTTAGAAATCACACATTAACACTACTTTGGCTTATTTTTTTTTAATTATAGCTCATTACTCACCTGTATCTCCTTATGGGAGTTTACCACAACAAAAGCATGGTTTTCTTACTTAATATTTTGCATACTAATCATATTTTGCATATCTAATTAATGTTATACAGATGAATACTACTATACAAATAATATTACACATCCCTAAGTGCTTGTTAGAAGAACATAAAGCTGCTTTTCCTAGAAAAGACAAGTGATAGCTTGTTTGCATTTTCCCTCAAAAATATCAGTGCGAATCTGTGCTATTTTGCCATCAAAGAAAGGCATTTAATGGATTTCACAGCCCAACAGCAAAGGCTGCATGGTGTTAAAATGTATGCTGCTGGATCTGTTGCATCAGTAAATGACTTTGATGGCTGGCCTGCCTAATTCTCCCATCTCTGTTTCTCTCTTTAAAACCCTCAGTTCCTGTCACTAAATCTTTTGTCAATAAGGTGAGAAGCCCGCTGAGCATAGGTTCAGGGAATAGCAATAATCCCGAGGGAGATTTGACTACAAAGGGAGAGAGGGAGTAGAAAAATTCCATCAAACTCATGTCCTCAGACATAGTGAGCCCTCACCAAATGTGCATTTTCCTCTTCAAGAAAGGAACACATTCACACATTTACGAACTTTGGGGACTCCAGTTGCTGGCACACTTGATAGATGTGGAGGGCAGTAGCAGAGGAGACTAGTGCCAGTCAAGTGGAAATGACTCACCTGCCTCCTTGAAAGCCCCCTGTGGAGCTGCCCCAGCGCAACCTGGCCCACAGCTTGGGGTAGGGGCTGCTCTGCAGAAAACAGCATAGCTGTGTCTCACAGATCAAAGCCTGGTACAGATCACAACAAAGTCTTGTAGGACCTCTTTCAGTTCCCACAAGCCCAAGGTTACTGCAGCTTTGAGATAAGTGAAGGCAGACCCCATTAGGATAGTTTGGAGAAAAAAGACATCATCTGCATCCAAAACAGATATACAGCTTTGAACCTCCATGTTCTCATGGCACAATCTGTGCTCCTCCTTTAGAGTAGCTTGACTGTTATGAGTATGAGCTAGTCCTGGTGGTACTTTCCACATGAAGCTGTTAGAAAATGGTGCCACAAATGTATAATAGATTTGTATAAATCAAATCAGAGACATTAAAAAAATATTTTAAAAAATTACTCAGTTTTATAGAATAGAATAGAATAGAATAGAATAGAATAGAATAGAAAACTATTTCAGTTGGAAGGGACCTACAGATTACCTAGTCCAACTGCGGAGTCCAACCATCAGGGCTGACCAAAAGTTAAAACATATTATTAAGGGCATTGTCCAAATGTCACATAAACACTGACAGGCTTGGGGCATCAACTACCTCTCTAGGAAACCTCTTCCAGTGTTCAGCCACCCTCTTGGTAAAGAAATGCTTCCTCATGCTCAGCCTGAACCTCCCTGGTGCAGCTTTGAACCATTCCCCCGTGCCCTGTCACTGGATTCCAGGGAGAAGAGCTCAGCACCTCCCTCTCTACTTCCCCTCCTCAGAAAGCTGTAGGGAGAGGTGAGGTCACCCCTCAGCTGCCTTCTCTCCAACCTAAACAAATGTTTTTTAATAAACCAAGGCACTGTGAAAACAATGGGCCATCCTTCTCCCAACACACCACTCCAGGAACAATTAAGCTGTCTAATCATACAAATTTCCAGTGATATTTCAGATCTTCAGGGTGTCAGACATTCACATAGGACCAACAAATGTCATAGAATTGGAGACGCCCTTACTCTTCTGCAGGTGGAGGCCAGGTAAGAGTCTTGCAGTATCTAACATGGCTTAGATACCTATGGTAGGAGTATCAGATTCCAGGCACCTTGCAGAGAATCCTGTGAGACAGCCTTTGCTGAGCTGACATCTCAGACTGGATGGAGAAGCCAAGAGATTCTGATATTCAATTATGGGGAAAACAAACAAACAAACAAAAACCCAACGCCTTACTTTGGACTTCGTACAAATTGTTTACCTGACTTTGACAGTTTTCATGCTAAATTCTTTCACAGATAATGCCTTTTCAAAGCCATTTTGTGCAGTGCTTTGTAAGAACCGTACATGGTATTTGATAGATTTAATGATTTATTGTATACTGACTGTACAAACTATGTAATAACATAGCATGCAAGTACAGAAATTTTTTATGTATAAAATAGTCTAAAAATATTTTATTTTATAAAGATTTTAAAGACTAAGATTTCTGAAGAAGTTTGGAAGGAAGTTGTTCAGAAAATGCAGTGATTTCAAATTATATTTGATCAAAAGAAGCAGCATTCAAAATCAGATTTAACTAACCATTAAGAGAGGGTTGTTCAAAGTTTAGAGTGGAAAGGAATCAGAGCTGCAGTTAGAGGATGGGGCCACAATGAATTCTTCTCATAGCAAGAACTTATGTCTGGATTCCTGCCATCTCCCTCTCCGATTGATGTTTTTCATGTGATTTCAGCCTTGGGTGAAATAAACAAAACAATGACTACCCAGATCCTCTAGAAGTTGGTTAAAATTAGGAATATTGCTTGACAGATACTAAAATTAAGACTGTTGACAATGGAATCTGCAGATTAGTAGGGAATATCCAAGTTCCCTTTCTTCTAACTACACGAAGGAACCACCTTCCTAACTATGGGACTCGTGAAAATACTGTCCTCTGATGTTCTGCTCCTGGAAACCAAGTATATTTCTCAGTACCATGTGTGATGCCTAATGGCTGAAAGAAATCTCATTCCGTTTCAAATGGCTGAGAATGGATGGTTGTTTTCCATTTATTTCTTCTAAACACACTTAAATTATTTCAAATTTTATTTTTTCATACGGCAAAAGGAAAACACAGATAAAATCTGCAATAATCTTGCTCCTGTACAAGTTCTCCTTAAAAGAGTTTTCCTTAAAATACTAAACATACAGCTGAAGTTGAATCTGTTTTTGTAATCTTTCGAAATCCATGGTCATAGCAAGGTGGAAAACAACATAGAAATTGAGATGAAAACATTTTAAGAATTTAAATTAACATAATAACCAAGAAAAAAAAATAGATTTATGTTTCTTCATCTACAGAATCTATATTTCAATCTTAGGTCGTGTTTTTCATCCAGAAGTGCCCCAGAGAAAATCTGTGGAAACATCAAGAAGTACGTAAAATTTCCATGGTCCTTTAGCAGTGAAGGAAAGCCCTTGTCTGTCTGATCTTTCTCTAGGTGATCATTTCTCAAATGTTTGGGGTGTCATACTGCCCTTTAGGTTTACACTTAAGTCTACGGACCTATAGTTCTAATGAATTTGAGTGAATCTTCAGAAGTCTTTAACATCAGTCAGTACTTTGTAGTGGTAGCACATATTGTGCATTAATAATAGATATTTTTCCATTTCCAAGCCTGCTATTGAATAGCATATGTTCTTCTTAAAAGAATAGATTGGGGAAAATGTTATACCCATTGCTCTGAAAAGAATAATAAAAGAGGTACATATCAATGACAACGAGGTTGAGTAAAATACAATTATTTACTGAAGCAGGGCCTTAATTCAGCAGTGCATTAGTAGATAATTTAAAAGTAATTTGCACATGAGTGAGTATATGGTGGGTCTGAGTTTATTTAGATTACAGTCTAAAGAGAAGGGATGAGGAAAAGTGACACATTGCTGCAGAAGTAGAGAGACTTATTCTTGTTCATTAGAGCATCAATCCTTCTCAGTTTAAAAGAAGACACAATCTGTTGACGTTTTAGCAAATGCATCTGGCCACGATGACTCTGATTGACTTTTGGCACTGAGTGAAGCAACCAGAAGTCACCTTGAGGAAGTCAGGCCTCATATCCAGACACAGGTAGTGATAGATGGTGAGCCATCTTTGGGAGGCTGAATGTCCTTCAAGGCATGACACTGTCTCTCCTTTGGTCACAGAGGATAATTTTAATGAGGAGAGTGCAACCAGATCAGGTAGTCTCCTGTTCAGGTCTCGCTCGTGAGACAGAATGATACCACATGTTTTTCTCTAAGCAGGTCCAACTCTATTATCTGACATGAATGAGGGAAGACCTCTTCCTATCTCTGTTCTGTTGCTTTTATAAGAATGATGACAGAATTTTAGGGACTATCTAGTTTTTGTTCTTTCACCATAAATAAACTAGGAATAATTCAATGCAGTGTTTCACAGCTACAACTCTATTATTATCATCCATTTTTTCTGCATTCAGTAGATTGGTATGCAAGGACCTTTTCCTGACATTCAATGACAATGATGTACTGGATCACTAATGAGAGACCTGTCTGCTGTGGGGAAGCCATGACCCACATGCTCTGGATCCCTGAGTGGGGCTGCTTCATGAGGGGAGTGGGTCAGAAGCCAGTGACCCAACCAGCAGCAGGACAGAGCCCTGCCCAGCCCCATGGGAACATGGCAAGCAGGGCAGGGCTGCTGACTATGACAGGTTGTGCCAGCAGTCCGGTGACCTTCAGACAAATTCAGAGTGGCATGTCAGGTCCAACATCCATTCAAGAAGTCCGTTCAACAAGTGAGGAACAGCAGAAGGCAGACATCAGTCTCACGGCAGCAGCTCAGCCCAAGCAGAGAATGAGGCCCCAGTGTGAACTGAAATATGGATCCTGGGCCATAGGCAAGAGAGTAGGGGAGGTCCCTGGTGAAGCCAGTCAGGGCCATTAGGATGTTCTCACTGCAGTGAGCAGCAGTCCATCCTTACAGTCTCCAAGCTCTGCACCTCAAGCCTTTTAACTCAGGCATTGCTCAGGGTAAAAGGAGAGATGCAGCATGTATAAATCTGTTGGTCTGCAGTGTAGAGAGCCAAGGCCCATTACCATGATCTATTGTCTCTGCTACAGAAGCAGTTATGGACCAAGGCTCCACTGTTCTTGGCACTGCAGAATAGAACTCTTCCACACAAGGGTCACGGCTCTGCTACAGGAGGAAGGTAAAGAAACAAGGGCATAAAGGGGCAGAAAGATGGGTGCAACGTAATTCTTTGCAGGGAACAGCACTCTCACAGCATTAAATGAATTCTATGATTCTATAAATGGTTAATGAGAATTGCTCAGTGTTTCTTTGCTCCCTTCCCTGCCTGAGGTTCATAAAGCCAACTGTGGGAGCTGTGAACTGTTGAAGAGAATACAATTAACTCTCATTTTTCTCATTTAATCTGACAATTTAAGTACTTTCCCTGTTTATAATGTGTATGTTTTTATATATATGTGTTTATGTACTGGTGATGTCTTCAAACAACTGTACTGGATTGTTTCTTTTCAGGTTTGGTTTGTTTGGGGGGTTTTGTGGTTCCCCCCCCCGCCCCAGATTGTCTTTCTGATTTCTGCTATGAGAAACCTTTTGGATCACACAACGTAACAGCCATTCCAAAATAGTCTTTCTGTCCTTGAGTAATAAGATTTAGTAAAATTCTCGGTGCAAGTTATTTCCAAGTTAGTCAGGAAATGGGGGAGAGCAGTGATAATCAATTACTAGGACAAAGTAAATGTTGCCTTCTGACCTTTTATTATAAGAACATAACTCACATCACTTACCTAATTTTTATGACTGACCCTTTCCTGTCTATAAACAGTTCAATTAATTGGATATGACTATTTCAAAAGACTCCTGTATATCCTACTGTTTTCTTATGACAGATTCTGGGTTCAATTAAATTAAAATGACCGTGTTTGTCTTGTTTTGTTTACTTTGCAATGCTTAATTAGGTTGATAGAGAAATAACGTCAGCCTGTATGAAAGGCATCTCCATGAGAGACATTGCTACTTATTTGTATTCTGTTCCTGTGAAGATACAATTTTTGAGTGGAAGCCTGCTATTATTTCTCAACTTTCAACATGGGGCAGATTGAAATCCATCCATGCTCAAAAAATTTTAGCCTATTCAAGCACTGGCAGCCAGATCCATTTTGAGATGAATTAATGGTGACACTATTACTTTTTAGAACACACAGAATCAGTTCTGAAACGAACAGGGAACAATGAATTCATTAAGTTGTTAAGCTTCCTATATTATTAAACATGGTTATAGGCCACATGCCTGGAACAACCAGAAATAACATTTTTTTCAACAAAGAAATGCCAGTATCATTTATCCATATAAGGCAGACTAGGGACAAATTATAGGTGCAGTCTGTCGCATGCACACACAGCTGTAAATCTTTTTGGTTCCTTATATGTAGGTATGAGGTTTGAGCGTAAAAAAGACATTATACTGATCATCCCTTGGCCTTAATTTGGGGACTTCCAGACCTAGAAGAGTGAGCTAATGTAATACTAGCTAAAGGACATATTCATCTCAGTGGAAGCTGTAGTAGTAATATGAATCATAGGTAAAGAACATGAGAACATGAGTTATATTGCTAAATGAACTTTTATGTGACTTTTACAGTTTCAAGTACTGTTGAATGAAAAAAGTGCTCGTACATATGTTCATGAATAATTAATAACAAAGATTGAAGGCATCATGCAGTGAACTGAAAGTTACTAGCCAAATTAAATTTACAAATACATTTTTTTTCTAGATACTAAAGTATCTATTGCTAGCTAGCAATATTACTTAAGTACTGGTAGTAAAATATATTGTTAATTAACAACACAGAATGAAATTTCAGACCTTTGTGAAGATGGCATAACTCATTTTGACTTCAGAAAGGTTAAGATTAATGCATACCTCTTCATGTAACTAGCAATGGAATAAATAAAAAAATAAATAAAATTGCTGTTATGTTGCCAAATCTTTTTCAAATTTCTGCTGCAATAAGTAATAATTGATTATCAACTCCTTTCTATATCAGAGGAGGCTTCTGTGTTCAAAAATGGACCAATTACTGAAGTCACTGACAGTAACCACTTGTATTTCTTCACATTTCTTAATCAGTGAGTGTGGAAACTTATTTCACTTCTCAGTGGTCTGGTATTGAAACAAAAGTTTAAGCTGTAACATTTTTACAGTCCTTTAAATGCATTGTTTTCACCACACTGAAGGTTCTGCTATATGCTTCAAGAAAGAAAGGAGGGAAAAATCACCCTTTTCCACCTCTTTTTTTTTTTTTTCTGCTAATACGTATGTGGTTGTGTGTTGTGACCAACGTATTTTGTAATTGACATTCATACAGATTTAACAGGCAAGAGGGACTAGCTCATTGGTAAACCCTGTCTCATTTATACATAAATTTATTGATCTGAGAGGTCACCCAGCATATAAATTTAAAAGCGCTGCAGCATTAATTTCTCTAAAATGCATGGAAGCCTCCCCCTTTGTGTTTAAGTAGCCACCTGAGGCCACACAGGAACGGTCACGGTGTGGTTAAGTCTCCCGTTACTCCAGCCTTGCAGAGGCCGTCTTGCGCTGAGTGGGTAACGCGTTTGTCTCTCTGTGATGGATTAAACAGAAGAGGGAGCTGGGAGCCTGCAGAGGGTGCTTCATTAGGCTAAACCGCTCACATGCTCACCCATGCCATAGGTAGCTCTGACAAAAGCTGAGAGGCACAAAGATTTAGGTGCTCCTTCAGGATGTGAACTTATTATCCGTCTCAGGAGAGAAATGCAGTAAGAATATAATACTTCCTAGAACAGCATGAGGTCAGCCAGCATGGCCTTGGGTGTTATGGTGAAATCTTAGCCTCAGTGAGTGCAGAAGGAATGCTTTCAATAATAAACTCAGATACTGGGTTCAGTAGAGGAGCCGATGCTGGTTTCCTCATCTCCAGCTATCTTTTCCCCTTGTACATAATTGCATACAGCAGATTGTACTGTCATTTTGCAGCTCCCTTCCTCCCTCTAATACTGATCTCTGGTACTAGGAGAGGAGAAAGATAAATATTGATTTTCAAGACTATGGCTTGCGTCTATCATACAGCCCGTCACTCATCTATCATACAGCCCATCAATGTCCTTTCCAACATCTTTCATCATATGATCTGACACTTGCCTGAAAATAGACCTGCCTACTCCTGTGTGTCAGACAAGGCATTAACACAGAGGCTTTTAAGAGAAGAAAAAAAAACCCACCAGGAAAAGGAACACACCTAGAAGAATCCATTCAGTCAGTCCATTACTTGTCCAATCTCATCAGGAAGAGATTAACCACTTCAGAAACCACAGCTGAAGAGTCTGAGTTACTATCATATTCTTTCAAGAATGAAGACATGGTATTAGTCTTTGTATGTGGGACAGGACTGTACATATTGCCCGCTCAGGTCCAACAGATGACCCATCTAGTCCAGTATTCTCTCATAGTTCCCAGATGGTCAGAGGCAAAACCCCTCCTAATGCTGCTAATTTTTAAATAGAATATCCATAAGATCTTTTTTCCTTAAAAAATAATTAGTTTCCAGAAAAAGAATCTGTCAAATAAAGTGCTGCAGAAGCTGCATTACCTTCACTCCTATCCAGCAGCTCTGCAAAAGCCCGGTATGGAAATAACAAAGTACAGTAGGTGGTGAGGAAATATTAATTCTCCATGACAAGAGAAGGTTTGGACTTTTATAATTTTCTTCTTGAACAAGAATTTGCAGGTAGCCAGCTGTTACTGTGTACTTCCTTGTGCCTCGCTTTTAGTTTTCTTGGAGTTTAAGAATTATTGTAGTCAGACATGCTGAGCTCCACAAATCACTCAGTTTCATCCAGAAAACTTGTATTATGTCCAAACAAGTTCACAAAGTCATTTTATTACCTCATGGACTTAGCTTCCCATCAGTGGCACAGATGAGACCAGTGTTTGCTCAAAGACGCATGCAATGGAGATGTGAGGGACAGGTGAAGTGTATTCAGATGACCTCACCAAGACCTATGATATAATCAAAGCCAATCAAAAATCTCAGCCTTCACAACCCTAAATCAGGTGATCAGTAATCTTTTAACACTAGTCAGCTATCTGAAAACCAAAATTCTCTGTAACCTCTCAACATATGGGGCAATGCTGTTAATTGTCTCATCTTTGACAGTAGCCAATATTTCATCCTCCAGTGGGAAAAAAAACCAAACCCAACACTTCTCAGCAGGTTTATATAGGCTTCTGCATCTAGAGGTGGAGAAGAAAATCATTGTTAAGCTTTAGAGAATGAGGTTTAATTGTTATTGTTAACTTTAAGCAAAGTGTTATTTGGCAAGTTGAGTACTACACAGGTACCCCAGCCTTTGTTAATGCCCATGAAAGTGGGGGATGAAACTCATAGATTTTAAAAGCAAAGGGACTATCCCAAGAACCTTCCCTTTCTTCCCTCCCCTTTCTGCAAACACAACCACACAGGACATAACAAAATGCTTTTAAATAAATTATCTTCAGATTATCCAACTCTGATTCTAAAGTCTCCATTGGTGACTACATCATCTCCCTCAGTAAGATGTCTGGTGTTTTGGGTTTGCATGGCAAGGTTTTGGTAGCAGAGGGGCCACAGGGGTGGCTTCTGTGAGAGGCTTCTGGAAGTTTCTCCTGTGTCTGACAGAGCCAATGCCAGGCGGCTCTAGGATGGACCTGCTGCTGGCCAAGGCCGAGGCAATCAGTAATGGTGATAGTGCCTCTGGGGTAACATATTTAAGAAGGAAAAAAAACAACTGCAGGAGCTTTTTCAGCCAGAAAGAGGAGTGAGAAGATGTAAGAAACTCCGCAGACACCACGGTCAGTGATGAAGGAGGGGGAGGGGATGCTCGAGGTGCCGAAGCAGAGATTCCTCTGTGACCTGTGGTGAAGACCATGATGAGGCAGGCTGTTCCCCTGCAGCCTATGCAGGAGGGATGATGGGGTGTAGAGATTACCCTGCAGCCCACAGAGGACCCCATGCCAGAGCAGGTGGAAATACCTGAAGGAGGCTGTGACCCCATGAGAAGCCCATGCTGGAGCGAGCTCCTGTCAGGATCTGTGGCCCCATGGAGAGAGGAGCCTATGTTGGAGCAGGTTTGCTGGTAGCACTTGTGACCCTGTGGGGGACCCACACTGGATCAGTCTGCTCCTGAAGGTCTGCACCCCATGGGAGAGACCCAGGGGAGCAGTTCGTGAAGGACTGTAGCCTGTGGAAAGGACTCACACTGGAGAAGTTGGTGGAGGACTGTCTCCCATGAGAGGGACCCCACACTGTTGCAAGGGGAAGAGTCCTCCCCGTGAGGAGGAAGGAGCAGCAGAAATAACATGATCAACTGACCATAACCCCCATTCCAATCCCCCTGTGCCGCTAGGGGTGAGTAGGTAGAAATTGGGAGTGAAGCTGGCCCCAGGAAGAAGAAGAAGGGTGGGAGGAGGCGTTTTAAGATTTGGTTTTATTTCTCATTGCTCTATTCTGTTTTGCTTGGTAATAGATTTGAATTCTTCTCTAAATTTGGTCTGTTTTGCCCGTGGAAGTAATTGGTGAATGATATCTCCCTGTTATCTTGACCCACAAGCCTTTCATTATACTTCTTCTCAGCTGTCTAGTTAAGGAGGGGAGTGATAGAGCAGCTCTGTTGGGCACCTGGACTCCAGGCAGGGTCAACTCACCACAGGTGCTTAGTTGCATTACCATACCTATGCTGCTAGGAGACATCATCTTACTTAAATTTTAATTTTTTTTAACTTCAACTTCCAGCAACTGTATTTTGTTATGTCTTTATCACCAGACTTGGAAAATTCCTCCAACAGCAGATATGTCACCATTCTTCTTCCTATTCTACAAATGGAAAAACTACGCTACTCTGAATTCAAATAATGTTATGAGCATCTTTTGAATTCTCATTGTATTTTAATGCTCAAGAGTGTGCATTAGACCTGGGCAAAATGTTGCATAGAATAGCAAGATAATTTCCCTCTTTATGCTCAAAATTACACTTATTGTATTCTCAGGTTTGAATAAATCTTTTGTTGCAACATTACAAAAAACAAGATAAATTGCATCTTTATTTCATAAGTAATTTGAAAACTCAAAAATGACTATAAAGTCACTCACTGATTTTTTTTGTTGTTGAATTTTTTTTCCATTGTAGTAATTTACCTACTAGGAACAATGGTGAATGTGCAACCATTAACAGACTTTTTACAACACTTCTCATATTAACTTTTTTGTTATTTTATTCTAAAGGATTACAATATATGTTCACCGAATGAATGTACACACATTGACATACAGTTATTAATGTAGGATTAAAACACTATGCAATTCTTCATTTACATTTTAAAATGTCATTGCAGGATATAGAGATTAAAAAAACATAACATGTGATCTGATCATTTTAAAGACTCTCTCTGGAACAAAGATTCCAATTTTAAAGACTCTGAGAAATTACAAGTCCATGATCTGTCCAGATCAGAGAAGAGCAAGAGATTACTTTTGGCTCCAATACCTCCTTAATTCCTGCCAGACTCGCTGAGAGATGGTATAAACTCGGCCTTTCTCTCTGATATCTTTCGGACTTATTGAAAGTCAAAGTTGTTCGGAGAAAACATCTTCCATAAATGCATACCTATGGGTATTTTCACATATGCAGACACAAATAATGGAATTAATATATCTGAAGTGTGAGATTTATCTTCCCTAATTTAGTATTCTAAAAGTTAACTACCTCATCTAAATTGACTGATTAGTGCATAGCACCAAAAAGACAGGCGTACACCTACTTTATTGATTCACATCTCAATCAGTTAATTAATTCACACCATCTGCCTCTATTACCGTTACCTCCTAGAATTTTCACCTCTCAGGGTCCCCAGACGAGATGACCAGTTGCCTAGTTCTGAGACGTTTTGGTGTCCGCATCCCCGTACCACTTTCCTAGGACGTAAGGGTAGGCGAAACAGGGATGAGACGGGTGCGTTCTGCAGACGGCGGTTTCTGCGGAGAGGGTCACCACTGGCCAGCTGTGCGCCAGCCCTTGGGCACGCTCTCTTGCCGGTTTTCTGGTAGTGCTCCTTTGCACAGTTCAGGTGGAACAAATTGGATTGCTTGGGTGAGCTATTTAAAATGTCTAGTCTTATTTTGCATGAGATATGTTAGGGATCCCCTGGGTTGGGGAAAATGAGTTAGCTTAATTTAAGCAGCTTAAAAAGTAAAACCTGAATAATTTAGTACATTTTGAATGACAAGGGGTGCATGAGCAGCGCAGCTAGGTGATCAGTCACAGTTATACTCACACTTC
Source organism: Psophia crepitans (assembly GCA_013399095.1). Taxonomy (NCBI): domain Eukaryota; kingdom Metazoa; phylum Chordata; class Aves; order Gruiformes; family Psophiidae; genus Psophia; species Psophia crepitans. Next base: position 20,229 of record VWZZ01004131.1, read on the forward strand.
AGTTGCAAACGAGACAGAACAGGGACTGGCGTACTTACTGTTGGCACTAAAGCAACACTGGCAATGCATCTCACACCAGCGAGCTCCTCATCTCCCTGCTCTTACAGAGCTCGAGCATTTATTGGAGCACTCAGGCACAGAGGTGGCACTTACAGCAGTTCAGCATTTATTTACTGTTAACCAGGTCAAGAATTTGGTCCTTCTTTTATTACCTCTTTGCTGTAAATCCCTGGCCTTTATAAACCTCATTAGAATTAAGGAAGTCTGGCATCATGCAGGTTTGTATCTCTCATCTAGATTCTCTGGTGTCTCATATGTTTCAGCTGCCAGTCAAGGTATTCCCAACCCTTCTGCAGGCATGGACACTCAGGTGTCAGATTGGACACTGCCCTCCAGAGGTGGCACCGGTGAGGTCTCCCTTTCCTCCAAAGACCGTTTTGGTGATGCGGCTCTTTGAGCCATCTGAGACTGTCACATCCTGTTGCCAATTGGTTCAAAAAGCTTTGGGGTCTGATACGTGTGGATACATTTATATACGTAAATACCCCCAAAATAATAGTCCTATATGTTTTGGTCTTTTATGAAAGTCCTGATGCATCACCACAAAACTATTACAATTCAATAAGAGCAAGAATTTAAGCTGTTTACATGAAAGTGCTAAAAAAAAATCCAAAATATGATCGTTTGAACTAGCAGCAAGCACGATATAAGCCTCTGCCTTTGTAATGACTTATTTTATTGGGAAAAAAAAAGCATTAATCTTTAATCCATGTGGGCTGTTTTCAGAGGTTTGGGGTTTTTTTTTAATCTTAGTGTGTGTAGCACTTCTTGCAAAAGATTAGTGTGCACTTTGCATTTAAATATTCTGTACAGATCAGCAACATTATCAGAAATATCTCTGGGGAAATACTACAAACTATGAAAGGATGGGAAGCACTTTTTACTTTTACATTACACTAATTTAAACTATATTCTTTTAATGATGTTAAACCATAAAAGCCTTTCACTTCATAGAATTCAGGAAAGAGAACACTGTAAGAGATACGTTATAAACAAACGTTTGACTCCATCCTCTGCAGCAATATGCAGTATGTTTCCACTAGGTCTCACCTAGAAGTGAATAGTGCTCCTAAAGTGACTATTTCTGCACACACACCCCCCCTCAAAAAAAAAAAAAGAAGTTCTCACCAGAGGGAAATCCCAGAAGGAGACTCAGAATTAATTGCAAGGCCATTTAGCATAGAAGAGGCTAACTGTCAGCAAACTGCACACAAGCTTGTCTGTACCTCTCGGCTTCTGAGCTAGGGATCTTTTCCTGGTGCTGATTTGTTTCTCAGCATAGATGTAGGCACTGGAAAAGTGCCTGATAACACTGGTAAGGACGAATATCTCCACAAACTCTACCCCACTGCACAGGAAGCAAATAACTGGTGTGTGGAGGAGGCGTGCGTTGGGGCCAAGCCCCCTCTTCTCTGCCTCCCTCTGCTCCAGTGCCTGCCAGAGCCTCCCCCAGCAGCCCCTGCTCTCGGCTTCCTTCCAACGGGAGGGTGATTAAAACCTGGGGGGAAGCACACCTTTCCTTGCTGATCTTACCTGATGTAAACAGATTACATGCCCCCTTTGGACCTTCACATTTGCTTGTATTAGGGGGACGGTTGGACTAGATGATCCTGGTGGTCTCTTCCAACCTTAATGATTCCATGATTCCGTGATTCTATTCCAATAACCAGAGATTTCTTTCAAGGTCATGGAAGAAGAAATCCTCTATTTCCCTCTATTTTCTGTGCAGTATGGGAAGATCTTGTCTACAGTGCCTCTGAGCAGAAGCCTCAGGGCCATGAAGGGTTTGCAGATCCCTACTGATACTTTTCAGGGTCCAAATCTATTTAGATATTCAATGTTCTTTTCTTTACTGGCAACAGAGGGAAAGTAACCTGTACCAAACTGGGATAAATGAGAACTGTTGTTTCGTTCATGTTCTGATTATATTCATGGAGAAAATTCATATCTGTGCAACAAGTCTCACAGTCTTTAAAGTAAGTTTGCTAGAAATCTAAGGGTTGGTTTTTTTGTTTGTTTTGGGGTTTTTTAATATTTAGGGTGGGGTTCTAAGTCTCGAAACTTGCTCTAGCCTATAATCATGTATTATAATCAAGCTGTCAAATATTTTCCTACAAGCTGTGGTAATTTGGGAAATCTTTCTATGCAGCATTTGTGGTCTCCAGCCTATATCACACTATTAAATTGACGTATTGTGAAATTAGAGTGCATGCATATGACTTCTGATGCTGCGATACATGCTTTTCCTTTCCACAGCAGGGCAGGCCACACGGATTTCTGCGCCTCGGCACTGAGCTATAGGGTCCTGACTTCACAGAAGGGCGTCAGATGTGAGCTGTGCACTTGAGGGGAACGTGCCTCAGAGCCCAGAGCTAGAAGCAATGCTAGCACTGTGCTCGGGCTCCAGAGATTTACAGCTTATGAGATCCCATAAAATGTAATGCTAACACAACTGTCTGGAGAGCATCCAGCCAGGAAAAGAGCTCTCCTGGAGCTGTGTGCCTGAGGCAAGCCAGAATCAAACTGTGCGTACTAATTTTGATAGAATTTGGGGAGGTCGTGGTGTTTAGTTTTGGTGGTTTTTTTATTACTATTATTATTACTTTATCATGTATTATTAACACACTGCCTAAATAATTCCTTTAATTATCCTTAAGACATTGACAAAAATTAAAGGTCTTTCAGCGAAGGGAAGACTGAGAACCGCTTGACAGAGGTATAAACATCAGGGCAGAACGTGATCTATTTAGGCTAAACTGTAATATAGGTACAACAGAAAGGTAACAGAGAAACACCTTTTGCACAGAAACAGTATGGACAAAATGTGTGCCAATTTTCAGATCATGCCTATGAATTTACAAAAGAGACTGTAGGACCTAGGGAGGTGTAATGACTCAGGTTCCTAGTCATGCTTCTACTCTGTGGGGAGTTGAGCTGTTTAGTTATGTTTCTGCACAGCTAATTGTTTTTTTGATTCCTTTGAAGAAAGCAAGCAGAGTAATGCACTGATAGCGTTAAGGATTCTTTTGTGGGGACTTGCAAACTGATCACTTCCCTAGTGACAGTTTCTCCTCTCTACTATAGCCTGTACTCCTCCCATGGCCTGGAACAATGGATCGGTTAGAGAAAGACATAACTGATTCATTTTTCTAAAACAAGCTACTCCTTCTTACATTTTGGAATATTTGAAAACTTTCAGTTGTTCTATAAAGTCACTGTAAAATATGTCACAACTCATAAATCTTTTCTTTTTTCTTCCCTCCCAAAATATCTGAAACACATGTTTTTCCACCAGGTCTAGGGAACTCACTGGAGGCTAGTAAGAAAAGATTCTCATGAACGTGCCTGGCCCTGCTCCACAGTGCGCAGGCAGAAGGAGGAGAGGAAGGGAGCCCACGCTTCCACCTATCCATGCAGCTCTTGGGTAAAAGTGTGCAGGATAAAGTATTTGCTCTGTACAGGTGCGAGAGAGAGATGAGGACACCATATAAGCATAGCTGAATAACGTGTCCTTGAAAAAAAACCACTTAAGCATACAGCTTAGCTGAGCCTCCCTCCAAGTGGGAAATGTGGGTGTTGCAAAATTTTCTAACACAAACTGGCAGCCGGGAGCTTAAATGTATTCAAAGCATCCTATATAAAAAAAATACATTTTTGGAACAGTTTTCATTCATATAATACTCGTGAGCCATAATATGCTGTTACCTAAGCGTTCATAGGTTGCACATTTTACCAACAGAAAAGTGGAAAACTCTGCAATATCTTTTTGGTCTTTAAATCCTTTAACTCCTATATATCAGCATATTTACAGAGCACAATAGTAATTTCTAAGCAGTATTTGCTTATTTAAGACCAGCTGCTTCCTGACCCAAAATGCCATTTAAACAAGTAATCCTAGCTCTCTGACAGCCTCACTATTTGCCCTTTCAGTAAACTTTTTTCTTCCTTTCTGGTATGTGAGCACTTGCACTCTCACCTGCAGTTCAGATCAGCTCCCCGTACCTCAGAAAGCTACTGCTTTCCTGTGAGGGGTGTGATTGTAAAAAAACCCTAGCTTTTATTAGGAGTAGTGGTCCTATTCACACCCCCAATCAACCCCGAAATTGATATTCTTCATCTGATCTGCATAGGTCATTTGGCAGGTCAGTGCCTGTGTTACATTACACCAGTGTTTTTCCACTAACCCAGTTAACAAGGTTAACTAGAAACGTGACAGACAGAAGAGAGAAGCTGGACACATGGCACATATTATTTGGTTTAGAAACTAGTGAATGTTTCTCTGCGGCAAGAACATAAGAATAAATGATTTCAGACTCAGTCAAAATAATTTTTTAATTTTTTTTCCTGAATGCAAAACTCTTGAGAAACCTTACCAAGTCCCTCTCTACCCTCTCTACTACAGCAAACTCATCTTGAAATAAACTGTTTGCCTGAAAGCAAAAGGAAATAAAAAAGGGAAAAAAAAAAAAAGCTATTTCGTTTGCTGGCGAGACTTGAGAGAAGAGTTTTATAAATTTAACTGCCAGTATACCATCTGCCTCTGCTGCTCCTTTGAGTCTAGTTCTTCTAATTGTTTCTTTAACAGATGACAAAACCCCTACATTCCTCTTGGGCACTGTAAAATAATAACAATTAAAACATGAATAATAATAATCAATGAAGCACACATGGTGCAGTAAGTCTGCAGTCTGAATAGGCTGCTTATTCTGCAGGAAGCCTGTGCATATTTAGTCTTGAGAGGTAACTTTAACAGGCACTCCATCGGATGCCCAGAGCTGCGGCCACCAGTCTTGGGAAGGCAACTTGGTAAGTGATACACTGCAGCAAACTCTGTCTTCTGCATCACTTTATGCTTTTTAGTTTCTACTAAATAAGCAATTTTAGTGGGTGGACCACCAACCAGCAGGCTGAGCAAGCTGTGTTTTAGACAAGAAACTTGTTTGAGGGTAGTCACCCTTTTTTCCACCTGTTATGATCAGCACCTCAAAAGCCAAAGTGAAAAATCAGTTTGTTGCAGTTCTTAGCTGTGTTCCAGTTAATTCTTTTCAGTTCCTCTAGTTTAAAGCACCATGTTACTTCACGCACTTGGCAGTGGAAGTATCAGCCTCATGTAACAGATCTGGGAAAAATCTGCTGGGAAAAACTTGATGTCACTTTTCCCAGCTGTTAACATGTGCTGAGGGAACCGGGGTTATGAACTCCAATGATCTCCAGGTGATCTTTGAGTCTTTAGGATAATTGGTAGATCATATAAATAGGAATAAGCTTTGGGCTTATTTAACATACAGTGGCAGTCTAGTCCAGCTTGGTTAGACTGTGGGCTGTTACTCAGAGTTCTGGACTTGCTCCTCCAGTCCATCCAGCGTGGCCTCTTTGGGCTGCGAGTGCAGCCAAGGACTGAGCTGAGGCCAGTGTTCAGGCCTGCAGCAGCAGAACCTGGTGGTTAAAGTTCACCTTAGTCCTTGTGCCAGGCCACAGGACACTCATGGATGTTTTCTGAAGACTTTTCTAAACCTTTAGAGGTTTTTGTTTCTTAATTTGTATTTTTACTTTGACCCATTCAAAGTGTCCAGGAAGAAGGTTTTTTGGGGAAGGTTAAAACTTGCATGTAAACTGCTGGAATTGTGAGTAAGAATACCCATAACTTGTGATTAACTTCATGCAATAACCCATGTGTTCATAAATTCAGTGCATTATTAATGTTTTCCACTTTGGCTACAGCTGCTCAGTGAAGATACTGGCTGTTTTTCTTCTCCCTGGTGGAATGGTGGCTGTGCCCCAAAAGGCATGTTGACATTTTAGCACTGAACACTGCTTTCAGCAAAATTACCCTCCCACAATATGGAATTTGCTTCTCTTTTATGTGAGATTTGAAGCATGACTGTGAAATGCTTAGTTTTCTGCAAAGTTGAAAATACTAATTTTCCTGACTTTCCTGATCCCTGGTTCCAGTTCAGTCCTGGAGTAAGGTTCACAGATGAAAAGAATTAAAATGTATTTGTGTATGTAGCTGCATTTCCATTTGATCTCCTTTTCTGGCTAACTGAGATGTAAGCAGCCATGAAGTTAGAACCAGCTTTTTTAAGAAATCCTGTATTGATGGAGGACATCAGATCAAAAGCAACTCCAAAAATGCCTCCAGATTACTGTCACTCTCAGAATTTCCTCAGCTGGCATTAAAACAATGACTATTCAGGCATCATGGTCAAATGCCTTTTCCTCATACTTTTTTTTTTTTTCATGCTGACTGTAATCTAATAGTTGAGTGAAGCCCAGATAGATGATGATTATCTGCTTTCCAAGCCTACTCAGCAACTTTTGTCTGTTGCCTGAAGCTAATGACTTAAGTGAGTTCAAACCACTGGAAAATGCATTTTGTGAAAGAAGACCACTTCTTTTTTATATTTATTAGTATTTATCAAATATGTTGCAACCAAATGCAACAGTTATTGTAAGTGGTGTGACAGCTTATTATCAGTGAAGTGGATCATTTACGCCTCATGATTTTTACTGTAGATTCCCTGATTTGATAATCAAGTGAAATTTGCAGTATGAATAAAGATAAGTGTAGAAACATATAATTTGCTTATAGACTTGCTCACAATGCAAATTTCTGTTGCCACATTCATAAAACACTGAGAGCTATATACTAAAATGCGTTTCATTTAGATCCTGTGTTTGCCATGGATTTCTAATCTTCCATAGTTCTAATTTTAATGATTTCCCCTAGCTACATAAAAATGAATTGGTTTGTATCTGCACTTCTTTTTATTATGTAAAGCAACTTTGCATTTAGCAGAAATATTTAAAACCATTTTTTGTTAAATGATCATAATGTAATAACTACTTATTTAATCAATCTTTCTGAAGCCTTTCTTATACTGAGATGTTGACATTAGCTGCAAGCAGGTTTCTGCAGAATGTTGTAATAGAACATTTGTTTTCAAGATAATTTTCTATTTGTTTTTAATATCTCTATTTTATTTGAGAAAAAAAAAAAGCATATATCTGCTTGCAGCCAATTTAACAACTAAATTTCCCATAAAGCCTATGCAGAAATAGACTTAGAAAATCTTTGGAGATCATGGAAATACTGCTAGCATAGTACTAGTGTCTAAAAGGTCCCTTCCTTCACTGTGATGAAGTTGCAATAAAATACTGTATGTGTGACACATCAACTTTTCTTTGACTCTCTTCAGATAACTGAAGTGCGGTTCAGTTGACTCAGATAAATGATTTAGCTGGTGATATACCCCATCTCACTTGGGGCATGAGAGAAGTGACTCCCACATGCCAATAGTAAAGAATAACTGGTAAAAACTAAAAGTAGAGAGCCCGAACGGGTTCTTTCAGGAGCCTTCACAGGTGGCTGGCCTAAGTAGGTAATAAGAATTTATAATAACAGGCCAGGAATCTGATGGACCAGTCAGGACAATCAATTTTGACATGTGCTCCAAGTCTGTGTATTGACTGGAGGAAAAAAGTCACACTGAAGAGAATCGGCTCATAGAAACAAAAGGAATTATAGATCCCCAGTTACTCACTGAGGGAAGCCAAGCTAGCATGGTAAGAGCACAGGGAACATTAATTTTAAGGCAAGTCATAGAGTCACTGAAATGGGAAAAATAAGAGGCTTTCTCAGGTCTGGGGAATTAAAGCTAGTCTGGAAGGAGGCGATAAGAATGCTATATAAACAAAATGTGCCAGAAGTCAGCTCTGGAGTAGATCTATAAAACCTTGGCCATACAAACAGTTTAACTAAATTAGGGGGCTATCTGTGGTAGGATGTTCTCTAATAGCTCGTGCGAGCAGAGCCCTCATCAGTAGCCATCATGTGCATCTTGTTCTACCCAGGCAGCACAAGGGATGGAGAGAACCATCTTAAGGCTAAATTGATCTTGACCATTCAAATACTAGTTTAGCTAAAGTTACACTGTTAAACAACAAATGCTATGAATTTCTGTTTGTTCCTGGAGGGTTTTGTTTTTTGTGCTTTTTTTGTGGGATTTTTTTCACTATATGTACTATTTTGAATTTTTGTGTGATCGTGTTTTATCTATCCGATCTGTGACTTAACCTATGTGCTGTAATAATGAAAATACCATGTCAAATGGTTGCATAGTATTGTATCTTTCTGTATCTTTTACTACAGATTATATTCTTCCCAAAATTGATCTAATGTCTCAAGCTGGTAAGAAACTACCTGAACCTTCACCTTCATTCTTTTTCCAACGGTTTCATAAACCAAAGCAGAACTAATATACATATGGATTGCAGAAGTCCTCTAGGCTATTGGCCTGTTGTTATCACAATCTTATTTTTAAAGGTCAAAACATCCTGCGATGCAACAGAGGCGAATGCATGGGGGAAATGAAAGATTCTTACTATTCCTCAAAGGCTGGAAGTGGTGTACTTTTTCCATCTGGGGAGAAAAAAATTTGAAAGCTAGTGTCACGAGCAGATTTTACACTGAACCTTTAATGCCAGCCAGGCAAGGTGCTGTGGCATCTGCCATGTTTAGTAGTCCCTCCCTGGGAAGAGCTGGCTGCAGAAGGACCCTTGTCCTTTCCAGTAACACTGAGCAAACCCCCCCGCATCCTCTGCTGTGGGGGGCAGCGCTGCGCAGCACAGCTTGGGCAGCTGCCCGTGAGAGGCCATCATTCAATGGCCTGACGTCTCCCCAGCTGACTTTTACGAGAAGAGGAAAGGACTCAGCAGGAGAAAACAGACAAATGAGAGAATGAGAGGTCAAACATTTACAGCAGTGCTGTAAGACAAGAGGTCTGAAATCCCAGGGCAAATGGTAAGAGGGTGGCAGGGAAAACAAAATACGTGGTAAAATATAAACACACAATAATTCACTGTAGATTGCCATGCAACATGGTATCAAATAGCATAATTTATCATGCTAATAATTCATGGGTACAAGCTACAGTTTCCATCACTTTCCACTTTTGCTGCCAGTTACAGAAATAGGCTTTAAAACTTTCAGGAATACAGATTCCAGGTCACCATACAGGCTCTTGCCAAGTACTTCATATAGGATTTCAAAAGGCAATGGATCAGAGATTCATGGAGACTTGTTACGTCTAGAAACATTTCTAGGTAAGAGGTAAAATTAATCTTTAGTTTTAGTTCACATAAATTTACAAGTAGATATACAATACATAAAAGCTGGATGCATCCTTTGTTTTAGTTGCCATACAACTTTTCAATCACATTTTTAAAAGGATTTTAAAAAGAATAAAGCTACAAGTTGCTGCTGCAAGTATAAAAGAAAAAAATCTTACAACTTCATATTTGAAAGCAGAAAGTTATCTGCTTGTTTTCAATTCAAGGAAACAAAAGTAAATTCATATCCAGCAAACCAAAGTTTGCGCTCTGAAAAAAAAACCAAAAAAACAAAAAACAACAAAAGCAAACAAAAAAGACCAACTGGATTAAAAGATTTATACTCCTGAATGTATAAAAAAAATTCTATAAAATAAAATAAGTCTAGTCTTTACAGTGATATTTCATCTTCTCACATATAATCTAGACCTGCACCTAGCAATGATCACCATTGTGCAAAGGAAGACGTAGGAAAATGAAACCCCAGGCTGAGAAAGCCTGTCACTAAGGAGGACTCAACTGGATGAGGGTCCTACACAAATCCAGCCCAATGTGCATCAACTGCTAAACAACTCCAATTTTAATATTTAGCTTGTCTGGAGAAATTACTGGAATTCAGGTCAATGGCTTTACTGAGGAAACTTCTTTGCCTCTAAATGAACTAGGGAAAACCTCCTCTAAAGCACTTGAGCACTCCAGCTGGATGGAAAGATTTTGGATGGAAGTGGTACTTAGGGCTGGTGGGACCTTCTGTCAGGCTAAGTGTGAATGTTCCTCAGACAAATGCTACCCAGGAAATTCTCTCCTTTCTTCTTCTCCCCACATTACAAGTGTCAAGGTGATTTGTGCCACCTCCACAAAAGTGAAGATAAACTTTCCTGATCACCAGGCTGAACTGTGTCAGACACACTCTGGAGTGATTTTGACTCATCTGTATTCTGTTCTTGTTCTTGAAGATGAAAGAAAAAGCTAAGAGCAATTGTTAGCAGTTTTGCTTCATTAGCAACACTTGGAGAAATCTAAACTGACCTCTTAGACATGGAATGCTTTCAATAAAGGATAGCAAAATGCCTTCTTTTTAACAGCTTAGTCAGGGCTCAAACAGTTTTCAGATGACTCTGATAATCTGGGTATTAATAATAATAATAATAAAAAGAACAAAAAACCCATATAGTCTGATAATTGATTTCTTTGAGGAGTGGCATTTTCTCTGAAATTCATACTTTGGGAAGAAATCCGCATTTTGCAGTTGATTTCATTAAGTTAAAATCCACTCATCTCTCTTTTGGGAAAAACATGTTCTGTAGTGCTGCTTTTTATAACGTTTTTTAGATAGATAATTTCAAAAAATGGAATGGAAGATTATGAAAGAACCAAGATGCTGCAAAATGGGATCAGAAAATGGAATATTTAAAATAATCAGGTCGCACTTGCGAGTTTTTATAGTGCTTGGCTAAAAATGCCTGCTAAATACTAGCAGCCCATTGTTTAAGGAAAAGCATTCAACACTCAACACTCACAGAGAAAAAATTTAAAGCTTGTTATAATAAAGAGATAAGTGTTGAAAGACACATATACACAACTTCCCCAGCCCAGCCAATACCAACACAGCAGTCTGCCTCCTTCCAGCTCAGTCACCACCCTCTGCTTTTTACTGACTGAAAACAGTTTTGCAGAACTCATTATTTTATAAGTTAGTTTTAAAGGCAATATTATGTTCTGTTTTCGCAGTACGGCAGCTATGTCTGTACTAGCAAATTAACTAATGCAAGAGCTCAGGTATGAGTCCTCGGACTTGATCAACTATTGGTAGAAGAGTCCTGTCAGACTCTTAAATTAAATGAATGCTACTCTGCCAAACAACTTCTGTGCAAGGTTCAGGAACGAGCACATGCAAGGGACCATTCCCAATAATTTTTTTGCCTGCCACCACTGTGTTTTGAAGGCTAACAGAGTTTAATTATATGGACACAGACCATTTCACGCCAGCTGGCCTTGCTGCCAGAGACTAGGTTTCAGCGTGTTCAACTTATTGGTTAGACTGACAAACTTGTTAGACTACACCAGTGAAAAGATTGATACTGCCAAGATAAAACTTTCCTGGCTGAAGATACAAAAGGATGCATAAGGATGCCTTTTTTCAAAACCCACTTTCTTGTCAGCATGTTGGTTACAGACTGAACCTTGTCACACCCTTACAACAAGTCTTGCTGAAATACAGGTGTCTCTGCTGGTTGCCTTAAGAAGAAAAATCTTTTTAAAACAGCAAGAAAATCTGAAAGACCATCAAAAAAATATGTCTGTGTGGTTCAAAGCAGCAACATTTTAACAAACTCTGGATTTTTATACCCAATGGGTTTAAAACTCTTTCAAAAGTAAAAAATGGTCCCTTCACATCTGTTGTTTACAGTGACAGATCCTAGACCACATCTGCAAGAAGCTCAGGAGAAAATTCACAGTACATGTGGGGGGTGGATGACTTGAAAGCTAGTTTACACCCATCCCTGTGTCCCATCAAAAGTGCCCCACAGTGCCCAGGATTTTGCCGGGAGCAGGACAGCTTGTGTGGGTCTCTGCAGAAACTCTCACCAGCCCCAGAGTTTCAGCTGTGCTCCATGCTGTGATCCAGATGGATGTACAGCCCTTAACTCCTTTCTTGGAAGAGGCATTGAGGATAGTAGTACATGCCGGCAGCTCTCTGTCGCTTATATGTAGAAAGGGAGCTTCTACACCTGGGTAAAGTCCTTCTAGAGCCATTTTATGCTGCTCAGAACTTTCCCTTGCTTTGGACAGAAATAACTAGTAAATCAGAAAGCAGTAAAGTATTGGCTGCCTCTGTAGCTGCTGAGAAGCATCAGCTACTAATAGGTAATAGCTCCCATTCTGATACTTACCCTTGTTTATCTACACCGAGGGAAAACGCCTCGTTTTCAGAAAGAATCATGCAAAAGTTAACAACAAAGGTTGAGTTATGAATGAGACTGCTTTTCATCAAGAAAATTTCGCAGTCTAAATGTCTCATACACTGATTTCTGCAATTAATTATAAAGGCGGTTAAGTACGCAGCCATATATTTTTCTACATACATATATATTTATACACATACACACATACATCCATATAGATTCTCATACACATAGCATATATACACAAATAAACACACACCATATACACATGCCACGGATATATTAAAAAATTACATATATAAAGTATAATTAGTGCATACATAGAATCATAGAGTCATGGACTATCCCAAGTTGGAAGGGACCCATAAGGATCATCAAGTCCAACTCCTGGCTCCACACAGGACCAGCCCAATCAGAGCAGATGACTGAGAGCATCGTCCAGACACTTCCTGAACTCAGCCAAGCTCAGTGCAGTGACCATCTCCCTGGGGAGCTTGTTCCAGTGCCCCACCACCCTCTCGGTGAAGAACCTTTTCCTGGTATTTAATCTAAACCTTCCCTGATGCAGCTTCATGCTATTCTCGTGGGTTCTGTTGCTGGTCACCAGAGGGAGGAGATCAGCACCTGCCCCTTTGCTCCTCCTCGTGAGGATGCTGTAGGCCACGATGAGGTCTCCCCTCAGTCTCCTCTTCTCTAGACTCAACAAACCAAGGGACTTCAGCCTCTCCTCATATGTCTTCCCCTCTAGACCCTTCACCATCTTTGTTGCCCTCCTTTGGGCACTCTCCAATAGCTTTATGTCTTTCTTCTACTGTGGCGCCCAAAATTGCACACAGCACTCAAGGTGAGGCCACACCAGCGCAGTGTGAAGTGAGACAATCACCTCTCTAGACCTGCTGGCAGTGCCATGCTTGATGCATGCCAGGATACAGTTGGCCTTCCTGGCAGCCCAGGTACACTGTTGGCTCATGTTCATATTGGTGTCAACCAAGACCTCCAGATCCATTTCAGTGTGGCTGCTCTCCAGCACGTCATCCTCCAGTCTGTATGTACAGCCAGGGTTGCCCCTTCCCAGGTGCAGAATCCGGCACTTGCCCGTGTTAAATTTCATGTGGTTGGTGATTGCTCAGTTTTCTAATTTGTCCAGGTCTCTCTGCAAGGCCTCGCAACCCTCAACAGAGTCCACAGCTCCTCCCAATTTAGTATCATCCGCAAACTTGCTCACGATTCCTTCTATTCCCACATCCAAGTTGTTTATGAAAATGTTAAAAAGAACAGGCCCCAAAAATGGAGCCCTGGGGCACCTCATTAGTGACTGACTGCTGGCCTGATGTAACTCCATTAAGTATAACTCTTTGGGCATGATCTGCCAGCCAATTACTCACCCATTGTATTATGTTTTTGCCTAGCTGTATGCTGGCCATTTTGTCGAGAAGGATACTGTGAGAAACATTATCAAACGCTTTGCTGAAGTCTAAAAAGACAACATCAACCTGGCCTCCCTTGGTCAACCAGATGGGTGACCTTGTCATAAAAAGAAATTAAGTCAGTCAAGCAGGACCTTCCCCTCATGAACCTGTGTTGGCTGTGACCAATGACTGTGTTGTCCTTCAGGTGGTTTTCGGTAACATATACATATACATATACATATACATATACATATACATATACATATACATATACATATACATATACATATACATATACATATATATATACATATACAATGTACAATTAGTGCATTATACCAGTCCACAATTGTATATGCATATATATGCACTAATTGCCATGTAATTAGATGTCTAAATAGTGATACCGGTGCTCACAGGTTCAAGAAAACACACATATTCAGAGAAACACCTGCCTCTAAATGGATATTTTCCAGAAGCAAGGCAACAGCAGGTAAAAAGATAAAAAAATGCAGCTGCATCTTGCAAGCTGATTTTGAAATTAAAATTATCCAATTAATAAAAAGTAGGACTTGTGTATTACTTGTTTACAATATTTATCAATATCTTCATATCTTACATGACATAGTCTAGCTACACACTTTTAAGCCTTCTTATGTATTTCTCATTGTATACCTATTTGAGAGAAAAATTCCAAATGAAAATATCCTGACATTCATTTTATATATGTTACCGTTATGAAGCTTACAGGTTGTGTGAATGAAAGCAAAAATTGGCTTTAGAAAATAATTTACTTTTAAAAAAAAGTATGATTTTCATCATGTATTTAGGTTATGACATATTGCAGGTAATAATTTTTATATTTGTTTGAAACTTTTTTGGTTTTTTTTTAATTTGAAATTCATAGAACAGTAATTTCTTAAACAGGCAATGTAGCGACACAGAAGTGAAAAGTGTTAGCTCTACAAACAAACTAAATAAGCCACAATTAGGTTTAAATTCCTCTCACACCCAAGGGAATATGAAATGACACTTGGGAGACCTAAACTGCATGAGTGAAAACAAATAATCTAATAACGTCTCGGTTAACTTGCTAACAACATTTACCATTCAAAAGAATAATGCACCATGCTTAAAGAGGTTGATTAATGATTGACACTATAACATTTTAAACCTGACTGATCTACCAGGGTTTTACAGCCTTTGTTGTGCTTTATTCCTCTGTTGGGCTGGGGAAAAAAGTAATTTAGCAAGTTTCTTAGAAAGCCAGAACACAGCTCAGGAGAGAGAGTTTTTTAAGGCTGGGTTACATATTTTCCTTCATATGCATACGTGTACATATATGACAAGTCAGATAATATTTATAAAACCTAGTCCACAACCAAATGGAAGATGTTCAGCTCAGTTAATCTGGATGTTTCTTTTCTTTTTTCTTTTTTTTTTTTTT
>VWZZ01004131.1:35178-72304 GCA_013399095.1 Psophia crepitans
TTTTTTAATTTGGATCCATCCAAAGTATTATGCTAATTTAGTGAACTAACTCAAAATTCAACTGAGAAATATCTCAACTAATATCACTACAATCTGGACTAAGCATTCATTCTTCTTGGAGAGAAAGACAGAGATGAATATTGAAAATCTTTGCTGCTAGCTAGCATCAAGGGATAACTTTTATTCCACTCAACAGCATTTGACTCCAGAAGAAATTTACAGTTCCTGATTTTTCTCTTGTCTACCTTCTTTCTAAGAGAAGTTCACTTTTTGAAATTTCAAATCATCACTGTAACTCATTATTTTAGCTTTAAGTCAAAGCTATCAGTTTCATATTTGAGATCACAGTTTAAAATGTAGCTTTTACTCTTGCATTCAGAAATCTTGTTTAGTGAAAGCTTGAAATGTGATGCTCTTTTTCTAAGGTTGTATTTGTTACTTTAATTGAGATAGAGTTGGAACTTAAAATATTGCAGACTTTTGAAATGTCATACTACAAATTCTGGAAGAAATTACCTAAGATGTTGAATTAATTTTGCAGAAGGACTGTGACATGACAAGGCAGCCATATATTTTTTTTCATATATAGCCATCCTAGAAATAATTAAGAACATTTATTAGAAAGTCAAACTCAAATGTAAGAAAAAAATGATGAAAACTACTATTTTTAGTAATGTTTTCCTGATTATTCTTTATATTCCAATTTGACCATGAATATTTATAGCATTATTGATATTATTACAGCGTTACATAGTTCTGCTTGTTTATAAACAAAAATGTGTATCGTATCATATCATATATACATATAATACACAGCACATTTTACAAAATTTAAAAGTTCATATTAATGTGCCCTGGTGGCCAGGAAGGCCAATGGCATCCTGGGGTGCATTAGAAGGGCTGTGGTCAGTAGCTCGAGGGAGGTCCTCCTCCCCCTCTATTCTGCATTGGTGAGGCCGCATCTGGAGTATTGCGTCCAGTTCTGGGCCCCTCAGCTCAAGAAGGACAGGGAACTGCTAGAGAGAGTCCAGCGCAGAGCCACAAAGATGATCAAGGGAGTGGAACATCTCCCTTATGAGGAAAGGCTGAGGGAGCTGGGTCTCTTTAGCTTGGAGAAGAGGAGGCTGAGGGGTGACCTTATCAATGTTTATAAATATGTTAAGGGTGAGTGTCAGGAAGATGGAGCCAGGCTCTTCTCGGTCTCACTAAGCGATAGCACAAGGGGCAACGGGTGCAAGCTGGAGCACAGGAGGTTCCATGTTAATATAAGGGAAAACTTTTTCACTGAGAGGGTGACAGAACCCTGGCACAGGCTGCCCAGAGAGGTTGTGGAGTCTCCTTCTCTGAGACATTCAAAACCCTGCTCATGGTCATCCCTCCGTCCACCAGGACCCCCAGGTCCCTTTCCCCTACACTGCTCTCCAGCAGCTCAGTCCCTAACCTATATCAGCACATGGGATTCTTCTTTCCCAGATGCAAGACCCTACACTTGCCCTTGTTGAATTTTGTCAGGTTTCTCCCCGCCCAGCTCTCCAGCCTATCTAAGTCTCGCTGAATGGCAGCACAATTTTCTGGCGTGTCAGCCACTCCTCTCAGTTTTGTGTCATCAGCAAACTTGCTGAGGATCAAGCAAATACTGTGGAGGTCACCTTAGGTAATGATGCTATTTACAGACTCTGCTGAGATTTATGTTCTACAAGCATCTCTTTCACTTCAGAAACTCGCAATGGAGAAATATGCAGACTTTCTTTTACTTTCCTCTTTATTAAAGACCGAAGACAGTAGAAGACAGTAGTGAGAAGAAGTAAGCTTATGAAGGCAAGACTAGCCGTATCATTGTAGCAACACCTCAGTGAGACTTCATGGAAGGTAAAGGAAATTTTATTTTATAAAAGCACTGAAACAAAATTGATTTCATGCACTCAGTTACACTGTTGTACTCACATTCTCACAAGCACCGAGAAGATACCTGCCCATGTTGCAGACACCAAGACTTTTGAGCCCAGGAAGTCTGCCCAGGTTTCTTTGTGAGTGAATAGGGAGCAGCTATTGAGTCTTCCTGATGTTTTCTGGTCTTCTTAGGTATGTAACCCCATGATGGTTTTAGGTCTGCCTTTTGTACACTTGTATGTGCTGACCGTGGTTGATTTTTTGTATCTCCATCTGCCCCAGTCGGAATCATTAGGATTTACTCACTGTCCTTTGTCTACTTATCTAGGCGTATTTTGGTTGCTATTCTGTTCCCTGTCTTCCTTGCATCATCTTTTAATGGCTTGAGTCTGTTTAGTATTGGCTATGCTATTCCTTGTTTTAGGCTTTCCCTTTTTTTATGCTGTTATTTTCAGAGCTGGTTGTCCTGAGGAGGAGCACATACATGTGCTAGAGTCTTAGTGACCTCCTATTCAAGATACCACTGGGACCTGTCCTGCTCATGGCCATTTTCCTGCCTTCTGTTTCTTCTGGTGCTTCCCTAGCCAGACATTTCTCTTCCTTCTTCATTCAGATTGATTTTACCATTTCTATGACAAGTACTAACTATTAACTTGTATAGTTTCAAGAACCCTTCCATACTTTTTGGACATATCCACAGACACAGAAGTAGTGTAGAAAACAGACACTGACTCAAGCTCTAGAAGTTTTTTGGGGTAATAGGAGAAGACTTGCTGCAGTTAATTGCAGACCAATATTGGCTACTTTATTGTTTTTTCAACAATTAAAATGGTTAAAACACTGAGTGAAATTGAATTAGATGTGTTTACTTTTTTAGCCTGTCCAGAGTTATTTGCTGCTTTTGTTACAGTTAATAATAAAGGAGCTATAGTCTAAAATTATCTCAAGTATGTGATTCCCTCCCTTTTTGGGACAGTAGTGATTACTTAGTAAATTACTTTTTAGTCCAGCTATGTCTGGAATGACATGGACAAGAACAGAGAAAAATCCTGAAAACTGGAAACATCGTATTTCTGAATTGTCTAACTTAGAAGCAGCCTCTAGATGTATTTCAAATCCTGTTTGAAGATTTCCTTCATGCAAAGTCTTCCATGAGAAGGAGTTAAAGGGAGCTTTTAACTTAACAACTTCGACATGGATCTAACCTTTACTGCAATTTCATAATTTACCAAATTGGCAGTGAAAAAGTTGACCAACTTAGCAAGCAGAAGCTATAGAGTTGTAAGTTTTGGGTTTCACTGACAGTTGTACATGAAGCATAATTTATACATGTTGTTCAAAAATCTGTGTAAAGAGTCAGAGGTTATGTGGCAAAGCTTCTGATGAGCTTGGTTTTTTGTTAAGAGCTGCCAGAATAAAAACCATTAATTGCAGTAATTGATGTGCTACATCCTTAGAACTTACAAAACAATGCTTAACTTCCAAATGTATCTATAATTTTCATTTTACTTTCTTCGGTAGTCATCATCAATCTCTATAATTTCTACTTCACATAAAAATTAATCTGTAGTCCACGTACTCCTGATTAAACTACTTCTATTTTGATCTCTCCCTTACCTACTTCTCTCTTATCCTTTTTTTTTTTTTTAACAGTCCTTTTTTACAGAAAGCTCCATCAAAAATCTAATACAGAGACCGGTGGTGAAGGCTGTAAGTACAGCTTTAAAGTCTAAACACCTCATCACTTCAATAATGTGGTTGGCCTTTGAAGCTTTATTAGGCCTGAGACACAAAGTCTGATCACTTTCACAGTTTTCCCACTTGGCAGCTATTGACTGTTAACACATCATTGAAACAGTTACTTAAGAAACTTGTGTTTTATTGGTTTAAACACTTTTCAACATACTAGTAGTGAGAGTATGATTATAGATTAAAGGAGCTCAACTATTTCTTTACTGAATATTTTTGTCTCCATTTCATGAATTCTTCCTGCAATAATAACTTGGAGCAATATTCCCTGATTATCTAAAACCAGAAAAAGTATTTGAGTAACAAATGGTTGACCAAGAGTAACAAACAGATATTTAAAATGGTATGCCTCAGCCATGTAATGGTCACCTGTTAGCCATATATTAGGATGCCTGTCACAGATATAAAATATTTATGAAAACTGTCTCTTAAAGCTTCTTGGACACCTTTTTTTTTCCCCCTCAACATTGAAAGAACTGTTATTTAAATGAAGAAAATAAGCGTAATAAAAAAAAAATCTAAGAAGAAAAGTAAATTAAAGAATGGCTACAAAAATATACAGTAGCTGAAATTTTTCAACTACTTTCACCTCCATCAATACAGCGTAAGAATCAAAATAGAAAATCTCCATCAGTGTCATTCATTGTAATCACACTGGAGCTGGTGGATTTATGCTCACTGGCTTTAGGTTCTGGATCCCTGTCGTATAGGCGTCCTTACTCCATTTGTCTCTGTCTTCACACCCCACTCCTCCCACCTCCTCTTACACATTCCCACTCACAATGAAAAGCAGTGGAAAACTTCCACTGTACATGATGGATCTAATTCCTCAGACATCAGCACTTGAATATTTTTTGTTCCTCAAAGGAATTGAAGACAGGATCAGGACAATGAGGATACACCCCCTTCATATTCTGGAAAAAACACTTTCAAGCATCTGTGTTTTCCAGCCTCTTCATTAGGAAGATGCTGGAAAGGGTATCTGTTGTACCAGCTTAAAGGGCATCTATTGCCTATATATAACACAATGAACATACAAGACCAGAAACTAGATGAAAGATGCTATATGAAACACTACAGTGGTGGGAAGCCAAACAATACTAATGAAAGAAGAAATAATGTACAAGATGCTTTTTCTACAATGCTTTTTTCAGATTCAGAGCTTCAGTATTCTTTTAGCTAATGGCAGGTAATACACTGTAAAACTATTAGTATTCTCAAATGGGTGTTTTTCATTTCTGGACTTTCTGAAAAAAGTGTGTTTCACAAACACATACATGTTTTCCTGCACTGATAAGACAGTTTTAACTGATATTGCAATACTGCAGGATATGGCATTGACGAATACAACTGTATCTTTAATTCTCTTGCTTAATCCAATATGAAGAACTTTTGTCTTGCAAACATAAATCAAACATCACCTGCCAAAACCAGACAATGTGTGAAAACATATCTGTTGGTAATAGCATTAGATTGGGTGAGACAGCACATGGGCCATAAAGGGCAGCTTAAATTTATACGTTCCATAATAACTAAAGAAACAATGGAATTGTTAACATCCAAAAGCTTTACTACCAGTGGGAGCAGAGAAACAGGAAGGCTCAAGTCTACATGTCAGGGTGAATAACCCAAAACAAGTCCTTTCTGCCTTACTGTAGTTTCATTGCATGAATATTGTGGTCTATAATTAATGCTGCAGGATTGAAAATAAGCAATGAAATGGAGATGACTAACAGAAACTACAACAATTTGCAGATAGTATAAATATTTGATGACAAGTACAGATCTTAAAATTACTTCACTATAGACAGTAGAAATGGTATACCTCTCAGAATTTGTGTAAAAAAGGTTTTGTTATTCTTTAAAACTCTTAGATTTAAACATTCCCAAGACAGTAATATCTCTGCACAAAAGTTTATTGAAAGTGCAACACAGCTCATTCCCTATGTCACAATATTCACTAAGATGAGTGAAAAATTGGAAAGCAAGCAAATTACTTTCTTCTTTAATGCTTTACTCATGCTAGTATGTTGCTGAATCTTATTTTTTCCAAATTGCAAGCTAATCTCTTCCCTTTCTTGACAGGTAAGCAAGGATATTCAATGTTGCTTAAGAAAGCACCAAACTTTCAGAATGTAGATTGCCTTAAGTTCATCTTCTATAATCAATATGTTAAATATGATAAAATTAATCCTATCATTGCCATATAATTGTATTTTGAAAGGTAAGTCAATACTCAGTATTGAACACATTGTACTGACCAACAGTACTCGGAGAAATCTTCTAGGCCAAATGTTGTGTGAAGGTAACAGTCTATCAAGTTCCCATGGACACTCATAATGCATGAAGACCCAAAGTTCAAGAGGTCATGAGAAAAAAGATTTACCAACCTGAAGTGTATGGCTGCTGCATCTGTGAGCAAGTTCCCAAGAAGAGCCGTGGTGCATGAGTGGCTGCAGGTCACGAGGGCATGAGAATTTGGGAGGTTCCTGCACAGTGGAGTCCAACCCTAGAGTCCACCAACACCACTCTAACTAGAGCTAATGTAACCACATATTACAACTAGATCAGTTCTTCAACAATGTTAGGATGTCAACAAAGGCTCAACATACCGCTGTTGTCTAGAAATGACAACTCTTGAAATATGAGAGATCTAATTTATAGCTGTCATGCAACCACACTTCTCTAAAATGGACAATGTATATAACCATTTTTCAGAAGAAACACGTAATGTAAGTTTCAGAATGCATAAGCCCTGAAGGCATCATGGAATCATCCAAGCGTTTCTTACCTTTGCAAGAAAAAATAAACACCTAACAATAAAACTCTCTTGTAAAGCACATGCCTTTTTTCTCCCCATAATAATGATTATGAAAATGGTATCAAGGAAGAAAGCATTCCTTTTACTAAAGAGAATGCAACAGAGGCCATTTGTATTTTTAAAAAAAGGTCATACATGGGGTCTGTTTAACTATTAAAAAAACCCCAATTCCATAGCATTATTTAAATTTTGTATTTGGCTCTGGTTTGGTGATGAGTCGCAGTCAGAAAAAAAGCAAGGAACATAACATTTTCCTCGGTGGGATATTCTTAAACAAAACACAACTGAACAACATTTTTGCTTACTCTCCCTCAAGACTCTCTGTAAAACAGAGACACAGAGAAGATTATTTTTTTTTTGGGGGGGGAGGGAAATGAAACTGAGTTCCATGATTATGCCAAGAATTTTTTTCACTATCATGTTTTGAAAAGGAACATAACATTTTCTCATGCTCTGTAAAGACATGAAAAGCCAGAAGTGTTTAAAAGGATGAAAATTAAAAACAATACAGGGGAAATATATAACAACCCAGAGGTCTTTCATTATTTGCCTTTGGACCTGAATTATTTGTATTTTATTATAGGAAGCATTCTCATTAATACAGCAACTAAACTTCTTCACATAAAAAATATGGGGAAAAGTATACATGATTTTAAGGTGAAAAAACACTTCCCTCATGTATTTAATAGGCAGACATTCCCAAGTTCAAATAATATGCTTTTCCCTAAAATACAGGCAATTTAATAAAAACAAAAAGAATTGGATCGGTTAAAATATACACTTACTTTTCTTGTCTCTCAAGTTTTTGGATGTCTGTCATATAACATAAAAAAGTAATGTGTACTTCTGGTTTCAGGACTGTAATCCAATAAAGTTTACAAATTAAAAATGAGCTGTTCCTATTACAGTTACTGAGCACTAGGAATAAATATCTTGGTTGATATAGTAATGAAGTGGGAAGGGAGAAGACGACTGTAGGATTGAACTAGGCTTGGCAGAAAAAAAAAAAGAAGAGGTCAGGAAAGAATTACGACAATTTAAAAGTAAAAATCAGATTGAAAAATCAACTGGAAAATTGATTTTTCATTAACTAAAAACTGAACATCCAAATCTTAATCTCTACTCTTTATTAAGAAGTCCATCAAAACCACTATCTTCCCAAGAGTCACATGAAGAAGCCTGGCGCTTTGTCTGCCTACAATACTTATGTGCTGGGTCATGTTACAAAATTTCCTGGATCACAAGACCTGGTTCTCAGATCATATATATGTAACAGCATATGCATGGATGCTTTGCTTTCCTTTCTAAGAAAACCAGAGCATGTGGTAATGAGACCTGAATGCTTATGTAGGTTGTCAGATAGAACATAACTGGCGTGCATCTAGCGATGGAGACAGTTGGAGCTGGGAAAATGGCAATAATGCGGGATCCTACAATACATATTTAGCTTCTCATAATGTCAATATGATAGACAGTTAATAAGCTTGGATTCACTGGGTTTTGGCTGTAAGAGCGGATTATGGCCAACCACCATGCCAAAGCTAACCAATAAATGATATGCAGTTAAGTTTCTGCCACTTAGACTGCATCACACTGTTTGCTTCCATTCCTTACAGAGGATCCTAGATTTCTCAGCTGAGCTTCAGAGCTGTGGAGAGCTGCATTTCTGGTTTTGGTGATAACCTCCTCAACAATTACATTTATCAGAATCAATGATAATTTCCTTAAAGACTCATACTCTTGGCTTTTGGGCGCATTATCCAGCTATCCTGTAAGTAAAAAAACAATTTGCTTTCCACTGAGGAATAAATACCTCCATTTTTTGTTGTCAGAAAGACAGCAGAAAATGTATCTTATGAAATTACAAATTTCAACTAAAGTACAACTGCAAGTAGATTTAAAATGTTTACCAGCTCTTGCTTCCATGGCTGAAAATCTTTATCTGCCCAGTAATGCATAATTTGTTATTAATACTGAGCATTCAAATTATGTACTTTTCCTTACTTTTTCTCCCTTTTTCTCAGGTATCAAAGCTCTATAGTTAGCAAAACAATCTTAGCCGAGATCATTCATAATAAACCAGTGCCAGTTACTGTAGGATGCCTTGACACTAACAGAAGTTCACAAAGTTTGTTTCAAAAGTTTTCCATTATAACTTGTGACACCTATCTACAAGAAGGACCGAACAAGGATTCAGGAAACTGCAGGCCTGTCAGTCTGACCTCAGTGCCGGGAAAGGTTACGGAACAGTTCATTCTGGGTGCGCTCACCAAGCATGTGCTAGAGAACCAAGGGATCAGGCCCAGCCATTGTGGGTTCATGAAAGAGAGGTCCCGCTTGACCAACCTGATCTCCTTGTATGACTTGGTGACCCGCTTAGTGGATGAGGGAAAGGCTGTGCATGTTGTCTACCTGGACTTCAGTATAGCCTTTGACATGGTCATGGACAGAATTCTCCTAGAGAAGCTTGTGGCTCATGGCTTAGACAAGTGCACTCTTTGCTGGGTACAAAACTGGCTGGAAGGCCGAGCCCAGAGAGTTGTGGTGAACAGAGCTAAATCCAGTTAGTGGCTGGTCACAAGTGGTGCTCCCCAGGGTTCAGCCTTGGGGACGGTCTTGTCTAATATCTTCTATTGCTGGTAACCAGAGGGAGGAGTGGTCAGGCATTGCAACAGGCTCCCCAGGGAGGCGGTGGAGTCACTGTCCCTGGAGGTGTTCAAAAAACATGTAGACGTGGCACTTTGGGACATGGTTTAATAGACATGGTGGTGTCGTGTTGACAGTTGGACTTGATGATCTTAGAGGTCTTTTCCAATCTTAAAGATCCTATGATTCTATGATTCTATGAACTGTGTAATTTTAATAACAGCATAAGCAGATTCCCTAGGAAAAGGGTTCAGAATTGCCTTCATGAGTTGTTCAGACATTTAGCTCAGATCATTCAAAATTACCAATTTCAACAATTGGCAAAAAACTTGATGAAGAAATAGCAATCTAGTTCCTCTTTCCTACTGCAACTCTTGCTGAATCACAGACTTTATTTTTCCTGTGAAAACTCTCGCACCACCAATCTGAAACTACATGTAGGAAAGAGAGAACATGCTTGTGATGGAGGGACGAGCTCAAATATGCATGGATGTTTGTGAAGGGAAAAAAATCAGAACTATCCTCCAGTATAGGAGTTTTCCTCTCATTGCTCAAGGGTACCACCCTTAGAAGAGAGAGCTGTTTGAGATGCCTCAGTCAGCTTGGGAGCTCTTACAGAAAAGCTGGAAGAAGCCGGAGTGAAGGCTCCCTCACCTTCCCATGTGAGCTGCTCTTAGATTAAGGCTCTCCAGGTTGGTGAGCATTTGTCTGAGGCATGCTGCATTGCAATCATTTCCATGCCTGGCAATGTACCACATTGAGCTTGACCCTAACCCACAGATTTGACTGCCTGGCCTGGCCTTTGACCTCAGCATCTTGGGTTCACTCTGGTTCTTGTCTTCAGACCTGGTCCTGACCCTAACCTGCAGGCTGACTCCTTGGTTGGATCTCAGCCCTTCCTGTCACCATGACCTTGCTGGGTGGACACATGGCTCTGGGCTGGTCCTGGTCACTGACCTCCTCCCAGCTCTGCTCCCTCACTGGGTGCTGTGGAATGGGGCTCTCTTTATGGAGGGCTCAGACCTGCTGGCTCTGTGGCCACCCTCAGCTCACAGTCCGCTCTCTTTGCTGCACCCTAACCATAAAAACTATTAGGAAAAGAAACTGGGGGAGTATGTCTTTTGACAATATGGGTTGACTATTTTGGGTGTTCCAAGTGCCGTATAGTGGATGAGAGAGAACAGTCCACCCAACCTCAATGGGGTTCCTCAGATGATGATGCCCAGATGACTTTCTTATTTCTCAAAGACCAAAGCTATTGCACACGATATTGCGTTGAGAATCTAAGGCTGCACTTTGGACAAAGACTTCATTTGGATGTAGCGGTTCTTAATATTGGTCATGATAAATGACAGGTGATGTCTTGGCCAGATGCAGCTTTTATTTACCAAGATTGTTCACCCTATATTGAGCAGAAATTATGGTAAGGATATGTCCACTTGAGTTTAAGATGGCAAAAAAAATATCTTGTCATGTGACAGCCAGTTCAACAGTCAGTGTCACTTGACAACAAAAGTTTTAAGTCCCTAATATATTTCAGATCCTTTACAGTTTCACTTGGTTCAGTAGCAAAGCCTTTAAAAGCTTAAATGCCCATAGGAACCTAGGATGTCTGTTCATGGTATCTTCTACTCTGTAAAAAGTGTCTCAGAAAAGAAATATTCTTACAGTTTACATACCTTCTAAAGTTAATCAGCCATATCTTAACTAGAAGTTCGTTTCTCTGCTTCATGTATTTATGTGTTCAACATTAATGAGGAATACTAATTAGGTCATTAGATTGAGAAGTCTGTTAGAAAGTTGGACAATGCAATGAAAATAACACTTCTCTAAACTAATTTCTATGCGTGAAAGATTTTGATAACATGAATAGTTGTAAGATTCATAAAAAAGGATTTTTTATTTTTTTTTCATTTCAACCTCAAGTAGTACTAATAATGCTGCACATGGCTTGGAGCAATCCCAAACACAACTACAGGCTGGGTGGAGAATGGATTGAGAGCAATTCTGAGAAGGACTTTGGGTGTTGGTGGACAAGCAGCTCAATATGAGCCCACAATGAACGTTTGCAGCCCAGAAAGCCAATCGTGTCCTGGGCTGCATCAAAAGAAGCGTGACAAGCAGGTCAAGGGAGGTGACTGTCCCTCTCTGCTCTCATGAGACCCCACCTGGAGTATTGCATCCAGATTTGGGGTTTCCAACATAAGGGGACATGGCCCTGTTGGAGTGAGCCCAGAGGAGCTCATAAGCCAGTTCTTACCTTATGAAAATTGTCACCAGTTGATAGTACAGAAAATCTCTGCATACGNTTAGGACAAGCTCTACGCTGAAGGATGGTAGATTTAGATTAAGTATTAGAAAGAAATTCTTTACTGTGAGAGTGGTGAGGCACTGGAACAGGTTGCCCAGAGAACCTGTGGCTGCCACATCCCTGGAAGTGTTCAAGGCCAGGCTGGATGGGGCTTTGGGTAACCTGGTCTAGTGGAGGGTGTCCCTGCCCATGGCAGGGGGGTTGGAACTACATGATCTTTCAGGTTCCTTCTAAATCAAACCATTTCTATGATTCTATGATTTTCATAATTTTATGCTCAAGAAGTGCCATTCATGATTTCAGACTATGAAAATGCCTGCCTCTGGTCGTTAGTAAGCTTCAACTCCTTTTTGAAGAGAAAGTCTTCCCAAAAATTATATTCAAAAGATGACACCATTCATGTAAACATGTGACCGTGGATCACCTTTTTTTTCTGAATACCCTATTCCTAACTCATAATCACAAATTGACTGCATTCTTCTGTGGCTGTCCCTCACCATCTGAGGAATTAGTGCTAGTTTTCATATATAATATCAAGTCATAGACAGGCAAGCTTATTCATGACATGCCTTTCATAAGCCAGCTCTTACCTTATGAAAATTGTCACCAGTTGATAGTACAGAAAATCTCTGCATACGAGACAAATATTACAATTTCTTTACAGTTTAGTAAATTTTAAGAATGTGTTTTGGAAATGTGATGATAATTTAATTCTGCTTCTGGAGTAGACTCTCAAGGTCATTAAGGGACTATGTATTCCAGCAAAGAGAGAAATCTCATTTTTCTCCTATGAGGTAGCTAGTAATATTTTGAAGGAGGTCTACAAGTCTCATATTAAAGCATGAAATCTCCTTGCAATATAAACTGTAACTTTGTGGTGGCAAGGACAAGTTATTTTTTTTCTTTCGCTCCATGAGGTGGAATAGAGGTATCACTACTACCCTGAAAAGCAATTCACCAAACAATCTTTCAAATTTCCTGGAAATACTTTGTAGGTGCTTGGACCTGACCAGTACTCTCTGAAGCATTTCTACAGCTCTGTACCATGGTAGTAGGCTCTTACAACAGGGAATGCTTCATCCGTGAAGAAAAGATCTTGCTTTATGTACACCAAGAAATGAGTTAAATGAAAACTGAAAAGAAGAGCAGAGAACTGAATGAAGTGTTGTGTTTTGGTTGTTTTCTTGTGGTTTGGGGTTTTTTTAATATTTTTTTTAAAAAAGGAATAATTTATTTATGCTGCCTTTGAAAGAGAGAGAGTTTGATGGACTTCAGGTTTTGGTTGTATAGACATGAGCAGTTAAAGCTGCACAATTTGCAGTTACTTTCTGTTGTGGTCTAAGATACCAGGTGTTGGCTTGCTGTGAATGTCTCTACTTCCCCCTCCCATCAGCATGCAACCACAAAATAGTGCTTTTCTCCAAGAGACTTGTAACAACTATCTATCTGAAAGTCTCTCACATGATTCACTTCCTTGATTCCAAAGCTGGCTTAAAGACTAGGATGAAGAATGAGTTTCTCTATTTCTCATGAGCTGACATGTCCTACCCCTGTCAAGCCTTTGGTAGTTCTCACCTTTCCTCATGCCAGATCCTGTGACTTTATCACATCCTGAAGACCTACCTATTGCCAACTTACAAAACCAACACAAAATCTTTCAGCACAAAGTTTGTGGGCGTCTTTAATAGTTTGTTTTGTTTCATTTTGTTTTGATTTGGTGGGGGTTTTTTTGTCCTTCAGCCAAGTTACAAAATGGAGAGGCTAAGTTACAAAATGGAGATAGAGCATATTCTTTTGGCTTCCACTACCATGTAATGCAATCCAGTGTTACCAGGAAATAAAAGACTCAGTGTGCTGACTGGCTGAAAGCAAACAGGGACCCTTTGCCAGCATCAAGTCTGCCCTGAATTGTCAGAAAAGATGAAGGAAAAAACAGGAGTTGCTAAGTCCCTACCTTGGCAAGGAAAACTACGTTCTATTGCATGTAGAAGACTGGCAGCCCTAAGGATCTGACCAGACTGTGGGATTACCACCAAGACAGAGCAAAATGTTGTTGGTAACAAACACTGCAGAAAAAGTTTTCTCCATTGTGGCTAATTCTTGGGTCCTTGGCAATAGCAATGGTACGAAAATCATGAAATAACGTGTTTGAAGCAATGACAATGTGATTCATAACTCAACCTCATCTGAGACAGAACAAAAGACAATTTTTGAATGCAAGAGGTCTTTCTGTGTGCTGGTACTAAAGAATCCTGTCCCAAAGCACCAGCAATATTAAGGCTTCATTATTACTACTACTACTACTACTACTACTACTACTACTACTACTACTACTACTACTACTACTACTACTACTACTATTGATTGGTTAACTCCAGGTTTAAAAATTTAACCATTTTTTTTCCAAAGTTACCTTCTGACATTGCTATTCTAGGTATAGATTATACGAGAGCAGTATCTAGAAGTAATAAACTACTTCTCACTAGAAAATTAAATCCACAGCTGCCTTTATGTGTCTATCACCCAAGACTAGGATGAGGAATGCACATATCTGGCTCCACATCAAGTGATCAAAGGTTTTATAGTTAACCAAGGACATTATGATTTTATAGTGTGAGCCTTCATATTCCTTTTGAACTCAGTAATAAGGGAATTACTTTGTAACTGTCCTGAGCCAAACATTTTTCTTGATCTGTATATCTTTTAAATAGATGTCACTCTAGCTAAAGGAATTTGAATAATGAAGAATCTGTTATGTAACTTACAACTGCACATAAGCAGTGTTGATAATAAGATGTGTATTTTCTATCTTCACTTTATTGTACTGGTTTTTGATACACCTTTGTCAGCTTTCTGTTATGGAAGGAGAAAAGATAAGCTGAAAACCTTCACAATGAAACAAAAATGGAAATAGATGTATATTTGTAGTCTTCTATTCCATCACTGTTGTCCACAAAATTCTACATTTTGGACCTTGTAAACTCCCCATGAACAAAAAAATAACTATGTTATTCACATAACATTTGTAAAGGGCTTCAAAGTGTGGTAAATGTGGAAAATGTATTTCAAGCCAAAACTTCAAGTATGAATTCTTGAGATTCAACCCAAATGCCAGAGCGCTGACCTTTAACACTTCCTAGACCAAAAGGGAAACTATAACAAATATGTGTCAAGAGGTGATGACTCTTCTTTCTGTCATCTCAACAAACTTAGCAGTATCTGTGCCCTTCCAAGCATAAGCATTATTACATCAATAACAAGTGATGTCCAGATCAAGCAAGCAAATCTTTAACTAATTAAGAGTTAAGCTCTTTCATATTGTTTACTGTTTGGTTAGTTTTCGTTTGATGAATGCTATCAAGAGCTTTCTTCTTCTTCAATGTTCTCATTTTGGAAATGGTACCTCAAAAATAGTCATAGAAACCTACTTTTGATCATCATAACATTTACAACTATGACACTTACCAGTTGCTCTGTTAAGAATAAAAAAATACATCTGCTTTCATTCTAGAGGGCTATTAATGGAATACAGATGACTAAGTGAAGAGGCACTTACACATAGAACACAACCTTGCCTGAACAAACTGGTGAGGAAATCCATAAAAAAAGTCTACAATTGGTTTAAAAAATGTGGAACCTAAGTCAGTTAAGAAATTAGTAAAAATTAAATGCACATCTGAAATAGATAATGTCACTACATTACCGTGGATAATATTTTTTCTTTTTTGTGGGTTTATATGAAGCTACAGCAGTTTGCCATGTCTAACAGTAATGCCACTCCAATGCTGGTTTTTCTTTTTCCTAGAACAATGTCAAAGAGAGAAGAAAATGGTAAAAACCAAATCATTGGTTTCTTCTTTACAACATGACAGAAAGTGCAACCAAAAGTACTGAAATGCTAATGCAGGAAAAATATAGTAAGTGAATTCTAATGGCCTTTCAATTTTGACAAAGTAAGAGATAGGGATCTGCTGCAAGAACACAATTGTTATTGCAATGCAGAGAATTTATCAGAAAATACAGCATGTCGGGAATATAGTGTCAAATCTTTGCATTAAGACTACAAAGAAGCAGCCAACAAATCAATAGTGTTTATAAGCAGTTTACTGATAAATCCTGGAAATAAAATGGTCTCTCCTTAGCTAAGCTTCTAATCTACGATTATTGTACCATCAAAGTAAGTCTTCCATTTTTTCTGGGTATAACTGGACGCAAACAAATTTGCAAAGAGGACTGACTCCATTTTGAAAGAATAACAGTCTGCTATCATAAATCACACTGCAACTAAACCTTGTAAGTCATGATAATTTGACTACTAGTGGGAGAAGGGAAGAGACACAAAAAATGTCATTTTGGGAGTGAAAGGGAGTGAAACAAGCTGAAATTGCATAGAACACTGCCGATCATGCATCTACCACTACAGTCATTCTACTGAACTTGCAGAGCTTGGATAGTCTTTTCCTTTTGAGTGGTTAGTAAGTTCATTTAATTATCTTTTTCCTCCCAGTGACAGCTCTCAAATCTGGTCACCTTCTCTTGCTGACAGTTGCTGCTTTTTTTGTCAGCTTCTAAAGAGACAGATTTTTCCATGAGTGAGAAGCAGGAATGGTTGATATAGTGTTGACAAATCAATGAAATCTGTATCAGGCCATTTGATCATCATAGTCTTTTGTATACAGAATCATATGTACATATTTTGGCTATCTTAAGAGCGTAATTCCATAATTCCCAATGTTTATGTCTATTAGAGTCTACTGTGAAGTAACAGTTACATATCAGCTAATTTGCACTCATTATAGGTTATATATCTGCAAAATTCTATTACAGACAATACTTAATAAAGATACATTTAATGAATTCTATGAAGAGTGACAAGTTATCCAACAGCACTCTCATATATGTGCATAACACCTTACTAACATTTTATATTAGAACTGCTGGCCAGTTGAGATGCCATTTCTTGTTTCTCCTCTCTCTCTCTCTCAATAGCTATATAATTATAGCTATTAAAATTTACAGTGAGAGATTAATCATATTTACAGACTAATTAGAATCACCAAATCAGTGAAGATGTTTGAAATGTTATTCATGACTCATCTGAAAACTCTTTTTCTATACTACAGAAACTATAATTTGCATTTTATGTCCCATTTTAATACCAACACCCCAATGCTCCTCATCAATATCAGTAAGTGCAAGAATACTGAAAAGTGTCCTTCCGAATGTAATTTAAATCTTCTTCCTGATGAACTTAAAAAACAGTATAAAAGAGTTCATTAATGTCGTCAAAACAACTTGCCACTTTTTGAAACAGAAGAGAAAAAAAAAAGTCCAAACCTGACAGTCAAATGTCATAAAATGTTATTGGACAAATTGGTTGGAAAAAGTCTCAACAGCTTTCATTGCTCCTTTTCTTTGTATTGCATTGCCCCCTGCAGGTATAAAAGATCCTTTGTTTTTCCATAGCATCTTCTTTAGCTCTTTGAATGGAGCATCTCATCTGAGAAACACATGAATTCCAAAACCCCTGCTAATTGCAAAACATCGTTTGAAGAACAAAACAAACTTATAAAGGAGAAAACAGAAAGTAGAGGGAAAAAACCTTGATATATACTGTGCCTTAGCTGGAAAAGGTTATATGTATAAGACACACAAAAAAACCACCTTGCATGAGAAAGGTCAGTGAAAACTTGTGTCCTGGCCTGTACTCTGTAGGTCTCAAGAAGTTTAAACTGGAGAGGAATACGATGGTCCTGTAATGCAATTTTAATCCAAACCCTCTGGCCTCAGTCTGAAATGGACTGCATGCTGTTATTATTTTTCTTCAGTGAAAATGAGAGAAAAAGTGAATTAAGTCTGATGATAGATTTTTGTGAACTAGCTACCCCCACCAATGTAAGTTAAGCACGAACCCAGACTGCTGATTTTATGTGATTACCATTATGTTGCAGAACATACTTTGACAAACAAAGGACGGTCATATCTCTTTGACAGGTTTCGGGTAGGGACCTATGGAGCAGACAATTGAAAAGACTGAGGATGCAATGTGAATCTCTGAAACCCAGGTGGGGGCCTGATACCACTCAACAGCCGTTATGCCAGCATGAGTAGAGTGATTACTGGTGCAGCCTAACTGCATTGTTAAAACTAGGTAAATTCAGGGATTTGTGCAAATTGTCCACAGAGTAGTAGCTTGATTAAGGAAGCATGTGAAAAAGGAGAGACAGCAGGGAGATTTCACAGTTGTTGGCAGGTAATATTTGATTACATTAGTTGTCACATTTCCTATTGTGTTAAATTCTGGAAGGATGTTAAGCAGAAGCTCCATGAAGTAATTACAACATACTCACACCAGACAGGGCACAGCTGAGGCAAGAATGAGTGGATACAGTGGTTTCTCCATTTCTGTGGAACATATACAATCTTAATGTAGAGACGCATGAAACTTCAACACCACCCGCAGTACATAAAGGTAGTATAGAGGAGGTCCCTTGCCTGTGCCCCTTCGATGAGTTTGAAATATGTAACTAAAAATTAATAAATTAATGGCTTTACTCTGTAAATTGTTTTCCCAAAGAAGATGCTTCTGTATAACTAGTACTAGAGTAAATTAAGAGAATAGTAATTCAGTTCCAGCTGAAGCTATGTAAATACATTATAGATTAATAATGAATAAATAATGTTCCAAAATACTTTTGTATTTAGAAGTAGTTTTCGCTGATTTTAAATCAGCTTGGTCTTCAGCAGCCCTGCACTATAATTTTGGAAGAGTAGAAGAGCGCATTCCAGCTCTAAGGCTTTGATTGTAAACTTTTTCCTTCGATTATATAAATAGTTACTGCAGCTGATTAATCAGTAGTGACTGATCATGTTGGTCAAATTCTATTTGTTTACCCATTAGACATATATTCCAGACATTGGGATGGAAAATACAAGGTATTCATAGAAGTAGATGACAGATATCTCATTAAGGAAACATCTGTAAACAGATTTAGCTCAACCTCAGAGTCAGTGATCTCAGCTTATGAAGCGAGGAGTTACAGTGCAGCAATGGTGGTAAAAAAAAATACCTGAGATACAGATTCCTGTAAATGCTCATACATACATGTATATGGGCATGTCTGTCAGTTCAGGAATATTTAATACCTGCCGTAGGCTGTATCTCTGCCTTGAAAATCAAAACCAAAATGTTGATGTCAAATTTAATCTTCTTAACCCTTCTGACAGTAACAGATTCACTCAGGATGTGCGCTTCAGAAACACAGGAGCATAAGCTTGCGGGGGGGCAGTTGTCCCATGCAAGTACTTTCCCTAACTTCTGGCTGCTTCTAGGATCACCTGCTTCATCAACACTGAAAGACAATAGGTCTTAAGATGATAGATGAGGACATTATTACATCAGCATTTTTCTTTAAGCTCTATAAAGATGTGGCCATTTCCTACACATACCTAGTACCCAAGGTTTTGTTGTGTCTTGGGATCAAATTATATACCTTGGTAATCAGTAACTTTTTGGTATGACTTAGTCCTTGCAAAGTCCAGCAAATTACTTGTTTGGTCATGGTTCAGTTTTCAGTATAGGTCAATCCATCTAATTAGTTAATTTAATATGTATCACCTATAAGGTGGTTTGTTTTTTTTTCAATTCAAATCCTAATCAGCATAATTAAAGAAAATAATATACTTGAACCAATGCATTATTTGTTAAGGAAATACAGAAGTTTAAATCAAAAGAATTTTTTTGTTGGCCTGGAGAGAACTGGAAATTCTTGAAAGAACTGGATGCAGACTGTGTTGAACAACTATGTCTCATCTCATGGTTTATCTAAGTACTCTTACACAAGAATATAAAACCAAATTAAAAAAACCACAAGTACAAAAATTTCAGAATGAAATCTAAAGGCCACTCTACTACCTCTACCGTTCAGTGCTGACAAGACACAGGAGATTAGCAAGCAGAGCTTATTTTAATGTTTTTCATGATTCATGTCACTAAATTTGATACTTATTGAACTTTAGATACCTACTCAGATGAAAACAGTGCTATATATCTGAAAGGAAGGTGTTTAGTTGCAATTGTTCAAGGCTCCCTCTGCAGTCTGCAGGATGAGGCAACCTGTCCAGTGGTAGATGTTTAAAGGGCAATGGCATCGATTGTCACCTGGAGATGTCTATCCCCTTCTCCCTGCAAAGCAATCCAGGAGAGTATGCAGTAAATAAGCAGTGTTGCTTTTCAGTGAAAATTTTGAGAAATAAAAGTGGATAAGTGGAAACTTTTCATGCAGTGAGACGAATAAATGAATTCAATTACATACACAGAGCCTTAAGTGGTAAAGAAAGTCACTGAATAATCAGAATAAATTAATATATAATGGATGCATGGAAGGAGTTATGCTAGGTTTGCAAAAGTTCTGTGAGACTAAAGGGACAATGACAATTGGTACATAAACCAGTTAAAATTGTTGCCTAAAAAATGACAGCATACATACACTTTTGCTCACGGAATTACTCAGAGAAAAACTGAAAGGAACATATGATATTAAAAATTCTTAATCCATAGAAATAAAGTGCAACTATATTTATTTAAATTTTGTTAAACGAATCATGTAGAATAACTGCATGTGATCAGGAATACACAATCATTTTAACCTGTGCCTCTGGAATGGGAAATGGCTTTTTCTGAAAGAATTTTTTTTTTTTCTGAAAGAAATTTTTTTTTTATTTTTTTTTTTTTTGGCTGGCAGGACTGGATTGTGAGTGATGGAGGACTTGGGAAGAAGAGAAAGAGGGACTCCCTTTTCAGCAGCAGCACAGAAAACTATGCAAGTTTTACAGAAGCTTCTAGCTATGGGCTTCAGCTTGCAGGGAACTAGATCCAGGGAGCAAGAAGCTTTTCCCACTTCTGTAGATTATTGAAAGTACTAGAAACTGCGGAAGTATAACTAACAAATTACTGGGGGGAAAAAAAAAGTTGAAAGCAGAAGCATGATGAATATACCCAAGATTAATACTCTTCTGTAATTGGTAAATAAAAATGGACCAGAGGCTATGTTTGACTTCAACAACTTCAAACAATTAACCACAGAACCAATATCATGCTCTAATCCTGGAAATCTTCGAAAATAAATCCTTTAAAGTTTATGTGGATGAAAGTGAAACAGTTTCCCTGTGCAGCACTCACAATATCCAGGCAATCATTCCCTAAGATTATAACCACTTTTGGATCATAAACACTTCTTTAAGGTTCCTCATCCTATAAATCAAACTCCAGACTAATTTGGTTGTGTTTGATTTTCCTGACAGTCAAAACATTGTGGCTGTGTTACTGAAAGAAGAGCCGAAGCAAATAAAATTAGTGACTTCTACTTTCATATGTTTAACTCACAGAGATCTGCTTCTCTACTGGTGCAGAAAAAGATATACTCCATCTTCTTTTCTTTCGAGAGAAATCCAAAAGCTAGGCCTATATTCACACCTTAGACTAACCTCTGCTTTTACTCTGTTAAACACATATGACATCAAAGATGACATTTGATGTTCAAAGATGAAAGCATAAGGTCATTGTGCAACAAGGAGGCACAAGTAGGCTATCAGGACCAAGTTCTATGAAGTTCTAATGCTTTTCTGAAAAACATTAGAAACAGTTTCATCCTGATAAGTCATATGTGCTGATTTGTTGCTTACAAACAGCTCAAAGGCTACGTCATTCCATCAGTTGAAAGAAGAAAGACACTTACCTGCACTTCGTAAAAAAAATAGCAAAAAATACAGCACTTGGTGTTCTGCTTCTCACACATTCCCCTGGAGTAAATGTCAACAATATTTGTCTGAATTCAGTCTGAAGGCACCTATCCATCCTTTCTGACTGAAAGTGCTAAAAATTAATGAAACTAGCTTTATAAATACTAAATATTGAGATTTAGAAGATCTAAGATATTAACAGGTATAAGAAGGACTCTTGCTCTAGAACCATCAAAGAGCACTGGCATTTTAGAGCTAGTTATTTTCTTAAAAACTAGAAATCTAGTTCCATACTATCTTTTCCTTGTTTTATTTTAAAATCCTATTATTTTTTATTTCAAATATTAAAGCAGAGAAAATTGAAACTTCAATAATGGTTATGCATAGAAAATCCTTTCAGAAAATCCAGTCATATAGCCCCCAGGTCCTATTTCTAAACTGAAACAGCTTTCCTTTCTGCTATAGCATAAGGTTCAAGCTACTACAGT
Organism: Psophia crepitans; assembly: GCA_013399095.1. Lineage (NCBI taxonomy): Eukaryota > Metazoa > Chordata > Aves > Gruiformes > Psophiidae > Psophia > Psophia crepitans. The sequence continues at coordinate 56,825 of VWZZ01004131.1, forward strand.
CTTACAAGTTGATACACAGATCAACTTCTGACATCAAAAAAATGAAATAATTGCTGTTATTTCTGCTGTTAGTTGGCTTTCTTATTAAGGGGGTATTTCTTTCAATAGATGCATATTGAATTTTAGAACTGAATCCCAGTTCTGTTTTCCTTCAAAGTTTGGTTTTCTTTTGTTTTACAGATTTACAGTGTCATGAAAGTTTTTCAATTCTAAACCACACAAATTAGGCAGACAGAGATCATTCGTATAGAAAAAGGAAATATAATGGGAGATATGCAAATCTGCAATCAAATTTGATAAATCAAATTTATCCAAAGAGCATTACCACACAGATTGAACTATTCCAGGAGCAGGCTAAAATGATAGAGGTTATTCCTGTCTGGGGATATTTGCATCTCACAGATTGAACTAAGCATATTGCAAATTTCTTAATCTTGTACAACTCATAATTGCAACATAAGAATTATTTCCTCCTGGATTCACCTGACTTGAACGCATAAATAACCAGAAACTGTCAAAATATAATCTGTCAATCTTAATTTAAAATTTAATAAATCAGACTTTAAAGGATGAGAAACAAAATCCTTTTGTAGTAAAAAAGCCTGAAGGAAAAGTTACAAAAATTACTTTTAGTAAAGAAAGTAATATACAAGAATATGAAGATTTTTGTCTCAGATAGTTGCAAGAATGTCACAGGTTTTTGCTGTATAAACTTAATTTTTGTAGTGCAAAATCTATATGGCCACATTAGATTTACAGCATTTCGCTGACAGCTTGCACATCAAAAAACTTCCAGTTGTATTATCTGAACATGGACTGTCATAATTAGAGACAATCAAAACGGTAAATGGGTCAGATAAAAAGATCAAGAAAACTATGAAATTGTAAAGAAACAGCAACCAAAAAATTCAATTCCTTTTAGAGGTTCAACTAACTCTTATCAAAACGTCAGTCAGTGTATACACTGATTTAGGCAGAGTGGCATCACAGCCTCTGTCCATGAAGGTCTCATCCAGGTTACAACAGTAGAAGTATTACCTTCACTTCTCGGGTGATAACAGGTTTACCTTGTGGTTTAGTTTGATTGGAAGGGCAAAGAACTATTTTTGTCCTCAGATTCTTTAAGCTCAGTTACCACTTCTGAAAGCATTAAGGGCAATTAAATCTAACTGCTTAACATCTTTCTCGGTAACATGGACAGTGGGATTGAGTGCACTCTCAGCAGGTTTGCTGACCATATCAAGCTGTTTGATGCAGTTGATATGCTGAAGGGAAGGAAATCCTTCCAGAGGGACCTTCACAGGCTTAAGAGGTGGGCCCATGTGAATCTCATGAAGGCCAAGTGCAAGGTCCTACCTGTGAATCTGCGCAATCTCAAGCACAACTACAGGCTGGGCGGAGAATGGATTTAGAGCAGCTCTGAGGAGAAGGACTTGGGAGTGTTGGTGGGTGAGAAGCTCAACATGAGGCAGCACTGTGCGCTAGCAGCCCAGAAAGCCAATCGTGTCCTAGGGTGCATCAAAACTGGCATGACCAGCAGGTTGAGGGAGGTGATTCTCTCCCTCTACTCCGCTCTCATGAGACTCCACCTGGAGTACTGCATCCAGCTCTGGGGTCCCCAGTACAAGACAGATGTGGATCTGTTAGAGTGAGTCCAGAGTAGGGTCACAAAGATGGTGAGGCACTTGAACAGGTTGCCAAGAGAAGCTGTGGAGACCCAATCCCTGGAAGTGTTCAAGGCCAGGTTGGATGGGGCTTTGGGCAACCTGGTCTAGTGGAGGGCATCCTTGCCCATGGCAGGGGCGTTGGAACTAGATGATCTTTGAGGTCCCTTTCAAGCCAGGCCATTCTGTGATTCTATCTGAGGGTTTTCTTGAAGTCTACACATTCATGCAAAAGAACGATTACTGTATATAGTATAATTTCAAAGCTATAGTTTTATTATTTATAAAATAAACTGAACTTTAGATTGCTTAGAGAAACAGAACGCTTCAAGTAGTCTTCAATATGCATTTGAAGGCTGTGTACCTCTTAAAATATCTTACTATGTACATTTCACTATCAGTAGTACCAACTGATTGAGAGGAAATAAAAATGTAAATCCCTTCTTCCTCAGCTTCTGTGGATTCCCATGCAGTCAGAGAGAAGCAGAGCCAGTCCATTTTCTGAATTCAGGAGCTATGTGTTCACTTATTCTGTAAATGATCGAGGCATGTCAACCAATCTTTTACATCTCTTTTAAAAATATGTAAAAATACATTCTTTTATAAGATTGTATTAAGATTTTCATTAGGGGTCCTAACACAGATATGTCATTATTTCTTCTGTGTATTGTGTAAGCATCTTTACCTGTAACTGCCATTTCTCATAATGATTGTGATCATGAAGATTGTAATGCATTTTAAACTAGCAGCAGCTACTTATTCACAACACAATGGGGACAGAAGAGACATTTCGGAAGGAGGGGGGGAGTTGTCACTAACACTTCCAGTAAGGAGAAATGCTTTGTCCAGTAAGGACAAAGTAAAAGCTTGAAATGAAAGATTTCTGCTTAAAGAGTTAGATTCATGCTTGTTTAACTATCTGAACTTTTGCACTGCTTTCAGTAATTCACGCTCAAATTATTCATAAAGCAATTTTCACCCATCTCTAATCATGATTCTGGAAAAGTATTTGCACATTCCATTTAGTATTATTGCTCCAGTTCAACAAATGCTTGGGGAAATCTATTCACTGACTTGTAAATTACAAAAGAATGAATTTAAAATGCATTTTTTACAAATTAATAATTTCCCTGAATATTTACGAAGATCTTTTTGTCATGATCAAAGCAAATAGGAAATACCCTGAAATACAGTTTCTGAAATTATATTAATTTCTAGAAGGTTATTATTTTTATTCTACTATATTTCATTTGTGATTTCTAATTTGGACTTTTTGTAACAAAAATCTAACAAATTAAAAATTGGAAATTAAATTACTATCAAATATGAAAAAAAAAAGAAAAAAAAAAAGAACAAATGCCAGTAACTCAGAGCAAAATATCTCAGTACTAAGCCAAACTGAGATACCACAGGCTTAGAACACCTGTATGGCAAAAGTCATCACAGACTATTCATAGCATTAAAAAGTTGTCATAAAGTAGAAAATTATATTGAAAGTATTGTGATATTTTTAAGTGTGTTCATAAGGAACAAAATATTTTTACTGTGAATTTCACCTGTAAGAATTCCTGCGCTCTGAAATTATCTTGTTGTTCCCACAGTGCTCCAGTTTTCCCGAGGTTTCCCAGAGGTGACAAGCCCTGCCCCGATATGAGAACATTTTGGGCTGAGAAGTGAGAAGTTCATGCTCATGGGCAGTCCTCTTTGCTCCTGCTTAAGACTCCTGAGAAGCAAGGTCATGGAATCATCATTCGCCAGCAGGTGCTGCTGCCACATGCAACCCCAATTCACAGAGACTTGGCCCTTTCCCTGCTCTACAGAGGAAAACACTACAAGGCCGCTTATGCAGCATCTACGAGGCCCATGCGAAGGTTCCTGAAGATACGCGGCAAGAGAATATAGTCAGAAAATACTACCATGCAAAGACACTGGAATTTTTCAACCAATTGTTTTTACCTATAGCAGCAAAACCATTCAAGTGAAGACTGACTTAGAAAAAAAGATCAGGGTGGCATTTCTGTTAGAAAAGCAAGGCTCTCCCAGACCGACTTCATGTTCGGACAACGCTCTTCATTCTAAACCCAGCTCTGCCCCATCTGGAACAGATTTCAAGTCAGATGAGTTTTTCATCATTTAGCTATTTCAGGATAGGTGTATTCCCACAGTTTCTGTTGGAGCTAAGCAATTTAAATGCCTACTGAATTTAATTCCTGTATCAAAAAAAAAAAAAAAAAGAAAAAAAAGGTAGGGAGATGGGAAACAATAGGACAAACCAGGAATTTTTATGTCTGAAATTTACATCTTAGAAATATTTATAAAACACTAGCGCTAAAACCATAAGTTTATTGACATAAGCAAAGAATCCTTTTCATACAAGTATTATTTAGATAGTTACAGCTTCATCTTCCCTGTGTTCCCCAGCAGGAAGCTTTCCACTTGTTTCATGATATCTTAAATTAGGCAGAAAACAGTATTACTGGGTAACATTTCATGAAAAACTCTGCTTTGTGAGGTTAAAATGTTGAACTCCTGGTAGATAATGTCATCAGAATAATCACAGTTTGTTCACCTTTACCGTTCGGGAAGATTCAGCAGATCTGCCAGAAAATGTTGCTACAGCAGTCATGGTAAGCAAAGATATTCCAGAGAGAGGCATATTCAATTTTCCCCTTTTTTTAAGACACCAGATAGTTTAAAGTAAACATTACTAAACTGTTGATATTTCACAGATTTTTCTGTCTGGCTTCAGTTACTCACTGAATTCCTTTGAGCCTGGTAACTGTTATTATTTTGTAGTCATGGTTGGAAAGCGGTGGACATACACAAAACATTCAGCTTGGACTTCATGCAGGTTGAAACATTAACTTCATGTAGGTTGCTTTAAGGACTGAAATTTTACATCTACTTTTGCCTACTTTTTGAACTATTTTTTGCGTGAATGTATTGTATTTATATAGATGTGCCTATTATAAGATCTCCAAGTCATTTAGGCATTAAATGCCATTATATCAGACCTGTGGTAGAATCCTAAGAAAGGAAAGGTCCCGCAAACAAGTCATATTTATATCTTTGTTCTATCTCTGCCATAGAGTAACAATTAAATCTTGACATACTACAGTACTGCAGAAACAACTTCTATTAGTAAATGTTTGTCTTATGCAAATGTTGTTCAATAGCTTTTAATGATACTACCAAGTATCATCACAACAATGTCTTTTGCTCATTTTACAGTGATGGCGATTATTTGAGCTAGTAAAGTTTACAGACATAAAATATAAAGTGAAATTCTGCTTTAGCTAAGGGGCTAAAGCAGAACTCAAAACAGACAGATCTGAAATTTAAAAAAATTACCCAAAAACATACGTGCCAAACCAGATCAAAATACAAACAGAAATTCAGATAATTTTGTTTTCTATAGCCTCCTGTCTATAGAGTCTCTTATTCAGCCTCACCAAGACATTTCCTATTGCCCTGCTCAGCAAATTTTCTCTTGCTTTGCACTGAATTTGCCACAATTCCTTATGAACAGGTTATTTTTAGACAAAGAAGAATGTTTTGTCAATCAACAAATAACTTTCTTTTTGCAGTCTAGAGCTGTCTCAGCCGGAAAAGGAGACATTTAAGTTAAATGTTAGTCAGGGTGTAGGTAACAGTATCTGTAGACACTACATAGAGATCATGTGCTTTTGAGGTGTACTACCCGGTGAAAGAGAGGGCAACTCATTTTCAGTCACTAAATGCCATTTGTGAGCACCTTGAGGCTGTGTCGATCCATCACATACCACCTGCATGGAAAGAGGAAGCTGCATTTTCACAAGGAAGAAAGAACATGCAGAGATCAAAAGTGGCCCAAAAATGCTGAAGTGATCATTTGTGTCCTCACAGAGTCTGTTTTTTTCCTCAATTACTTTTTTTGTGTTTTAACAAAGATCAAATTTGCATCTAAGTACAAAAATCAGAGTCTATCCATTCTTTTTACCTTTCTATGCATAGAAACAGAAAACAAATACAAAAAACCCCACTTTAGTATGAGCTCTATTTTAACATCCAAACATTTTTTATGTCTACAAACTCTGTTATGGCCTTTATTATAACTCTGAATCAGTAGCTACAAAGAATTAATGAGGCCTAACTAATCCACTTCATATTCACACCATTAGTTTATTTAGATAAATTTCCTTTACTGTTCCTATGTGGACAACAGCTTAACAGACTAATAAATTGATAAAAAACGTTACAAAAAATAAACCAAGTGGTAATTTGCTTAATTAGTCACTGAAAGACAAATGCTGTTACAAGCAACACTAGTTTTTTGTCACATTAAAAATGTAGTGTATAGATAGAAAATGCTTATAAAGAGATGTGATGTAAGCATACCCATTATGTTCTCCCCTGTATAGGCTTTCAATTGGTTTGACATGAGAAATATAAAAAAGACACGAATAAACAATAGGAAGGTGAGAAAAAGGGTCAAAAGAGGACAGAGGGCAAGAAGATGAAAAAAACCAGATGAAAAATAATGACTTCTGGTACTCTATATACAATACATTATGCAATACAGGGAAGTTATCTATACTATAAAGTTATTAAAATCTTTTCCAACCCACACAAAAATTATTTTTGCAAAGGTAATACAGGACTGAGGGGAAAAAAAAAAAAAGATTTCACAGAGAATCAGGCAAAAATATAATGACTTAACAATCTGCTAATGTTGAAGTATTAGGATCTGTGAAAGATGTAAACACCCTAACTACTTGCATATTGAACTGGAACTTGGAAAGGAATGGTAGCCTACACATCAACAGTGATGATTATGTACTGCCACTCTTTACAAACACACCGTTTCTCACTCCTGTACTGAGTCTCCATTACTCATATTTAATAGAAGAAACAAGACATCTACAGAAGGGTTTTCAGAGGAAGCGGTAGGGAGAGAAACACAAAATCACAGAATCACAGAATGGTTTGGGTGGGAAGGGACCTTGAAGCTCATCTAGTTCCAACCCCCCCACTGTGGGCAGGGACACTCTCCAATAGACCAGGGTGCCCAAGGTCCCATACAACCTGGCCTGGAACACTGCCAGGGATGGGGCCTCCACACCTTCTCTGGGCAACCTGTTCATGAGCATGGCAGCTGTGAACCTGAACACAGGCATCCACACAGGCTGTGACAAGAGGAAAAAGATGGAGCACAAAAGTAGACACTTTAAATAATGTGTTAGGAAATGAAATGTGACAAATTGTGAGTAGAGTGATTTAACAGCAATGTGCCATTCCCCTTCTATACTGTCCATTTCTCTGACTGAATTTTCTGTTTAATGGATGAGTTCAGGTTTTGCTCTCTGGCTTCCAGACAGTAATTCATCTTACCTCAGAATTTCAAGTGATGGCGGACTCAGCATTTGGCAGCCAAATGAGTCTACACCATTGCCAGGACAGAGGCTCCTTCTGCCAAATTTCAATCATTTACCTCTGAGGCAGTTTTCTTAGACCTTTCCCAATGTCAGTAAAGAAAAATAAGCAGTTTTAGAGAATGATTCATCTAACATATTTTAAAAGTCTACTGTGGGTTGAAATTAATTCCTTTCCAGAAATGTCTATTTCTCTTCACTGACCATTGAGGAAGATTAGAATGACTAGCTCAAATATCCATGTCTAGACTGTAGTCCATGCCTGCATTCCTCTGATGAATCCTACCCAAGATGTCAAAAACTGAGAGGAAAAACATGAAACAGTCTGGTAATATGAACACAAACAAGAAAAAAATCACTAGGCATTTTATGAACTGTATGGACATTTATGAATGATAACTCTTAATACCAAACAACATGCATACCTTTGGGATGCAAAATCCAATATTATTTGGGGGAGATTAAAGAACCAATAGCAATTCTAGACTGTCTGAAAAAAATCTTCATTGTCACTTAGGTCTTTGGATTCAACTGTATTAAAACCAAGCAAAAATAGAACAGAAAAAGAACAAAAAAAAAAAGCAAAACCACTACCCCTGTTCTGACTGCTCCTAATCTCACTAAATATTACCATGTTTTGTTTAACAGGTCATAAGATTACCAGGAAATTTTTAAAGAAAATTTGCAACATATGACAAAGATTTGCTTTACATTTGGAGATTTATAACAATTTGCTGGGGGTTTTTTTTGTAGTTATCTTTTCCCAAAAATTAATCCCTTGGTGATACTGAACATATCTTTTTATTATTTTTATTTAGAAAAGAAATGGAAGTGGGAACTGGAAAAGTCAAATGCCACTTAAGGTTGACAGTATTGGTTTACAAAGACTAAATAAGCAGCAGTGCCACCTACTGTTTAGACTTTAACTACAAACTCCCAAGAGCTGTGTCCAGGTACGGTACATATGGTTTACATTGGAAAGTTCACTTAGAGAAGGAATTACTTTCTGTAAGTGATACAGTGTAGCTTAAAAACAAAAATGTTCAAAAGGAAAATTAAAAACAAATAGCTGCACATGGGTGATACCACTGTCTTCCATTTCTGTTCTTAATGCAAATTATTCCAGTATGGGAAATAAGAAATTTTAAAACGTTTTTAAATTAAGGGGTAAAGCGGGAAGGCAACTGATTTCACAATCAAATAGTCCTTTGATTTGTTACATGATTTTGGGGTGTCTCAGCTACAGTTGAGCTTTCGGCACTCTTGCTCACTCACAACACACACACGCGAAATGGACTCACAGACTGAGGTATTCCTGAAATCAATTATTTGTTCTCATACAGACAACTTACAGAAAATAATGTTATTTTCAGATTAATTCATAAAGGTCACAAAAAATATTAGCAGATCTTATTTGGAAGAAATGTGTGTCCTGACATGTTTAATAAGGTATCCAAGAGCAGCTCTTACTGTAAGGGTTGCGAGGTCCATCTCCATGAAAACTTTACTATCCTTCAGTACATCTTGGAGTCTGATTTCATTCCTGGTCAGGCTGAGGCATGGCACACGCTAGGACAGAGCCTGGCACCACAGATGCCAGGGTAGGAAGCGCACTGAGCCCGCGCATCAGCCCCCGGTGAGGATTTCCCCACTATCCCCCCAAGCTCCTGTCCCTGCCAACAGGCACGGGGCAAGCGGGGCTGAGCAGGGAAAGGAGCAGAAAGGAAAAAGTAACTAGGTCTTTTGGGAAGTAACAGCCATTTGTGGGGCCAGTGGTGTTCTTCCATCTTGTGACAACTAACTATCCTCCTCTGGTATCACCCAGGTAAAGAATAACCCTCAGTGCTCCCGTTCCATGTGTTTCTTCTCTTAAACCTCGGCTGTGTTACACACGGGTATGCATACGCACGCCAGACTGCCACAAAACTTTGTTGAGATCATCACTAGGAAAAAAAAAAGCCTTAGAGAGGCTCCTGGAGACACCATTTGTGAAAGTTACCAGTTTTAGTTTCACCATCTCTCCCAGAAAATTATTACAACATAACAGTAATATGCGAGTCCCTGAACGTAGGATACGTGCCACCTGAGAGCGAGGCTTCTAATTCAACCACCTTGCGTCCCTGAAAGAAGAGAGGCCATTCAGAGGGGGAGCTGCTTCATCTTAAGATGTGCTATGAGATAATTTAGCTTACTGCAAACAAATGCCAATATTAACTTTATATTAAATAAATTAATAAAAAACTAAAGTTGACCAAAACTAATAGGGCAGGAAAATCTTTCATATAGATTTTTCATAAAGATGAATTGCAAGTCTCATTTCAGAGCAATGCTTTGTTTTAAAAGCTACAATATTCATTTTTAATATAATAAAGTATACATTGCCCTGCAATTTTTGGTCTCTGTTTACTATCATTCCTTTTGAACAAAGTCCTTGGCACATTTGGTATGCTTGGCAACGAAAAGCAAAAATTAGCTTTATAGGCCCAGTGTCAGCGAAGATGAATTGTCCAGTCTAGAGTGTTCAGCTGTATATCACAAAGGACAGGCACACTCTTTTCTTACTTCCCCTATCTGTGGTACAATGGCAATCAGTATTGAACACACTTTTAACATTGTAACTAGATGACACTGTCCCACACGACATCCTTGTCTCTAAACTGGAGAGATATGGATTTGACAGATGGACCACTCACTGGATAAGGAATTGGATGGATGGGTGCACTCAAAGAGTTGTGGTCAACAGTTCGATGTCCAAGTGGGCATCGGTGACGAGCGGCGTTCCTCAGGGCTCGGTACTGGGACCAGCACTGTTTAACATCTTTGTTGGCGACACGGACAGTGGGATCGATTGCACCCTCAGCAAGTTTGCTGTCCACACCAAGCTGTGTGGTGTGGTCGACACGCTGGAGGGAAGGGATGCCATCCAGAGGGACCTTGACAGGCTTGAGAGGTGGGCCCATGCATACTGCATGAAGTTCAGCAAGGCCAAGTGCAAAGTCCTGCACGTGGGATGGTGCACTCCCAAGCACAACTACAGGCTGGGTGGAGAATGGATTGAGAGCAGCCCTGAGGAGAAGGACTTGGGGGTGTTGGTTGATGAAAAACTCAACATGAGTCGGCAGTGTGCGCTGGCAGCCCAGAACGCCACCCGTGTCCTGGGCTGCATCAGAAACAGTGTGGCCAGCAGGCTGAGGGAAGGGATTCTGCCCCTCTGCTCCGCTCTTGTGAGACCCCACCTGGAGTGCTGCATCCAGCTCTGGGGTCTCCAGTACAGGAAAGACATGGAGCTGCTGGAGCAAGTCCAGAGGAGGGCCACAAAGGTGATCAGAGGGCTGGCACACCTCTCCTACGAGGACAGGCTGAGGGAGTTGGGGTTGTTCAGCCTACAGAAGAGAAGGCTCTGGGGAGACCTAATCCCAGCCTTCCAGTACCTAAAGGGGGCCTACAGAAAAGCTGGAGAGGGGCTGTTTCTTAGTGAGTATAGTGGTAGGACAAGGGGTAATGGGTATAAACTAAAAGTGGGGGGATTTAGACTGGACATTAGAAAGAAATTCTTTCCTGTGAGGGTGGTGAGGCCCTGGCACAGGTTGCCCAGAGAAGCTGTGGAGGTCCCATCCCTGGAAGTGCTCAAGGCCAGGTTGGATGGGGCTTTGGGCACCCTGGTCTAGTGGAGGGTGTCCCTGCCCATGGCAGGGGGGTTGGAACTAGATGATTCTTGTGGTCCCTTCCAACCCAAACCATTCTATGATTCTATGAATATAAATACGTAAAGGCACAATCTAAACTCTCAGAGACCGTTAAGAGATGTAAAGCTGCTAAAAGGCTGACCTAGTAGAGTATCTAGGTGGCAAAATCAGATCAAATGGATGATTTAAATAATGCTACTCTTTTCAGTCTAGATACATGAGGCCTTTAGAAAGTGAGGAAGAACTGTCTTCTCTTTGATATTTAGAAGTAACTTGAACGTGTCATCTTTGGACTAGATAACAGCTGTGAGTCAACCCAGGGGAAATCTCACCCACAGTCTTTTTGTTAGCTGCTGTTACTCAGTGTTAATTAAAAGTATGCTCCAGAGAAAGCACAGTCAGGTGTAAGGGAATAAAAATGAAGAACATCTTGCCTAGTCAGCTTGATCAAAGTAAATTTAAGTGGCACCCAAGTGATAAACAGAGGGTGGAAAAAACAGACAGAAATCAAGATAAAGTCAAACTTTAATCTATACAACCACGAAAAACCAGTGTTTTCATGTTGTGTGTTCATAAACACACGCGTTCCTCATAAGCAACATTGTACCATTTTATTTAAGGAGCCTTAAATTGCAGGACATCAGTCAGTCTTCACAATATTTATGTTTTGTTTAGTTAACTATGCCACTCAGAGTCTCACTTGCTGCTCAAATCAACTTCAGGCTGGTGAGCCTGCAAGTTATCCCTCACAAGCTAGTGTGCAATATTGGGTATGACTAAACTCAAAACAAACTCCTTCAGACCTGGACTGAACCTCTGGTAGGGTTCAGCATATCTAATCTACTACTACGTACTACCTATGTACTATAAGGTATGGTACCTTTTTGTTCAGAAATGTTGAGGCTGTGAGCCTTCTGCCTTGAATGATTTTCTTGGCTTAAATCAGCTAAACAGGGTAACTGCCACACACATCATATATACATGTATTTTGTTCTGATTCCATCTGAGAGGCCGTATTACAGCGCTGTATCAGAGAGTTCATTGTTCGATGGGCCTCTGGCAACCTATGCTCCACTTCGTAAATTGCAGCTTAACACAGGTTCTTATTTCACAGAATATGGCAAATAAAAGACTTCTTGAGTATTTCTAAGTACAATTTAGAGGGTTTCCCCCTTTCATCAGAATTCTATGATAAAGTCTTATTCACCACTTACAGTTTTAGATTTTACGGATAACAGAGATTTTAGATTTCTAAAATTCATTCAAACTAATGATGCAATGTCTATCCAGCTGATAAAGACGGTTTTCTTCTGCTTACATACTGTTGAGAGATTTGGCTTCAAATACTGGGAAACACTGCAATTATTCATCTTATACTCAAAAGAATAGTCAGAAACTGGTAAGTGGTAACTAATAATACAATGTCATGGTAATTAATATTGTAACTAAAGTTATTTGTTGTCTTGAGCAGCAGTTAAACCCTTCTCATCCTTCTTCTCCTTCGTTGTCATCATCAATTTGGGTGTTTTTCTGACACTGATATATCATCATTTCCCTTTTCACACCTCTGGATTAAATGTGGCACACCTTTCTGAAACTTTTAATTTCAATTACATACATCTAGCTCTTCTTCCCAATAAACAAAAATCTTTTTTGCTTTTGATTATTTTTATTTGCGTTGACAAATCCACCATAAATACAAGCTGTACCTACCCTATTAAATTCAAGCCCCTTCTTAATTGTGGACTTTTCCTTAACGGTTGGCTTGGCTTTAGCTATGTTACCGCTTACAAACAAAGTTCATTAGCAAAGATGTAGTCCCAGTGTTTTGTATTTGTTTCCCACAGACTTGAAAAGAAGCAGGACAGGAACTGGAAAAAGCAATTAATGAAAAAAATTACTGCACTCCCTGCTCTAAGAAATTATCTTCCTATATGATGTTCCAAACAGCATTTCACCTCCACATTCATTTATCATCAAGCCAAGCCTTTTTTTTTCCTTTCTTTATTGTACATACCATTCAGAAAAAAATAACCTCTAAAATGTACTTTTCCCTGAAAATTCTCTTTGGAAGTACGCCTCAGAAAGATTCCAGTCATGACTCAGTGATGCACTGGATCTATTTTCACCTCGCCTTTAAACACGGTGGACTTATTTTTGTTTTAATTTTTCTCCTTTTATTAAGTATTTCAATATTACATCTATATTATTGTGAGAACTCCTTAGCTAGAGGTTGCTACTCAAATTTCATAGAATTGGCCAGTAGTATCACAGCTGGTTTTCCAGCTAGCTGTTGAACTTTGCCTTCTGAAAGCCTTCAGCTACTGTTTAACAAGGGCAAGTGCCAGATTCTGCACCTGGGAAGTGGCAGCCCTGGTTGTACATACAGACTGGGGGATGGCGCGCAGCAGAGCAGCTGTGCTGAGAGGGATCTGGGGGTCTTGGCTGACACCAAGATGAACATGAGCCAACACTGTGCCCGGGCTGCCAGGAAGGCCAACGGCATCCTGGGGTGCATCAAGCACGGCACTGCCGGCCACTCTAGGGATGTGACTGTCCCACTCCGCACTGCACTGGTGTGGCCTCACCTTGACTGTTGCATGCAGGTTTGGGCAATGCAATACAAAAAGGACATAAAGCTATTGGAGAGTGCCCAAACGAGGGCAACAAAGATGGTGAAGGGTCTAGAGGGGGAGATATATGAGGAGAGGTTGAAGTCCCTTGGTTTGTTCAGTCTAGAGAAGAGAAGGCTGAGGGAAGACCTCATCACAGTCTACGGTGTCCTCACGAGGAGGAGCGAAGGGACAGGCGTTGATCTCCTCCCTCTGGTGACCAGTGACCGAACCCACAGGAATGGCATGAAGCTGTGACAGGGGAGGGTTAGGTTGGATATCAGGAAAAAGTTCTTCACGGAGAAGGTGGTGGGGCACTGGAACAGGCTCCCCAGGGAAGTGGTCACCACACTGAGCTTGACTGAGTTCAAGAAGCATCTGGACGATGCTCTCAGTCATCTGCTCTGATTGGGCTGGTCCTATGTGGAGCCAGGAGTTGGGCTCAATGATCCTTATGGGTCCCTTCCAACTCAGGATATTCTGTGATTCTATGATTTTCTCTCATCAGCCTCAACATTTCACCCTAGTTAATACATCCTTTCTCCCACAGTTCCCTTGCAGCTAGACTTTTCAACCCTAATTCCCCACTCCCCTTCCACCCTGTGAAGTCACCAGTCTCCATCCAAAACCAGTTGGTTTTTATCTGGAAGCACCTCTGCTCTTTTGAGCTCACTTTTTGGAGGGAAAAGCCCTACATTTGCTTTATTCGTGAACTTCTGTCTCCTGTAATCATTCCTCTCTGGGTCACTGTTTGGACAGACACCTTAGCCAAGGACAAAGTGATTCTGCAAGCAGCATACACCCAGCTTAGAAGTATAAAAAATATTTATTGATTATCACATACAAATGATTGCTACTAGGTTAGGCATTCCTGTGCTCGCCACCTGCTGCAAGACAAATGCAGAGTCTCTGCCAGCCATGCAGGCAGGAGTCAGGAGAAGGGGCAGCTCCTGCAGCTCCCTGGAACACAGCCGCAGTTCTGCAGTCTTTTGCCACCCTACTTTTTCTTTATGATTTTATACTTGCCCATGTCACTGCTTTTTCTTGTCTTACCCTGTGTACAACTTCAGCCTTCTACTCTCACATCAATCTCCTCTTCAGACATTCCCACAGATTCTTTCTCGCCCCCCAACTCAGCCATTTCCTCAGAAGCTTGCGCCATGGTTGCCTGGCTGTGCAGTATCAGCAATGGGGCTGCTATCCTTAGAGCACAGACGCCCAAACAGTCTTCAAGACAGAAGGAGTCTCGCACCCTTTTTTTAGCACTGAGCTGACTGACACAGGAGGTAAGGAAACAGTCTAGTCCTAAGTGGCTATCGGTCAAACCCGTAGGTTTGAGTATCAGCTGCTCAGCAGCAACCTTCTATGTGCTCACGCTTACCCTGTAAGAAAAGCTTATCCTTTTCCTTGTGATGCACCATTAGACATTTCTTCACACCTTAAAATACTGCAATATATCACTACATTATCTTGAGCTTTTCGATCCATGTATCAGCATTTGGATCTAGGCCAATTTGAATTAATGTTGCAGAAAACAGCATTAAATCCTTTAAAGACATTTATCCATAACAAGAATCTTCCATCCTCCCCGTGAAAATTTATTATGCAGAGCTCACAGAAGAGACATTCAGTAGGAGACATAATTTTTAAAATATATACAATTCTGAATAATATGCATAATATCTTTGTCAGTACTAAAAGAAGATTTTCAAGTTAAGTTTTACTCTTGAAGGTTTTTTTTCTATATGTCTCCTCATTTTCCATGTAGGACACAATCTGGGAAGTAAGAATTCAGGCCTACTGGCAGAGACATGTTATGGCAGTCGCAGCAGTAACTGACTTAAATCATGCTGACCAGAAATGTAACAAAGTCGTATTATCAAAAGCTCCTTTTCTTTAGCCTGTTAAGCAAATTGATTTTATGCACACCTCCAAATAACTTGTAACTTAACCATATTGGTGCTCAAAAATACCTAGTCTGGCAAACACCATGTTGTAAAACCTTTAAAATATTTGTATGTGTCCTGGTTTCAGCTGAGAGAGTTAATTTTCTTCACAGCAGCCAGTATGGGGCTGTGTTTTGGGTTTGTGCTGGAAGCAGCGCTGA
>VWZZ01004131.1:74396-179766 GCA_013399095.1 Psophia crepitans
GGCCGCGCCCGCCGTGACCCCCGGGCGGGGGCCCGAGCCGCCCGCGGGCTGCGCCGCTGCCTGCCGGAGCTGTCTCCGGGGTCGTTACTGAGGGAGTTGGGGCCATTCCGCCGCGCCCCGGGTGCCCCCTGGCAGCCGAGAGGGGCAGGGTGCCGCCGCCGTGTCGCTTGGCCGCGTTGGACCCCCCCGGGCGGGTCTGAGGCAGGAGCCTGTGCGGGGGGAAACGGGGAAGGATGGGAGGAGGGGTAGGAGCTTAGAGTTTGAAGGAATGTGGCCTGATTTAAAATTGCTCTTCTGTTGTAAATTTAGAAGTTTAAAAGTCGCCGTGGCTTAATGCTGTATTGGCTTCAGTTGTCACGTAGCGTCCTGGTTTTGTTACATTTGAATGCTTTGTCTCCTTGTTTCAGCTCAGTTTTGGTTGGTTGTACAGTTTGCTGAGCGAGAGCGGAGGGAGGGGATACCAGCCTGCGTTGTGGGCCTCATCCTGTGGCACGTCGGGTGAAGGAACACCTGGAACGCAGTTATGTGACTGGGGTTACGTTTGCTGTTGCTGGTGTACCTCTGAGATGCCCACGTAGAATCTCACAGAGTTGGTTTGCGCGGGTAGTCAGAGCAATAAGCCGCTTCTCATCTGAACAAGTGAATTTTCATATGTTATTCTTCAAAGTCTTGCTAGATGTGGGCCAGACCTATATTTGATTTATGAGTCACTGCTGTGATACCCTTACAAGAAGGTTACAAGGGTTGCCTTGTTCCAGCCAACATGCTTGAGTTTTTCTTACTAGGATCTTGACATCACCACTTTGTTTTTGTGAACAGTTGGTTTGAAGTTGCTGGAACTGTTGGTTTGAAGTTGCTGGAACTCTCCTTGCACATTTTTCAGCTGAGTGAGAAGGAACAGTGTATTCATGTTGTTAATTATAAGGGACAGTTTGTTCTCTTGTTCTGGTTTTTACTAACAATTTTAGTCCTTCCTGTTTCTGAAATGAACAGTTGACTTCATAGTGGAGAACACCTCAGTGCCAGATGGAGACTGATGAGAGAGAGTAGCTACTGGACACAAGTTTTCCCTAGAACTGTTTCATTGTCACGTGAATGAACTGTTAATGCATCTGGATTTGAAGTGAGAGGGTTGTGAATAGGGTCTTGTTACATGATCAGGGCCTTGATGTGCAAACTACATATCAACTAATCTTTGTTATTTCCCCCTTAATGTCTTTGAACAGATTATATTTAGAAGAGAGAAAGTTTCAACTGTATTTCTGTGGTGTCCAAGCTCCTTTACTGATACTTCCTTTGTAACTCCATGGTAAGACACCTTCTGAGAGTATCACTTTGGTTACCACATCATCTGGATCCAGAGGTCGCTTTTAAGAAAATGTGGACTGCTAAAAGTCTTTGTAGTGCTGAAATACTATTGCTTCAGTTGAAAGAAGGCAGACTGTGCAGTTGCATGTTCCCAAAAACTCAGCAGTTCTGGACTGGAGTTCTAAACAATTGCAAGGTAAGAGCACCATATAATGGAGTTAAATTCCAGGTAAGTATTTTTGTGGTGCTCTAGGTATGAGCGATGTGCATCAATACAGTGATAATATGATTTCTTTTAGAATCTACAGAGCTAAGATTTTGATCTTGCATACTTAGAAACTGAAGATGCCTTTAGAATATCTAGGTAAAGGGGCAGCCAGCAGCAAGTTGCAGGAGAACTAGTGTTTCAGAATAAGCTTTTTGTGTTTGATAGTTCTGAGTTAGGGAGAAATATTAATTTTTTTTCCATATGATACTTAAGAAAATACAGCTGTTTAATGAAGAATAGGACCAGAGTTCTCTGGAAAACTTCTACTAATGCAATATTGCACAAAAAAGGGGAAAAAAAGTAACCCCAATTTTTATTGGATTGGTAAGGAAGGATAAAAACATAAGAGTTTGATTACAACAAAAAATAAGTCTGTGGATATAAACAAAAACGGTGTGAAATGACACAAAATTAAGGCTGATCTTGAACGCTGACAGTTCTAAATGGCGGTGGTGGTTTTTTTTTCTAGATATCTAATTAAGTTCATCTTTAAAATACAAATTGCTGCATGTATAAATAGTGGAACATTGTGGTTTCAACTGGTGTAGAGGGAACTAAGCAGTTGAGAAATTTATCTGGATGGTTTTACAACTATTTTAATTTACTTTATTAAGCTTATAAGTTTAAGGATAAATAATATTCATCTTCTATTTGCCTGTTGTTTCTCTTGTTAATAGTAATATTTATATGATTGTAGGTTTCCAAGGTAAATGATAAACAGTCATTAGTAGGTATGGTAATGGCTGCTAATGCAGAAGGAACAAAAGTAGCTGTTGGAAGAAGTCCCAGTGGAGTACGTGATGGAAGCCGACATTCATTAGAAGGTATTGAACCTTTTGCCACCCTCTTTTTAAGAAGTCAGCTTTCCCTGTCCTCTCTAGACATATTTTGTTAATGATCAAGATGGTCCAAACTCTTAATTTGAAGGTTTTGTATCATGTGATGTATTTTTTAAATTTTTAGGGGATTATACACAATTTTTATAGTTTTCAAAGACTCGTGTAATTTTCATAGGTGTCTTAATGGCTGATTGGATTGCATACTGACTATTTTATGTTACTATTATTTTAATGTTTTTTCTTCAACTTTGTCAAAGTTATAACTCATATACCATGTGACTGGTTAGATGCAAGATGTAGTTTTCTCGTTCTCTTGCTAGCAACTGTGTTGACTTGCAAGTAGGGTACAGTCTGTTGGATGGGTTATTGTTTTGTGTGAACCTGTTTTTGACTAGGAGAATCAATTTCTTTAGTATTTGCTGAGGGCTGCGAATGGTTTGTGATGCTAGTGAACTTTTGTTTCCTGTTATAAATGTAAAAAAAACATTCCAATGTGAATGGTGGTTTATGATTCAGGTAAATTAGTAATTACAATTGAGACCTTTATTTTAGTGATACTGCCTAGCTAAACAGTTCTTTCCATAACTTTACTTGTTTTGTCATTCCTACCTAATAACTAATCCTCAAATGTGCATCATACATTTTAGCTCCTGTGCTTCAGGGTGTTTGGTCATTCGCATTCCATGTATATTTCTGTTTGTAAAGGTTTTTTAGTCAGTTGCTTTGGGCATTTTCAACTTATGTTTACAAATGAGATGACAGGGAGGTAGTTACGACTGGTTAAGACACTGAGACTGTACACTGCTGATACAATTACATTGCTCAGGAAACAGCAGTATGAGAAACTGTTGTGCTATTTCTTGTGTGTGACAACTAGGAAGACAGTACCTCTCCTGAAAAGCTATGCTGTGCTGTATCATTATTCTGCTGTACAGGGTTGTCTCTGTACATACATTCTCGTGTAGGTTTGCATTACACACAGAGGAGATGTGGCTGAATAAACAGAAATGTCCTTGCCCCCAACCCCCCAGTATATTTATAATCACCAGTGAATTTTTTTATTTTTTTTCAGATACAACAGTCTTCTATTTAGAACTCTTAGGTTTATGTTTATTCCAAAATGCTCCTGCATCATCTGTAAAGTAATGAGATTGAACAGCCCCATTGTCCTAGTTTATTCTTGTATTCTTCTTATGCTTCTATTTTTTCCTGGAGACAACAGAAGCATGCCAATCCCTTTTGCCAGTTAAAATCTTTATATTTCGAAATTTGCCAATCATGTAAGCTGACAGTGTTTTTGAAAAGCAGTGTCAAAAGCATTTGCTATGTCCTATTTATGTCATATCTCTACACTGTGTGCACTGTTTAGCTGAAATGTACTTACGCATCTTTTAAGTTTCATTAACTTTTTTTTCGTAAGACATGCCAATATGTTAAATTTGAGTTAATATCTTTAACCATCAGAACTTACATTAAACCCTCTAGGAATATTTGTTCTGAAGTCATGTGGAACAGGTGTTTCATAGCAGTTCGAAGATAGCAAGATTTCTGCTGTTTGCTTAGACAGCTGAAAAAATGGTCTTATGTCCAGATGTGACTGTGTTCATGTTTCTGGTGTTCTGTAAGAAATTGGCTTCTTATTGCACACTCTGCATGTGCTCTTGGGAGTTGTTATAATCCTACTATTATTTTTAATCAAAAGAGCAGTGATCTACCAGATCATCAAACCAAGAGACATAGGTGTATTTCAGAGACAGTATGATTCAACATTCTAACTTGCAAATCAAGTGTTGTCATGACCTATTTGCAAGAATCAAAAGAAATGGGAAAATTTACATTCTTCTAAAAACATCTTGGTTTCCTATTTCTTGCTGTTCTGATTTTGCAGGACATTGATCTAATGAATACTTCCTTATCTTTTCCTCTTACTTAGAGACTCCTTTGCAAGGTGAAATGACATTGCTTAACTGCATCTGTGAAGCAGATAGTTCCTTATAGAGCAATGATGCTTACTCATCTGTATCGTCTTTGTAGGTTAAGGCCTTTGCTACAGATTTGTTGCAGAAGGCCTTCAATTCAATGTGCAGAACCTCTCTGCAGGTAGATGCATAGTACTGAATGAAGATGTTAAATGTTCTGTTGTTTCTTCTCTGTAATCCTGATTATTTGAAATACTGTACTGCCTTTAATATTCTGAACACATGAAAGAAGACCTGACTGTTTCACCCAACAACAGAGGTACTAGCTATCACTTAGCAGCTAAACATTACCTGATTTTTCAGTTAAGAACTGGATTAAGTCCTGAGCAACCGGGCAGTTTGCTCTGATAGCTGACCCTCTTTTGAGCAGAAGAAGGTTGGGCAAGACACCTCCTGAATTACTTTGTGATTCAATGATGATTTTTTTTCTTTCATTATTTACCCTCTCACAGAGGTGTTACGTGTGTGTGCAAAACTCATTTCTCAGTCATGCAGCAAGATGTCGTTTGAACCTGAACGTCATTTGCTGATTAATGTTTTTACTGAAGTATTTTTAAATTTCCCATACATGTGACAAATATATAATGTAGACCTGGGAACTGGCCCTAATTAATAAAAATGTAATGACTTGATAACACAGCCATGCTGTTACTACTTTTGGTTTGAGGTTCTCTTGGGGAACTTGTAAAACTCTGCTGTACAAATCCAGTAGGTCAAGTACTTCTGTTAAAAAACAAAAAACAAAACCACCAAAAACCCCCAAAATTATTTTTAACTGCTGTTTGGATTGCATTAATTTCATATTTTTTTTTGAGATTACTCTTAACAGAGTGTGAGACTAGCAGCATTCTTTAACGGCATTCCTTTACCTGAAGTTTTAGTGTCCTTTTTTCCTTCTAGCATGTTCATGTCTCACTGAATCCTTTCTCAGTCAAGAAACTGATGTGAATACTCATTCAACAATTTCTGCCTCTTGGGTAGGGGAATGAAGAACAAGTAAGATAAGTACGGGATCTAAGTATTAAGGAATTAATTGTCATCAAAGAATGAATGCCATGTATCCAGACACTCATGAGTGCAGTGGTTACTCACAGTAACCAATAATTAGATAGGACTAAAGCTCACAGAAAAAAATAAAACTTCCTCATGAAGCCTTGTAAGAGAAGGCATGAACATCTGACTTTAGTCAATATATTTGCAGCAACTTTTGATCTGAGATTCAAATAATGTCTTCAGTTCACATATCCTTTTCTGTTCCTCTTGCTTTAGAGAAAATGTACCAGCCAATTATTTATACATTGAAGTATGATGGTCTTCTACATTCATAGGGATTTTTTTTTCTTTTAAAAAAATAATCCTTCAATCTAAAACTTCTTGCTGTAACTGTGCTTCCGATACTCTTTTTAGTTTACATCTTTTTTTTTTCATTTTTTGAACATCTAAATATTTTCCAGCAGGGAGGGATACCTTTTAGAATGCTTTGTAGATGAGCCTTGTAAAAGGTTTAGATGATGTGTATATATACATGTATATAAGCATACATATGCTTGTTTTTACACTTGTGTTTCTTAGTTACATTGCATAGGTCCCTTGGTCATAATTCTTGGGATTTGTGAACTGTTGCTTTGCTTGTTTATTTTCTGACTGATCCAACTATGTAAACAGGGTCCTTATCTCATATAACGTTTCACATTAATAGTGTCTTGAGCCTGAAATCTGTTTGGGACAAAAATGGGAGTTAATTCGTCCATGCTTGCTTTTCTTCCTACTTAAAATGCAGTTGCTTTAACCAACTTCACCTTTTTGTCAGAGTGGCTCATGATGCAAATGTGTCTTTGCTCCTAATTTGTAGAAGGCATGGAAACACCTGCAGCATTTGACGAAACTCCTGAGAGTTTAACTAGCATGAAAGGAGGAACATCATGACATCATACTTCAAAGTCTATTTTTGTTTTCTTCTATGCTACTAAAAAAAATAGATCTTCAAATAGATTTGTTTGTTTTCCAGTAAAATCTTGAGTAACTATTTTTTTTATCTTCTATGCAGTACAGTGATTTTTCTTTAAATCCTTTCTTTTTAAAAGTAGTAACACCATTTATCATTTGTTTCATTGCGAATGCCTTTCATTGCCACAGCAAGAGCCAACCTGAAATCCTTTATATCAGTACAGATGTGTTAGGTATGTTACAGGTATTCATACTCACAAGTGAATATGTAAGCCTTTCCAGTGTAAAGGGGGTAAAGCACAGTTGATGGGCTGCCTTATGGTCGTGTTTTAGCAGAATGGCTGATGCAGCAAGCAGTGTGACCTGGCACTATGAGATGCTTGCGCCAGCTCTATCTTTCTCCTTTTATTTTTTCTTTTTTTCTTTTTTAAAAAAATAGTATACCTGCTTAGACCCACTTGTGGTCTGATTTTAACCATGTTATGGGTAAAACAGTTGAGTTGAGCATGTCTTCTTATATAGCAGTTTTGAAAGCTGTTTCTTATCCTCATCTTTCCTGTTCTTCCCATTTTCGAGCTGAAGAGCCAATTTAAACCAAACTCTGTTGCTATACATGTTTGCCTCTCTCCTCAGAACTGGTACCAGTTTCTATAAATGATTTCCAAACGAAACTTCTCATCAGCTATCTCACTACAAACCAGAAAAATCAAGTATATTCCTAAATATAATGATTACCTTTTTTAGTCCCATTCATACTGAGAAATTCCCAACTATATTGAGAGTTTATTTTTAATTCAATATTAAGATAATCTGTACATTATCTTGCATATCTGTACAATATAATCTGTAGAATATCTTGCTTTCATAAGTGTAGTTATTTGCAGAAACAGAAGAACTAATCATAGAATCACAAAATCATAGACTGATTAGGGTTGGAAAGGACCTCAAAGATCATCTAGTTCCAGTGGCAGGTGGCCCATGGGCAGGGACACCCTCCACTAGACCCGGGTGCTGAAAGCCCCATCCAGCCTGGCCTGAAACACTTCCGGGGTGGAGCCTCTACAGCTTCTCTGGGCAACCTCTTCCAGTGCTTCACCACCCTCACAGTAAAGAATTTTGTGGTAATATCTCATCTACATCTTCCCTCTTTCAGTTTAAACACATTACCCCTTGTCCTATCACTCTCTGCCCTTACAAACAGCCCCTCTCCGTCTTTCCTGTAGGTCCCCTTTAGGTACTAGGAGGCCACAATTAGGTCTTCCCAGAGCCGCCTTTTCTCCAGGCTGAACATCCCCAACTCCCTCAGCCTTTCTTCATAGGAGAGGTGCTCCAGCACTCTGATCAGCTTTGTGGCCCTCCTCTGCACTTGCTCCAGCAGCTCCATGTCTTCCCTGTACTGGAGACCCCAGAGCTGGACGCAGTACTTCAGGTGGGGTCTCACAAGAGTGGAGCAGAGGGGCAGAATCACCTCCCTCGACCTGCTGGCCACACTGTTTCTGATGCAGCCCAGGACACAGTTGGCTTTCTGGGCTGCCAGCGCACACTGCCGGCTCATGTTGAGCTTTTCATCAACCAGCACCCCCAAGTCCTTCCCCTCAGAGCTGTTCTCGATCCGTTCTCTGTCCAGCCTGTAACTGTGCTTGGGATTGCACAGACCCACATGTAGGACCTTGCACTTGGCCTTGTTGAACTTCATGCAGTTTGCATGGACCCTACAATAAAATGTACAGCCTTATTTTATTTTAATAATCTCAGCTTTCTGCTTGTGTTTTTTGATAGTTTTAAATTCTATCCTTGACATCTGTTTTCATGTATTAAATGCTTTGTATTTTACTTTGGTGTGTGGGGAGGGTCTTTCTCGTTTTAATAGCGCAACGATGTGTCTTGTGTTTTTCTTTTCTAAATAAGAACTTAAATAATTTATTAATGATTACTAATAATACTAGTAAGCCAATGAGTTCCAAAGGTGAAGGAAAAATTACTTTCTTAGATAATCGTATTGGATTCAGGGTGTGTGTGTAAGGGCAATGTGATGACACAGTAACTGATAATTTTCTAATTAATTTGATTTTTATTCCAGGTGGCTAATAGGATTTGTTCTCCGACAGAATTCATTTATCACTTTTGAGTAGCTACTTTCATTTTTTATTTCTTTGACAAATTAGATGAAAATATGCACTTACATTGTGTGTATATATATTTTATCATTGAAAAAGGGATTTGTGCTAAGGAGTATCTTCGATTTGTTACCGATTTTGGAGATGCTAAACTATCTGCTGCTTGTTTGATGTATATGGCAATCATAAGTTTTTACTGTTCTTAAATAAATTGGTTTTTTATATACATATATATGTTACATGTTTTTTGCCAAAAGAATATATATATATGTTGTAAGATAAAATTAACTAATTCTTTTTCTGACTGTGAAACTTTATTTCCACAGCAAAAATGAAGCACATCAATCTGTCATTTGCAGCTTGTGGGTTTCTGGGTATTTACCACTTGGGGGCAGCAGCTGCTTTTTACAGGCATGGTAAGAAGCTACTGAAAGTTGTGAAAGCTTTTGCGGGAGCTTCTGCGGGATCGCTGGCTGCCACTGTCTTACTAGCAGTACCAGAAAATATAGAGGTAAATTAATAAACTCGTAGGTATAGGAAATTATCATTTACAAAGGATGTTTTTTAAATAATCATCTACCATTAAGAGGGTGTTTTAATATTTTGGTTCTTGTTTTAATTCTTGCTCCTTGCAAAGGAATGGGACTCGTGTTTTCATTAGCAAAATCTGTGACTCCTGGGCAAAACTGTTTGAAGCAAGTATTTCTTTATGAAAAGTGTCAGTCATACAAACTTGGTATTTTAAGCTATGTAAATACAAATTTCAGGTGTTTGAATGTTGAGTTGTGTGCAACCAGATATACTTTAATATACCAAAATGTATATGCACTTAATTACTGTACATTACAAAGTTAATCATTATTTTCTTGGTTAGAGGTAGGCTTTTTTTAAGCAAATTTGTAGCACCACCCTTTCATCCTTTTGTGAAGGGAAATGAAAATGGTATATGGACTGTATCTTCATAAACTCAAAGAACATCACACACTGGCTCGAATTTTTCCCTTGCTATTTGTGCTCTGTTAGCACAAGAAGTGGCTTGTGCACCTCCTTTATACTCAGTTTACAACTTAACAGCAGTAGCCCCACTGTATGCCAGGGAGGATTAACCCTCACAGCATTCTGTTCTGACACAAGTATACATGGTGTTTGGGTTTTTTTTTTTTCTTTTTCCCTCCAGAGACGCCACCCTTTTCTCACCGTGGATATGCTGTCATGTAGAGACAGCAAAGTGATATTCATTGACTACTCTATTACAGGTTCTGTGGGAGAGCATTGCCTTTTCTTTGTTTTCTTCCCTTAGGTTAGGGCTGCTTTGACTTTCTGAAGTGCCTGTACTGACTGCCTTAGTATATGTAGAGGACTAGGCCTAGCCAAAATGTTAATATTTCTGTAATATTGAATTATAATAAACAGTGTTACTGGGGGGAGGGAAAGCCTGTTAGATTTTTGTTCTAAGTACACTTAGGTTTCAGTCCAGTGGGTGTCAGGTAACTGTCTTTCTCCAGGCCTTGCTTGTTACAACTTTGACTGAGTTTGATTGAAACAATAATCACAGCCAATACCGCACTTCGCCACTGATCTCTCTGTTTGTTTGTTGTTTGTTTCTGCTGTAGTATGAATTTAGCTTGCAGTTAGCTATACTTTTGTTGCTTTTAGCAGTAAGTTCTTCCCTGGCCTCTTTCCACTCCACCAGCCCCCAGGTGCATTTTTAGTATGATTTGGTATTTAGCAACTTCCACTTTGTTGTGATGAGAACCTTACTTTTATTCTGTTCAAGTGTTGCTCCTTTTGTGTAGCTTCTAAACAGTAGTTTGGTTTTGTTTCCCTGGTGTAATGCATACCTCTGACTTTTAATTTTGTATATGGTGAGCACAGCAGCTAGCCTTTTGTTAATCCAAGGAAATTTTTCTGCTTATTCTAGGCTCTGGATATGAGCGTTTGTTCCCAGCATGGTCCAACTTACAAAGATCTTTCTAAATAAAAACATTGGAATAGTTTTTTAATTTTTATATTTGTGAAAACTAAGCCTATATTACATTGAATCTGATGGATTTTTTTCTTGACAATGTCATTTTAATACAAACTGAAGAATGTTTCATGACGTTTTTAGTACTTTTATATATTTTTTTATTACTATTTACTTTTTAGTCATTTTGTTATATTGTTTAAATGGAAAATTGAGAGCTATTTTGGAGAGGGGAAATAATTCTTCCCAATTCTCATAGAATTTAAGTAAATGCATTGTTATGTACTAAATAGTATAACTTAACTTTTAATATCCAGGTAATTTTATTATTACCTTTATTACATTTCTAACTTGAAATATTTTATATCTACAACTATAAGTCTTAGATCAGGTAATTATTGTTCTCTTTTTTTTTTTTTTCCCCCCCTTTCCCAGAGATGGCTGTGTTAGACAAGCTATAATTAGGACATTCTCCGTCACCTAGTCTTAAAGCCCTGATACAGCCTTTCCTTATCTTGGAGAGAATGTAACATTGAGGATTTCTTGTTTTGACTGTTGCTGTTCTAATATGACAGTTTGCAAATGTTTTTCAATTGTATCTTGGATTTTTGTGGCTGTTGAAAAGACATGGGACTTGAGAATTCTAGGGAGGCTTATGGAGTCATGGATAAGTACCTATTTATTTCAGAAGTACCTTGGTCATGTTTGATGTCAAGTTTGCATAACACAATGGAAGTAGTTACGATGTCTAAACATGTCCTCAGTCACTGTTAAAAATGTAGGTGTATTGTTTAACGCGTCTAGCACTAAAGTTACAAACAATTTGTAGCTGTACGAAATTGTCCCTTTTGGCAAAAAGAATTCTGTGGTCTATTCTTAGCAAAGGTAATATGGCAAGTAGTTTTCTGTCATTCACCTAGGTTTGGATTCAGCCAGCTTGCTGTTGCACTTATTTCCCCGTCACTTCATTAGAGCATCTTAGATATAAAGATAATAGTTCTGAAGTGCTTCTGTGTAGGATTTGTGGGTTTCTTCTTTATTTGGAAATAGAGGTGTCTGAATGTGCCTCTTTCCAGCTGATTGACTACAGAAGAAGCTTAGCTGCCTAATGTAGAATAAATTCAAGATTTGATGCATATAAATACTTTTATAGAACCCTAGAATCTTTAAGTTTGGAAAGGACCTCTAAGTTCATCAACTGTCAACCTGACACCACCATGTCTACAAAACCATGTCCCGAAGTGCCACGTCTACACCTTTTTTGAACACCTCCAGGGATGGTGACTTCACCACCTCCCAGGGGAGCCTGTTCCAATGCCTGACTGCTCTTTCAGTGAAGAAATTTTTCCTAACATCCAATCCGAAACTCCCCTGGTGGATCTTGAGGCCATTTTGTATTGTACTTCTGCTAGTTACTTGGGAGAAGAGACCAACTTCCTTTCAGGTAGTTGTAGAGGGTGATCAGGTCTCCCCTCAGCCTCCTTTTCTCCAGGCTAAACAACCCCAGTTCCCTCAGTCGCTCCTCATAAGACTTGTGCTCCAGACCCTTCACCAGCTTTGCTGCCCCTCTCTGGACACGCTCCAGCAGCTCAATGTCCTTCTTGTAATGAGGAGCCCAAAACTGGACACAGTACTTGAGGTGTGGCCTCACCAGAGCTGGGTACAGGGGGACAATCACATCCCTACTCCTGCTGGCCATGCTGTTCCTGATGCAGGACAGGATGCCATTGGCCTTCTCAACCACCTGGGCACACTGCTGAGTGATGTTCAGCTGGCTGCCAGCCAGGACCCCCAGGTCCTTTCCCTCTGCACAGCTTTCCAGCCACCCTACCCCAAGCCTATAGCATTGCCTGGGATTTTTGTGACCCAAGTGCAGGACCTAGCACGTAGTCATGAACCTCATACAGTTGGCCTTGGCCCATTGATGCAGCCTGCCCAGATCCCTCTGCAGAGCCTTCCAACCCTCGAGCAGATCAACACTCCTACCCAACTTGATGTCGTCTGCAAACTTACTGAGGGTGCAGTTGATGCCCTCACCCAGATCATTGATAAAGATATTAAACAAGACTGGCCCCAAGACTGAGCCCTGGGGAGCACTGATTGTGACCACCCACCAACTGGATTTGGCTCTGTTCACCACAACAATCTGGGCTCGGCCTTCCAGCCAGTTTTGTATCCAGCAAAGAGTGCACTTGTCTAAGCCATGAGCCGCCAGCTTCTCTAGGAGAATTTTGTGGGAGACCATGTCAAAGGCTGTACTGAAGTCCAGGTAAACAACATCCACAGCCTTTCTGTCATCCACTAGGTGGGTCGCCAGGTCATACAAGGAGATCAGGTTGGTCAAGCAGGACCTGCCTTTCATGAACCCACGCTGGCTGGGCCTGATCCCTTCCTTGTCTTGCACAGGCCTGGTGAGTGCACTCGAAATGAACTGCTCCATAATATTCCCCAGCACCAAGGTCAGGCTGACAGGCCTGTAGTTTCCTGGGTCCTTCTTCTGGCCCTTCTTGTAGATGGGCATCACATTGGCAAACCAATGTTAACCAAGACTGTCGAATATGTATTTGGATTGGCTTGGAACTGACGATGGCAAGTACTTTGAAGGTTAAAGGTGGAAATCTAACCTATATGAAATGAATTAGCAAAAATCTTTACAGTGATTGTTGTTTTAAGAGGTATGGTCATCTTAATGAACTTTATTAAAAGATTTATTTGAAGGCCATATAGAGAAAGTAGATGCCAGTACTACTATGACTGCTCTGTCATACAAGTGATGTGCTTCAACCAGGTTGCTCCTGATTTTCTAATCCTCACCACAACTTTCTTCTGTTTCTTTTTCCTTCCATTAAACATAAAATGCTCTACCCTCATCCTCAATGGGATGTATTCACTTCTCTCATTTTTTCTTTTTTTTACCTTCTTTCCCCAGTCTCATCGATCATTTATTTGTTACTAGCAATGTATTCGTTCTTCATGCAGGAAATTAATAAGCCAGAACCCCAAACTACCTACGAGAAGACCTTTGACACTGTAAATATGTGATTATATAAGTGAATATGGGCATAAGGTATTTGTTGAGTACCAATTTCAGAAAGTTGTATAAGATTGGATTTAGTTTTTTCCCAAACCCCTAAAAACATTAGAGAAGTCTGCATGAAGGGATAAAAAAAGGAATACAAATACTGAATAGTGAGTCTTATGCATTCAGAATCATAATTCATTGCTTCAGAACCTTTTTGCTAAAAAGTAAATGCTACCTACTCTTTTACTCTCCTTCTTATGGCTTGTACTTCAAGCTATTTTTCTGCAGTCATTAATGCTAGGCATTTCAGCTTGTAGAAGAGGTTCTGTGTGCAGTGGAATCTGTTACCTGTTTTCTTGCAGTTGTCTTTTCTTCCTGTGTCACCCATTGTAGTATTCTGTTCATTAAATACTTTCATAGTATTTTATTCATTAAATATGTGTATTTATTAGTAGCATGGGTTTTGCATTAGTGAGAAGAAATTGTAGTAATTGTAATTTTTTTTAATGCTTATAGGCATTTTAAGGTACTTGTGTCTGGTTTTAATACCAAAGTAGTCTTTTAATTAAGAAGTGGCTTTACACTTGAGATATAAATGGTTGTTCTTGTAATCAGATGGTTCAGAGAATTCATTATTTACCGGTGGTAATACATGGAAAAATAGTCTGTAACTTTCCTTGACTGCTAAAGTGGTATTCTTGTGAGGGTTTATTTATTTATTTTTATTTAAGGATCTTGTTTTCTTTTGCATTAATTCTTATAAAACAATCAACATTCTTATGAATATCTTGTTACGAACCGAGCACATATGGGAAAATCTTTTAGTTGGATTTTATAACTCTCTCTTGATTAAAACTTCAGCTGCTACTGTGTTTTAGGTACCACAGTTGAATATACTTCCCGGAACTAAAATGTCCTTAATGGTGAATATTTTAATTTGCAGAAATGCAAGCAGTTTGCCTATGGATTTGCAGAGGAAGTTAGAAAATTGGACTTCGGTGCTGTAACACCTGGTTATGATTTTATGAAAACTCTTAGGTACCTATCTTAATGTATCTGTAAGGTCATCTTTGTGTGAAGCTCTCTAAATGAAAATGAGGAGTGTGCATATTTTTTCTGTACTGTGGGGAGCTCAGCACTCTTTCACCTCTAACATATTTGCAAGGTTTTTAAATAATGATGGTGAATAATGTTTAGCATTTTCTTTATTCTAGGGAAGGCATAGAGTCTATTCTTCCTTCTAATGCTCATGAAATAGCTGAGAACCGGCTCTATGTGTCAGTCACTAATACGAAAAATGGGGAAAATCACTTGGTTTCAAGTTTTGCCACCAGGGAGGACCTCATTAAGGTAATGAAGTTGAATATTGCTGCTTTAAATAAAAATGCTTCTTCACGGCTCAGGAGTATGTTATTAGCTGTACAATAAATCACTGTTTTACTCAAGTAATCACTTCCACTGTCAGTGGTGCTATAACCATAACATAAACAATAGAAGCAGAATTTAATCCTGCAGTTTCACAAATTGTGCTAAAATTTATTTCTCTGTGTGTTTCCTTCATCTGTTTTTATAGTATTACTTCATAGGCAAAGTCTGTTTAAAAAGTAACAGGGGAACTAATGGTTACAATAGATGAGAATAAAATAGTGGATCTCTAAATTTTGTAATAATCTGCTGAATCTTCTTGCATCTCTTACTTCACTGATACAATTCATATTATGTTTTATCACAAAAGAAGGTAAAGAAAGTCCTTGTCTTAAAAATAAAAAATCCAACACAAGTCTGTGTGGTGAATAGATATAATGTTATATATCTATAAACTATTTTTTAACTGTTGCTGGAAAACATATCCTTTACTGCCAATCTCCTTTCTCTTTTGAATGCCACTTTAAATTTTGATAAGGATTGTATACATAAGATGGTATGAAATGGTAGGATGAATTCAAATGCATGTAATGCAAATGTTCTTTCTAGTAAGTGGTTATGTCTTAGTGGAGGACATCATAAGATAAAGGAGGAAATAGAATAAGAAGGAACTACTTCTTTCCCTATCTATCCTTGTGGATGCTTAGAGTAAATAAGAGATTTCTTATAATTAAAACATAAAGAACGAAAATCACATTAGTTAACAAAATCTCAAAGTATGCATTGGAAGTCTGCCTTTAAAGTATCGGGTTGTTTGTTTTTTTTAAAGTGTTGACCCTGTTATATTCTCCACAGTCAATCAATTGTCAAAATTTGTAGAACTTCAACTTTTTGCATAATTATCTTTGCATAATTATCTGAAATTATGCAGTGTTATTTCTAGTTATGGTAGCCAGCAGTGACAAGCGCGGAGATGATTATTCTGTAGGAACCTTCTAATATGAAGACAATCAGAAACTTCAAGACAACCTTGGAAATAGATATATTTTATTACTATTTCAATAGTTCTCTTGTCGACTTAACCATTTCTGTTCTATTCTTTTATTCCATATGCTAGCAGTGGAATGGGTTGGAATAACTAATAAAATTCAAAATAATTGCTCATTGGGATACACTCATGTTACCTGTTCTTTCAGTGCATCTCATAATACATGGGTGTTTTGCATGCCTTCAGCTATGCACCTGTCACTTATACAACGGCCAACCCTGGTGGCTGCCCCAGTTGCATGGAGGATAGGGCTTTTTAGGTGTTATAATTGTATTATGTCTCTCCTAGATGTGTTCAACTATGTCCAAGGCATGGGTAAAGGTACTGCTGGGCAGACTGTTTTACAGCAGAAAAACTTCTGTATGCTCTGCTAGAAATCTTTCAACTTCCATATGCAATTTGGTTTCAATGCTTGACAAGTCTTATGGTTCCAAATTTTTTCATAATGGCTAAACTGAATATCCATTGCTACAATTTTAAGCTCTTAGTCTCTTTTACTGTTCCCTGTGGATGTGGAAAGACATTTATAATCCTCCGCTTTTGAAATAGTGTTTACGTGTGTTAAGACAATGACTGCATACCAACATTCCTAAACTTCAGTTCTTAAACTGGAAGTGATGGAGAAGAGAGGCATGATTTGTGTGTTTGTGAGGGAGCAGGTCACAGAACACTGTTGTATTTAGTTTGGAAAAGTGGGAGCAGTGAGAGGTGGGAGTCCACTCTGGTCTCTTAGGGAAATACTGAAAGTGTTAGTTCTTCAAACTTGTCCTTCCTCGCCTAGCTCTTGAGGTCTAAGTGACTTTATAGCGAGGGCCAGCTGTTTCCTTCAGTCATCTTGAAAACAATTCACACTTTGCAAGGGTAAGCTGGTTTTGACTCTTTCCTGTCACTAAACCTTTTTCCCCATTTCTCTCAGTTTAGAAGGGCCAAAGTTTCTGAAATTAATTTGAAGGACAGAGGAGAAAGAGTTGGGCAGGGGAAGAAGCTGATGTTGGGAACTCGAGAACCCTGTAGGATGTCACTTCTGAAAATCTGGAGAGAAATGGGCTCAATGGGAACCTTATGTTTTTGTGAGGCAAAAATTTTGTCTGGTAGAGAAGTAACTTCAGTTTCACATTTGGGAAATAAGAAGAGAGCTGTTTTATATGAGCTCTAACAAAGCTCTGGTGCTTTAGGTCACTGAGAGGAGAAATAGGCAAGAAAAGAGTTCTTGAAGTGAAAGTTAAAACCTTCATACAGAATCTTAATTAAAACTTATTAGGGGGAGGAGAAGTGTTTAATACTGAAAGTAGCTTAATTTGTTGTAAAAACGAGCGCAGTTCCACCAAAAAGCTCAAGGGTTTTCTTACGTAATCTCCATGGGTTGTCGGTCACCTGGTCACCTTTCACATAGTGTATACTCCATCCTGTAACCTGCTTCTGTTCCCCAGATTTCTCTCAAGCTGACATGCAAGTACAAGCATGCAAATTCTCCGCATTCAGCTATATGAAAATTCCTGACACACTGTATTTCATCCATACATCTACGCCTTCTCTTTGAACTACTGTATACTAATTGCATATATATGTATGTGGATACACAGAGATACATACGCACTCACAGATACTGCTGTGAATAGCTAGAAATGTGTGTGTGTGTGTCCCCACATCTATACATGACAGAAGAGATGTCCTGGTCTAAAAAACCTAAAGGTTGAAATTTGCTGTAGACAGCAATGTAGGCTGACAATAGGACGACTAGTAATTTGTTAATACTTCAGCGTATTAAATGCAAAGTATCAATACTGATAAAAATATACACTTGTGAATTTTCAGGCTGTTTATGATATTTTGGAAAGTTTGAATTCTTAGAAAATTTGTTTTATTGGAAGTCTAAACGCTTATTAATACGCTAGTAGACTTATTGGGCCAACATCATCTTTGACAATTCATAGAATCATAGTATCACTAAGGTTGGAAAGGACCTCCAAGATCATCAAGTCCAGCCATGAACCTAACACCACCATGCCTGCTAGATCATGTCCTGGAGTGCCACATCTACGTGTTTTTTGAATGTCTCCAGGGACGGTGATTCAACCACCTCTCTGGGCAGTCCATTGCAATACCTCACTACTCTTTCTGTGAAGAAGTTTTTCCTAATATCCAACCTAAACCTCCCCTGATGCAACTTGAGGCCATTCCCTCTTGTCCTGTCGCTTGTTACTTGGGAGAAGAGACTGACACCCTCCTCGCTACAACCTCCTTTCAGGTAGTTGTAGAGAGCGATCAGGTCTCCCCTGAGCTTCCTCTTCTCTAGACTAAAGAAGCCCAGTTCTCTCAGTCGCTCCCCATAAGATTTGTTTTCTAGTCCCTTCACCAGTTTTGTTGCCCTTCTCTGGACACGCTCCAGCAGCTCGATGTCCTTCTTTGTCAATTGTCCTGCTTTGAACTGAGACAGTTAATTTTCTTCATAATCTAGTACTGGTCTATGTTTGGATTTGTGCTGAAAACTGTGTTGATAATATAGAGATGTTTTTGTTATATAGAAATGTTTTTGTTATTGGTGAGCAGTGCTTACACAGAGTCAAGGCCTTATCTGTTTCTGATAATGCCCTGTCAGCAGGATGGTTGGGGGTGCACAAGCCATCTCTTGTAGCAGTCTCTCAGGGCAGGAAGTCTATATTGCACTTTTTTTTTCTTTTCAGCATATGAGTATTTTGTTTCTGCAAAATCATAAATTTATTTCACGTTGTTTAAGATTGAGTTCATATTCTTTTGAATCACAGTAATCAGTGAGTTAATTTGCGATACTTTGTTTTGAGAGTTGTCACTGTCAAGTCACAAAACCCTCAAATCCTACTGAATAGTTTTAATCATATTTTGACATACCACAACAACAAGACGTTTTGAGATCACAGTGGTTTTATGTAAAACTAATATGTCGACTGGTTACTGCTCTATTATTTAATGTAGATAAATGTGTATGAAAATATGTACTGATTCACAATTACTTTGTTGCCTTTTCTTCACTTTTGCTCTCTATTCTTTCTTGTTTCTTTTCTCTAGGTCTTGCTAGCAAGTAGTTTTGTACCAGTATATGCAGGAATTAAGCCAGTGGAATATAAAGGAGAGGTAATTTTCATTAAGTTTAACTATCAACTTTTTTTTTTGTGTAAGAGCATTCTTCATTTGTGATGTAATTGATCTTAGGGGAAGGGTAGGTGGAAATCACAGTACTGTATTTTGTAGAATATCTATTGTTTCTGTTGATACTGTAGATTAACACCGTAAAAGATGACCTGAAATTTTGAAACGTGGTGTTTCAAAAATTGTGGGTGCTAAGACTGAAATGATCTCTCTAGCATGAAGCTGTTTCCTAAAGATAATGCCTAATACCTTGAGAAGAAGCTTCTCTTTGTAAAGATGCTTCTCACAATAAACTCTGGTGCCAACTCTGAAATGTTCTTTGCGATTTAGAGGACCACCATTCTGCTTTTCTGTTTAATGGGAGATCTGGTAAGGGAGATTTTGACAGATTGGATACTCCTGGATTATATGTGTGTGTTTTATGTATGTAGTGTTCTTATGTTCTGTACAGAATTACATGCTTACCATGTATCTTCAAATCTCTTACCTCTGGACACGCATTAAAGAATAAACTTCCCCCCCCGCTATGAATTTTTCAGAGGTGTACACTACTATAAGAAAACCTTTTCACAGTTGTCTGTACTTAGTTTAGCTTCACGAACTTTTTTCTTTTTTACATAAATACATTAACATTTTAAGAATAATTTTGAATGTTTATAGTCTGTTTGTAATTACTAGAAGCATGAAAATAGCCTTTTTTTTTCTTTCTGAGAAATACTACATAGTGTTCTTTCCTTTATTTTCTCATACTCGTTCAAATGATGCCTTTAGAACATCTATAATCCTCACAGCCACTGCCAAAATACCCCACAAAACCATGTGCCTTTGTCTCTTGCAAGAGGGAGTTGGAGTTTGTCAGAAAGCTTGTCAGTTTTAGAGTTATGTATACAGAAATACATAAAAGCTAAAATGTTTGAAGGGTTTAAATCAGTATTGCATGACTGCTTGAGTTAAATGGAGACTGCTTGCAGCTTCTCAGGGTCTGGAATTTTTGCTGATTGGATTCATTGTATGTTGCTTGTGCAGTTCAAGGAACATGTGGAGATGTTTTTGGTTCATTCTACCATTAGTTAAAGGGAAAGATGTGTCTGCTAAATTTGTTGTGGTGGTCTTTCAATTAAGAAATTGGTAAGTTGGCTCAGAGTGTTGTCCAAAACTTATTTAAAACCCGTTTTACTGGATGAACGCTACTATTAAGACTTGCCTCGGTATTGCAGTATTTACTGAAACACCTACAGTGTCATCTTAGTGGACAGTTCCTGTTCCTGCCTAACTTTATTTTTTGAATTTGGAAGTGAAATCAATGAATGTTTCATGGAAATTGGTCCTTCTGTTACTTGAAATCTTGTTGTTATTCCCAAAGTTTCTTACTACTCTCCTTAAGTGAGATTCAGAAAAGGAGTTTCTGAGAAGGAAGTTGCTTTCGTTTATTGCTATTTGTTGGAATGATTAGTACTGCACGTCTGCAGTGACTTTTCTCATTCTCTATCAAACAGTGTATTTGTGGTTTAGGGATTTCTTTTTTTTTTTTTTTTTTCTTTTTAAAGAAAAATGTTGTCTGTAAATGCATGTGGCTTCCATTCGTTAGTCCAAAATACTTAGAGCAAGGTGCAAGGAAAACCCCTGGGATCTGTCTTGCTATAGTATTTCTGTGACTTCGAATAGTGGGTAATGAGATATGTGGGATAGGAACCCTAAAGCATGCATTGTAGAACCAGGTACATGGTATGTAGCCTCATGATCCAGACGTGGTAAGCACTGATGTCCATGAGAGAGACTGGATACTGATTTGGCTCTGGGAGACTGCCTATCATATTAGCATCATATTCTAAGTGTCCTGAAAGCTTTACTGTAGCAGACCAAAATTCTGTCTGTCTGCATTTACAGTAGTCTCGGGAAGTAAATTCTTTAGGCTATATGGTCCATGGCAGCACGGAATTGAGCTTACAGTCTGATTACTGCTTGAGTCAACTGGCCTTATCTGTGCTTCAGAATAGTTGGTCTGGATCTTCTCTGGGCTACGTATGTCACCTGCATACATATCACCAGGGATTGTTTTTGAAATCTATTTCAGTATGTAATCTGAGGTACATGTTGCATGATACGTAAGGCAGTATGGTGCATTTCTGCTTGAAAAGTATCAGAAAATAGCCAAACCTGCCTCTCACCTGTCCATACTGCCTGTAGAGAGTGAACTCCAGGACAAAGTGTTCCCAGCATTGCACTTGAGTTTTCTTTTTAGAAAGAATGTTTTTTGTGAAACATTTGGCTTATATTAGAATTAGCTAGCATACCTATAGCATGCATGCTTGGAGGCTAGAGTTTGGTGGTAAATAAGCCAAATTGTAAGATAGCATAGACATAACATCAATCTGTCCATCGTCTGTGTTCTTCTGGTTTGATTTGCCTAGAAGTAATCTGATGCAAAAGGAAGTGTAAAATAACATCTGAGAATTTACAGTCTGTTAATGACCTAAACTAGCTCTTTAGCTGGGTTGGGCATTTAAGGTGCCCTTGGACTAGGCTTCCAGTAACATCAAGGCAGACTTACCCCATGTGATACTACCTTTCTTTGAGTTGGTTTGGGGTCCTCCAAGTCTCTGGCAAGGTTAATCTTTAAGACAGATAAAGATCTACACATGATTGAGTTGACTGTATCTGATGATGAGGTTGTAGTTTGTGTCACTGTAGTTCTTACAGAACAGCTTTGTAAAAAAGCATCTACTGATAAATGGGTAGATTCTGTTAGGTCCAGCCTGCATCCTCAATTTCATTGTCTGGTTTGGTTTTCTTTGCACATTATTTCAGAACTTTCTCTATCTTTGTACTGTACTTAATAATAATAAACTAAGTCATAAGTTACAAGGAATACGCCTCATCAGCTAAGAAGCATTTGTCAAGAATTTATTAGAGAGATGTAATGCTCCAAATTCTTTTAATTCCATTATTTGCAGCATATAAATGTTTTAACTATGTAATATGTGCAGCTATGGAGACAAAATATTTTTGACTGAGAAGCAGTTTCTCCCAAATTTTTAAAAGAAAATAAAAGTGACAGAGGGTGCATAAGCCAATGTTCTGGGTTTGGTTAGAATAGAGTTAACTTCACTAGAAGCTGCGATGGGACATAGCCAGGACAGGTGACCCAAACTAGCCAAAGGAGGTATTCCATACCATGTGACGTCATGCTCAGCATGGGGGGTGGCTGGTCGGGAAGGGGCGATACTTCTTGAGGCAGTGTGGCTCTGGGCAGTCCGGTTTCAGAACGGGTCTGAGCTGTGGTCCAAGTTGTTTGGTATTGTGTATCGCCAGTACTGTTGTTGTTTTTCCCTCCCTTTGCTGTCCCAGTAAAACTGCCATCTATTGTTACCACAGCTCAGGGGAGTCTGTTTTTTTTCCCTCCCCACTGGGGATGGAAAACAAGTGGCTGTGTGGTGCTTAGCTGCTGGCTGAGGTGAAACCACAAATAACAGAATCTACAAAAGATAGTACTTAATAAAAAGCATTGCTTTTGCCTTGGTTTTGATTTGCAAATAAATGTTGAAGTTACATAAGAGGAGAGGGGAAAAACCTAAATAATCTGAATTTGTAAAAGTGGAAGAACTTTTAAGTGGTAAAAGTACTAAGCTAGACTTGTGAAAGACAATAATGTCATCTGTTACACTGTCTGACTTGGCTTAGACAGGAACTCCACTGTTTTTGTCATTGTAGGAATTGCAACAAAAGCCTTAGTACTCCAAGGAACACTGAATATAAATCAATAATAAATGACTATTTATAGACACCCACATAAAAAAGCGCCTTGATGTTAGAAATGTTGAGGTATGTCACAACTTTACTCAGAGTTATCACAACAATGGTGTAATGGAGTTTGAGAAGTCTGAAAGATAGGTTTAAATGGGTTTGGATTTTTATTTTTTTTCCTCCTATTCTAATGCAAAATTAAGTAAATCCTAAGCGTTGAGAAATAATTTTTGGGAAAAGTGATGGAATTCAGTGGTGGATTGTGGGTTCTGATATCAAGAGCTCATGTCGAGAGTCAAGCTCTAAAGCATATTACAAAATAATAGGGTGAGAAGGGCTGTGGAGACTATTGAATGTGAGTATTTGTAGCTTATATTTTAAGCTCCGGAGCATAACAGAAGTGTAAATGCTTCATCATGTGCTAGATGGGTTTTCTCTCCCTCGACTGGAAACGTAGAGTGAGTAATTGACTGTACATTTGTAAAGTTCGGTGAGACACATCTGATCACCAGACTTCATGTATGATGTCCGTGAATGCATCTAGCCAGTAGGCTGATGTTGACTTCTTGGGTTATGCATGTAAGCACAGAAAGAAATATGAATGTATAAAATATATTGGAAAAAGATGTCATAGCTGTCCCTGCTTGTACTGGGATGAAATCTGGTTTTGGTCCCTGTGAAGATCAAGCTTGCACCTCTGGACTGCTTTTAGAACCAAGAAATATTTGGTGCTCTGCACGAAATTCATTGGTTGCTTTTGGTTTCTCTTCCTCATTCCTTCCAGTGCTCAACTCTGGTAGCAGACTTGATGTCTGCTTCCTCTTCCGTGTTGTAGTTGTTCAGCTCCTTCCTACCTGTAGCCTTCACTTGCCAGCTATTGCTGTCTTGTGGTATGCATGTAAGAAGGCAAGAGGCTCTGGAAGAAGAGAGAAGTCATGTTTGGGTTAGCTTCTGCAGTCAGTTTACCTGCACAAATAGATTTTCCAGCTCCTAGTTTGAATTGGAGTAATGTTTTTAGAGGAGTATACATTATATGGTACGGTTCATGTGTCATGTTAAGTCTTTTCATGTAAGTGTTGAGAAAAATTCTGTATGTGGCATTTTGGTATTAGATCAACTAGCAAGCCTTATCAGTAGCTTGATAAATACATCACACACGCATTTCTACATTGTCAAATGCTCATTGATTAAACACTCTGTATGCACATTGTCAATTTGTTGATTTTTATGCCCCACGCTCAAGATTATTCACGATATTCTGAGAAGAAAATGTGTAAGTTTTCTTGAGAGTGGGTTGGAGGATGCAGGGCCAGGAAGGATGAAGTATTCAGTTATGATCATACTGTACTAAGGTTACTTTGAAAATATTTTTATTTTCCAATAGAAGTGGGTTGATGGTGGCCTTACCAATGGCCTTCCTATTTTGCCTGTTGGAAGAACTGTGACAATTTCTCCTTTCAGCGGTCGATTAGATATCTGTCCACAAGATAAAGGACGTGTGGATCTTTACGTTAAATTTGCAAAACAAGATATAATGGTGAGTTGCCTGTTTATTGAAAAACTTCAGAAGAAGAAAAGGTAGTTGAGCAAGTAAGGTTATTATTATTAAGTGTTTACTTTCTGTTTGTATATCAACTTACATAGTGTTTTGGCATTTTGTTTTGCAAATGAAGTGTAAACTTTTTATTCTACATTTTCCTTCTCTCGTGTTTAAGAAATTTTCTATTGATCTGGTACAAAAGTAAGCAAATTATCACAGACTACTAAATGTAAAGAATCTAGTCTTGCTTTAAGTGTCAGCTGTCTTTGGCTAGGCAGAGTGTTTATCAAAAAAAAAAATAAAAATTAAGACTTCTGTAGAATATCTCAGGAGAGGGAAACTCCAGAACATCTCTTCATACTTATTGAAATTCTCTCCCTTAAATGAATTTAAAATACAAGTTTAAGTCATACATTTGAAATAGTATAAAATGACTTGTCACCTTATTGCTCAAGAGAGCTTGTGTTAAGATTTTGCATATTTGTGACCACAACATTTTTTCAGAAGTTTTGTTAGACATCACAAGGCATTTATGTATATTAAAATATAGGCTGAGACTAATTTTTATGGTTTCCTTTTCATCAGTGACATTTCTGTCTTTGCAAGCTTTGTCTCACAAACATTAACCACAGTATTGCTTCCTTTGACATGATGAAAGAAAATATTGAATAGCAGTAAACCTAGCTGTCAACAAAACTCTATTAGAAAAAGTAGATTAGCATTCATTGGTACTGGGTTTAACGTTTCTTTTAGACAGTTCTTAATTTGAATAATGTCATCCTAAATTGGTCCAATTTCTGTATATTTATAATGTTTCACTGAGACATTTTAAGTATGATATTACCTAGTAATGTACCGAGCATGAGATTATTAATTTCATATATATTGAAAATATATGCAATTGCGTACTGGTTATGATTTGTATCTAATACCTTGTGCATCTAGAGGAGGAAAAGTGACCTGGTGATTAGAGTCATAGACTGGTTTGGGTCAGAAGGGACTGCAAAGACCATGTTCCCCCCCCCCCGCCATGGGCAGGGACATCCTACACTAGACCAGGCTGCCCAAAGCCCCATCCAGCCTGGCCTTGAACACTGCCAGGGATGGGGCCTCCACAGCTTCTCTGGGCAACCTGTTCCAGTGCCTCACCACCCTCACAGGGAAGAATTTCTTCCTAATACCTAATCTACATTTACCCTCTTTCAGTCTAGAGATAGAAAAGTAATTGTAGTTACATTGTTTCTAGGGTTCTGTGGGTGTTGACTTCTGCAGAACCTCGGGTAACCTTTTAAACTGTTCCATTTGAAGCTTTTGGAGCTGTAAATATGTGAACTAACAATTTTTTAATTTTTTTTTAATTTTTTTTTTTACACTATTGTAAACTTCACAAAATGAAGAGTTGTATATCTTCATTTATCTGGATTGGAATGTGAACAGTTTTCTGTCTCTTTGAACCTCCTCCATCTTTTCGTTTCAGAATGTGAATAATTGCTTACTTCACATAATGAAGATTATTTTGATACTGTTTTTCAAAATTGTGTATAGTAAAGTATGTGGGTAAATTATTAATCATATAAATGAAATGTTCAGAACTTTATTAAATCTAATTATATTTTTGTTATAAACAATTTAATAATGTCTTTATTCAAGAACAAAGTTCTGAAATCTTTTTACACCATCAAAGTTACCACTTGAGATGCTGAGTAATTCCAAATTGGTTGGTAATACCAAGCTATGTGTATACTTGTATGTTAAACATTTTCTGGGAATGTTCTCAAGAATGTGGTTGTTAACACTAGTAAGCTGTCAAAGTATCTCCTTGCACAAGTTCAGTGTGTGCCAGCTACCGCTCTGCCAGATGGTTCTGGGAATGTTTCTGAAGTTTGTTTCAGAAACTTTGGGCAGTTTTACAGGCAGACGGTCTGTCTCGAAGGCTGTGAGTTTAATAGTGTGTATGCAGACCGTTTGTGCCAGTTTGTCTTGGCACTCAGTGCTGTACCTGAACGTGGTTAATTTACTGCTGTAGACATATAGCCATGCTGGTCTTTTGTTTTTACATATGGTACATGGAACAGATGATGAAACAGACAATAGTAACACAGTCAAGTCTAGGTAAAGTGCTTTTATAAACTAATTTATAGCTTCTTGCTCTGTTGCAGCTGTCTCTGGCCAACCTAGTAAGACTTAATCAAGCTTTGTTCCCACCAAACCAGGAGAAAATGGAATCATTCTACCAAGATGGATTTGATGATGCTGTACGTTTTTTACTGAAAGAAAACTGGTTTGAATAGGTGGTACATAGCCATCAGGATTTGTTAATTTTCTATGAAAACACAGCTACAGGCATGCAACAGAATCTAAGGGATTACTGTCGCAATTCCAGTTTAGGAAAATAAAAAGCCCAATGGAGTTGCATCTGCTTCTGCTGAGAAGGAATCAGTTGAACTCCGAAGACCTGTATAAGCATGTCAGAAGGGAACTGCGCTTGCCTGGTAGCTGTCTTGTTTTGAGGCAGTTCAAGCTTAGATCCGTTTTGTTTCAGCTGAGAACGTGAGTGTGGGATATGTAAAAAGCTAGTGTTGTCATAACTGCAGAAATCTTGAGAAGTCTCTTTCGATGTTATTTGAGAGACACATGAAGGTTGTGCCATGAAAAATTACAATCTGTATTGTTGACTTAATGTAATAATTGTGCAGACTAATTGGATGCTTGCAATATTGCTGATCTAATATATATATATCGCAGTGTTCTAAGGCCAGTACACTTAGTACTAGCCACAAGAAATACACATTTGCACTCTTCTATGATGATATATGTTATTTTTTTAACATTGAAAGTTATTACCTTTTTCAGTGGATGTGGTCTTTTAAAATTTGAAATACTAATTGAAATTTGTAGGACGTGTTTGAAAGTAAAAATGTCTTATTAAGGATGTATGAAATTATGCTTTCTTCCTCTGCTGAAATTGAATAAATCTATTTTCTTGAAATTTTTGTCAAGAGCTCATTTATAAATTTCTCAGCATGCTTTAACAACCTGATTGTCTGGAAAAAAAAAAAAAAGTCTGTTGGAGAGAAGTTAAAGTAAGTCAACAGGTAATGAACTCAGAGACGCATATCTTGTTCTTGCATTGACTACCTTAAGTGCAAGTTCAGAATTTTCAGTCTTAATGCCTAAATCCTAAAATTCACAACTGTTTCTTTAAAAGCAAAGTGTTTGTTTTTAAGTGTGTTTAAGCTGATTTCCTAATACTCTAAAAAACCCAAAAGTGTGAATTAAACATGTATGAAGTTATAGAATTCCCCAAATGCAACAGAAAATCTGGGGAGGTGAAAAATAAAGTTGCGAAAAAAAATAATAATCTGCTATAGCTGTTTGAAAGCCTCTTCAGCACGTAACCATCAGATCAGTATTTATATGTAGACTGCATCAGATTACAATTCACGTGGCAGGGATTGAATTCTTTTATTACTATTTCTGTCAATGAAAAGAAAAAAAAAAACAACAAAACCCCAAAACAAAAATGCAAAACCTGCTGGTGGAAAGCACCTTACTTTCATTTTAGAACAGCGACTCTTTCTAGATGCCTGAGGTCCTGTTTGCAGTGAAAACGGGATAGCTTGCAAGATTTCCAGATCTGTAGGAAAGATTTTTTTTTTGCATGTAAAACTGAAATAAATTACCTTTTGTACTACCAAGGCACCTGTGCGTGTTTCACTTACATACTTATTTATACAGAGGATATCTTTCATCATGAATCAAAATAGTTAGACAATGCTATTGAGGAATTATCTTCCTTGCCACTGATCTGCTGTCAGTGGTAATACCTGTTCTGGCACACTGGTGGGAACTTGAAACAGCTCTTTTTCACTTAGCGTTCTGGAGTCTTGGAGCTACTCACACGCAGTTTCTGAAAGCTTGCACCTTCTCATCGGTTACTGTGCTGAGCAGTGAAGGCACCATGCACATTTAGTGAGCCTGTACAAAGCTTGTTTATCTGGCTACGGTTTTTAGAGTTGCTTTTAAAGGAGGAGGCTGTTAAATGCAGAGTTCATTTACTGATAATGCATGCTGCTTTTTAGCCTCAATGTTGTCGCAGCTTGCTTTGCTTTAATCCATAAAAATCTGACGTCTTTTAGCATGTGTTAATGTCATCCACAGGAATATTCAGTGTCATGTTGTGGTTTAACCCCAGCCAGCAACTAAGCCCCACACAGCCACTTTCTCATTCTGCCCTGGTGGGATGGGGGAGAGAAGCAGAAGAGTAAACGTGAGAAGACTCATGGGCTGAGATATGGACAGTTTAATAGGGAAAGCAAAAGCCGCACACGCAAGCAAAGCAAAACCAGGAATTCATTCCCCACTGCCCATGGCAGGCAGGGGTTCAGCCATCCCCAGGACAGCAGGGCTCCGTCACGCATAATGGTTACTTGGGAAGACAAATGCCATCACTCCCCATGTGTGCCTTCCCCTCCCTCCCTTTTTCCCCACAGCTTGATATGTTGAGAATGATGTCTCGGAGAGGGACTGTTTACAAGGGCAAGGAGTGATAGGACAAGGGGGAATGGGTTTAAACTGAAAGAGGGGAGATATAGTTTAGATTAGGAAGAAATTCTTTACTGTGAGGGTGGTGAGGCACTGGAACAGGTTGCCCAGAGATGCTGAGGCTGCCCCCTCCCTGGCAGTGTTCAAGGCCAGGTTGGATGG
This sequence comes from Psophia crepitans, assembly GCA_013399095.1. Lineage (NCBI taxonomy): Eukaryota > Metazoa > Chordata > Aves > Gruiformes > Psophiidae > Psophia > Psophia crepitans. The sequence goes on from VWZZ01004131.1 coordinate 103,373, forward strand.
GGCTTTGGGCAGCCTGGTCTAGTGGAGGGTGTCCCTGCCCATGGCAGGGGGGTTGGAACTGGATGATCTTTGAGGTCCCTTCCAACCCAAATTATTCTGAGATTCTATATGGTACAGAATATCCCTCTGGTCAGTTGGGGCCAGCTGTCCCTGCTGTGTCCCCTCACAACTCCTTGTGCACCCCCAGCCTTCTCGCTGCTGGGATGGGGTGAGAAGCAGCAAAGGCCTTGGCTCTGTGTGAGCGCTGCTCAGCAGGAACTAAAACATCCCTGTGTCAGCAACATTGTGTTCAGCACAAACACAAAACACAGCCCCGTACTGGCTACTATGAAGAAAATTAACTCTATCCCAGCCAAAACCAGCACGTGTTTACTGAGCCCAAAGACACACAGGTAATAGTATCTTAGAAATTGACCTTCATAAGTTTATGATAGAATGATATAAGGGTTTTCAGGAAGAATAAAATCATGTTAATGAGGACATAAGATATAGAAATGTCCATTATGGTAAGATAAAGTGGGCTTTTTATATGCTGGAGCATAAAAGTTGAATGAGAACAAAAATGTGTTTATTCATAACACTAGTGTTCAGAGTGGATACTGCTGCATGCATAGCAAGACTCAGATTTTTCAATTACCAACATTTTATAAATGTTTTTTGATTGCGTGAACCTACCCAAAGGAAGAAAGATGCAACCCTGTTTTCTCTAAGTTGTTCAATTGGTCCTAGTGAAGTATGGTAAAGCATATTCAGAAATGCATTATTTTCAGCCAACTTTGCTTAAATCCATGTTGTGTGAAAAATGATGTCCTGTTTTTAAAAAAGGAGTATTTCTTAATCAATTGGCGTACCTGGGAAATACTTGCAAGTGGTAAATTAGTAGGACAGTCACAGTCTCTCTGTTTTATATAAGAAGCAAAGACTGCTTATAAGCATTCAGGTTTTGTGAATACTACCCATTTTAATTGCTCCTTACCCCAATCTCTCCACTATACCATCTTGAAAATATTACATGTAAAGTTTAAAGAAACCCCATTTTTTCTAAGGTTAAGTAGTGTTTTTACAAGAGACACATAACCTTATTAAAGGTGAGTCTATTTGCTTTCTGGTTTAGTCTGCATAATTGTGTGAATTGGTCATGATTTCTTCCTATTTATCTTTGTAAACTTCAAATCCTCTTAATTCAGTTTGTGTTTATCTCTGTATTTACTGACTCGCTATTTTAGTGTTTGAGCCTGGACTGAACACTCATTTTAAAATCTCAAGTTTTAAGTGCTTTTCCCGTATCTCTTAAAATAGCAATGTTTTTGTTGCCAAAAGTGATCTAGAACAGAGGGACCATATGGATGTGGGGAATGTTGTTTCTGGTTTTGCAGCACGGACGCACCATTCACCTTCACTACACAAATAAGGGGAAACCAAGGAATGTATGCAAAGGTGGCTTCTAGGTTAGGAAGGCTAATAAGTAGAATCATAGAATCATAGAATCATTAAGGTTGGAAGAGACCTCTAGGATCATCTAGTCCAGCTGTCCCCCCACCACCTATTAACCACTAAACCATGTCCTTCAATACCACGTCTAACCTTTCCTTAAACACCCGCATGGATGGTGACTCCACCACCTCCCTGGGCAACCCGTTCCAATGCCCAACCACCCTTTCTGAGAAGAAATTTCTTCTAATCTCCAACCTAAACCTCCCCTGGCGAGGAGGCAATTGACCTTTACTTAGGTCAATCTTTTTCATGGGAAAAGATCTGATCCCTTTTTGATAGTCTCCTACCTATCTTCATCTGGTATTAGTACTAATCCTAACCATACACCATCCCAGCTTTCCTACTTGGAATATGTATGGGCTGCTTGTGTTCCCAACCTAATCATTTTCTGCTTTAAATCTCTTCTATGTATGTCTTACTGGGCAATTACAATTGCACATTTTTAATTTGTTAAATATTTTCTACTTAAAAGAGAACCAGTGAGAAAGCTAACAAGATCAGAGCCTGTTAGATTTGTTTTAGTATTCATATTCTTCAAGGAGTGAATATTAGCCGTTCTGAATGGAAGGAAGTTCAGGGGTTTTTTACCACTTTGCAAGTTCTTCGTTTGATATGGATCTTTCTTGGCTAATTATGCTGATTGATAGCAGGGATTTTCTGTTAGGACATCATAAATCAGTTCTGCTGGAAAAAGGATTCTAGCCACCTTGTGTACATTTCTCACAAAAGCCTAAGGTAGTAGAGAGTCCTCTTTCAAACAGTCCTAAATAAATGGGAGTCGAAAATCAACTAGTGATCTCTTTTGTCAAAACAAACCACAGTGAAATGTATTAATTTGTAACTTTAAGAATACTTCTTAAATAGATTCTGTTGTTCTGTTCCGATTGGGGTGTTTTAAATGTGGTCCTTGTGTGGCTGAAAAAAAATCAGAGAGTCATGGAATCATTAAGGTTGGAAGAGACCTCCAGGATCATCTAGTCCAACCCTCTCCCTACCACCTGTATTACCCACTAAACCATGTCCCTAAGTACCACATCCAACCTTTCTTTCAACTCANATCTGCAAGAAGAGGCCGACCCCCGGCTCACCACAACTTCCTTTCTTTCCAGGCTAAACAGTCCCAGTTCCTTCAGCCGCTCCTCATAAGACCTGTGCTCCAGCCCCTTCACCAGTTTCGTTGCCCTTCTCTGGACACGCTCCAGGGCCTCGATGTCTTTCTTGTGGTGACGGGCCCAAAAGTGGACACAGGACTTGAGGTGCGGCCTCACCAGGGCTGAGCACAGGGGGACAAGCACCTCCCTGCTCCTGCTGGCCACACTATTCCTGATACAGGCCAGGATGCTGTTGGCCTTCTTGGCCACCTGGGCACACTGATGGCTCATGTCCAGGTGAGCATCAATCAACACCCCCAGGTCCTTTTCCTCTGCACAGCTTTCCAGCCACCCCGCTCCCAGCCTGTAGCGCTGCCTGGGGTTGTTGTGGCCAAAGCAGAACCTGCACTTGTCTGAATTTCATCTTCTGATTAACTTGCTACACAAATAAACTGTATAGCTGTTTTTTCAAAATACATTATTAATATTGTTAAATACTCATGGAAATTAAACTTGCTAAAATATATAACATTTTGTACTGTGATGCTGTTAATAAGTGGTTGCAATGAAGACAATTACAATCAATACCTACAAGTTTTTTTAAGGAAGTTTCCATTTCTGCTGAAACTTTACTAACTCTGCTAACTGCGTTGTCTGAGAAACCATTATTTTGTTGGTTTGTTGGTTTTTTTAAACTCAGATTTCACAGATTCTTTTGAAAATCAGTAGTACAGACAGAGTCAAATGTAGAAGATGAGACAGGATAAGGTAATCTTTTATCCTGAGGATGAATATATTTTTATGACAAAGCACAATGTTAATATAACTTTCTGATATTATTACTTCACATTTTGCTAACGATATGCAAAGGTATGTTTTTCTTATTGAAATATTCCATACAGAAGTATATTTAAGCAGACAAGACATACAAATCCTAAGAGAATATTAAGAATAGTTCATTTCTGTTCCACATCTGTATCTTTTCCTCTTGGTCGATAGATTGAAAGAGTGCTTTAGGCAGCACAGATCCTTTTATGCAGAAATATTTTTACTGATTTTAAGAAACTAGTCTGAGATCCTGTTGAACTCCAGAGATGTGCTGTACTTGATATTTTTTTATCTTGTATGATTTAGGTATTGTTTGGTCAGGGAGTAATATTTTTTTTGTTTCCTGAAATAATTTCATATTTCCCCAAAGAATAGACTTGTGTTTGAGAACGTAAGCTGTATGAAGATACTGTTCCTCCTCTAGTCAGGTCAGTTACCACCATATTTTTTTATATGCTACAAAGGAATTGCAGATTTGAAATATGTTTTTCTTAATCAGTTCTAGGTAATTACAAGAGAGAGAACTTGTGGAATTATAACTATACTAGGGAAAGACAGAGAACCATTAAGAAAATTGTTTTCCATATTTGTGAATTGAACAGCTGTGTAAGACTTCATGCCTTCCATTTTAATTATAGTCTTGATAATATTATACAACACGACACCTACTGAGATTAGAAAATTGGAGTTTCAATGTGAGAACAGAAAAATGCAATAACTTTCTGTCTTTCCTCATGAAGCTACAATTCTATGAAATCAAAACCATGGAAGTACCCCAAAGAGCCATGGAAGTCTGTCTTTAACCATTAGTATTCTCCATAATTGATGAAGTTATGCATGGCCCGCTCCTGGCTTTCTCTCTCCAACCCCTGTTCATACATACGTAGCTAGATGTACATGTTCTGTCAGACAGCAGAAAGCTTAGTCCTGAGTCAGGGTCCCTAACTCTGCCTAACAACAACAGCTCAGCCTGTGCCCTAAGAAAGCAGCGAACGCGAGAGCTCATTCCACAGGGAGACAGCGGTGCTCGCCTCTGGGAACTCGAGCCGGACCCAGAGTGCTGTGAAGCTGGGACTGAAGACCCTGGGAACCGCCCTCGTATTTACTGGGAGACTTGCAGGATGAAAGGAACGCAGAAGAGAGGTGATCTCGGTGAGCTCTGTTACTAGGACATTACTGTGGCATTTTTGACGGAGCGGTGATCCTGATGATCTTGGTTTGAAGTATTGCTGTGTTGCAGGCGCAGTCCAGGAGCCCCCCAACAGTCAGCTTCTTGGACGCATTGAAACTGGAGCTACAGCTTTAAATTCCTGCCCTCGTATACTTGGACCAAGTAACAATCCAACTGTAGCTTTTCCTGCTGGTTTTGTTTTTACACTGCTCATTCTAGTCTAATGTAGCTTTATCATTTATGTTATTGTAATGAAGTCATTGTACTCTTGAGGCCTTGAACATGTGCTTGTAGCACGTTGCAGGTGTTTGAAAAGGAAATGCTCAGCTAGAGGCTTCTGGCATAGGCGTGCCCTCTTTACCTCATGTCACGCAAAAGGTGTTAAATGACGGAATGTATTACATGCTACTTCTTTTCAGTCCCCCAGAACTTTCTGAATATTTAGCCTTTCAGAGTGGAAGTCTATATCCAACTTCTCTGGAAACGCTGTAGAAAATAGCTCAGCTGTTTCTGAGAAGTGTGTGAAAAAAGTGCAGAAATCACGTTGACCTTCATTTGAAGGGCCATTGATCTGAAGTGGGGGCACTGTTACAAAGTGGAAAGAGAACAGCCCCATTTCAGTATATGATTTATCTGAATGAGATGCTTTTTAAATGCACCGTCTAGTTATGTCTGCTAGATTAGGTATGAATTCTTGTCATTTTTTGCCAAAATGCCAGAGCTGGAAGGTTTCACAGAATGCATTAACCTCTCTCTGCTTTTTGTACTTGAAGGTGACTTTGGTTCAGTGGCTGCTGCCTTCAGTTCTCCCCACAGAACTGCATCTTTGGCTTAGATGGACTTCACACCTTGCATTTTAACGGGTGGAATGACTGTTTCTCTCTCCTCTAAAGCTCCATGTTAAAAGTATAAACATGCCCTGTATTTAAAGCCTTAATATTTAACCCAATTTATAATTTTACTTTAAAATGAAGAGTTAGACATATATTATGTGCATTGAGGATTTTATTTCTAAGAGATTCTTAAAATAGGAAATTTGAAGTGCTTCTGAAGAGATCATTTCTTTGGAAAAGAAATGAATTACATATATTCACAAATAGAATTTGATTTACTGACTCTAGGAACCTAAATAGGTATGACTGCAGATACAGCCAGTTCCCAGTTTAGGTAGAGGGGGAGGGAAGACCATTGTTATATTCCCACTGTCCAAATAAAAATTAAAAAAAAAAATAAAAAAAAAAATCTTCATTATTGTTCTTCCTCTCTCCAAATGCTGAAGCACAGTCTGCCTGTCCCTGTGGAAGTCTCATTTCATTTTTTCTAAGTATGTTAGCCAGCACTTTCACCAAAAGGAATCCAATGCTCAGATCAATTTCTTAAATGAAAATTATTTGGCATCTTTATTAATAGAATAAGGAAATATTTTCGAAGAAAGAGGCTAATGATGAAGTTGAAGCTGAATCCAGCTAGCAGTGTGTATCCAGTTCTTAATGTCTAGCCCTGAGTGTCAACTATATGAATTGCTGTCCCCTTTCAAATGATCAGAGTTTACTCACTTTTTATAACTACTGCACAATTAATGTATAAGGCTGTAACCTCTGTCATTTTATTCTGTGAAACATTTCCTTTCACATAATATATTTTTGGTGGTAAGCAAATTTGAAACACAATAATCAGCTTGCAATATTTGACTAGGCAAAAAAAGTAATTTCCAACAAGTTAAATATTTTCTCAAAGTATTCATTTCCTTAAGTCACGCATACATAACTATACCAAGGCAGCACTTCCTCACGTACTTCATTACTGTGCAAATTATTATAAGCTCTTTCTGTGCAGCTTGTTTCTATTGTTTTTTACATAGATTCCACCGCGCTCTAGGCACTTTAAAGCAAGTTTAAAAGACACTTTTTTAATGCAAATATCTTAGATATGGCACTTAAGTAGTAACGATAAGCCCTACAACAGTAAACTTACAACTATGTAGCCTATCTACATGTCAAGATGCTTTCGGCAATTAATGTTTCTTCAGAAAACATACAAAATAGTTACAACTTTTAAAGACACATTAAGTATTTTCATTCTATTGGGAGGTGCACGTACCCAATACGCATTACCTGAGTGGCACAGCAGGTTAAATAGCTAAGAATGGAAGAAGTTGCAGGGATTTGCAGACATGAGGGATGTGTAAGGAGTCAGAAGTAAGGTCAGACAGCGCACTGGGAGCGTTTGAGGAATTCCTCTCTGACAAACTCTTCTTTAAATCTGTCAGTACAGTGGACAGATACTGTATTACAGAACTGCATTTTTAAAGAAAAGAAGCTGTCTTAACCTGGGTAAAAATAAATATGAGACTGTGTCCTTGTGTTTGAAGTAGAAAAAAAATATGGTTTTTTGGCATTGAAAAGAGTTTTGAATACCTTTAGCAACTACAGAATTTTGATATTTATGTACACTAAAGCTCATTTCATTTGTAGAATCATAGAATCACTAAGGTTGGAAAGGACCTCCGAGATCATCCATCCAAGCATCATTCCATGTAGCTGCATGGAATTCTTTAGTTTGAAATAAATACATGAACAGATTAAAAAAAAATCTCGAACAAAATACATTTGAAGTTAATGAAGTAATTTGTGTGTATGTTTCCTTTCTACCTTGAGAGAAGTTGCACACATCACACAGGCTCACATCTTAGTTACAACTGCACGCACCTTGTTTTTCATATCATTTTCCTTCCGATGTCTCTGAAAGTTCTTATTATTGACATATCTTCATATTCTTGACTAAACCCATTATTAACTGGTCTGGGTGGCTGGTCATAAACCCATTCACTTGGCAGGGTAGCACTGCTCTCTGTATTTCTTGGCTCATTCTTGCACTTTTTAGAGCACTGGTGAATCTGTTGCAATATTCCACAAAATATATCGTTAAGCAGTAAAAATATTTCCATCAGATACCTCATCTTTTTAAATAACATATTGCTAACTAGTGGAATAGCAATCCAGCATTTATTCTGATTGGTCTTAAAAGCTGTTAGGCATACCACAGTCAAAATGAAACATGGAAATACTTTATACCTTCATGAATTGGCAGACTATTTATTATTATTGTTAATAATAAATGTTGGTGATGAGTTAGCTAAGATACTAACACCTAAGTAGTTATTGTTTTACAGCTTATTTGGTTCTAATGCAATAAAGAAGTGGAATATGGTCAGATGTGGGCCACTGTGATAAAGCTGTACAATTATAGAACATTTTCCTTTAAAATAAGAGCAAGAACTAATATTAAAGAGTGTTAAATTAATTTATTCCAGTGAATTAACTTCTCATATGCTTGATTCTAAGGTTTTACAGGTAGCAGAGTAAGGGTGATTCATATTGTGCTCAAGAAATAGGCAAGAAGTGTGTCCAGCTGTACATCAGTGATTTAATTTAATACTTCTCCAGTTCCCAGTACTATCCTTGAAGATGTATGTGTTCTGTTACTTTAGAAAACCAGGAGCACGGGAGTAGGGGAAGAAACATTTTCTTTTTTTTTTTTTTTTTCTTAACATAGCATAAACAATTTATTTGGAGAGTGAATGATAGTAGATGTCCACTTTTGGGGACAATCCCCAGGTAACTACTGTATTGGCTTCTCTGTAAAACAGACACAGTTGTCACACCAGTGTCATCGGGACAGCGCTTTACTGTGCCCTAGTCTGGACTTGAAAGCACTGAGAAAGTTTGCCTGAAGTAAGAAGCAAGGGAACAGCTGAGAGGACTTCAGACTCAGAAAGGGCAGGTCACACCTCTTCTTGAAGTTAACAGCTCCTTACAGAAGCTCCCTGAAGGACTTAACCAGCCATGACACGCTGGATTTAAGCAATGCCCTGTAAAGTACAAAGGGCCTTTGAGTCTTCTAGTCCTACTTTCATTAGTCTACACTCTGATTTTGATATAGTGTACATTTCCGTGACAGGAAACATTTGTCATTTAGTATAGAATTTAGTTTTAAAAGTTATAAACTTCCTAACTTTATAAATTTCAGTGTTGGTCTGTGTGGTGGGTAGATCCCAGCCAGCAGCCAAGCACCTGCAGAGCTGCTTGTTGCTCAGTCCCCCTTCCCCAGTGGCACTGGGAAGAGAGTATGAAGAACAAAAGCAAAAAAGTAAAACCTCATGGGTCAAGACAAAGACAATTTAACAGGTGAAGGAGAGAGAAAAAAAAAGAAACGCAATGAAACAAGTGATAGGAAATCATTCATCACCTCCATCCAGCAGACAAATGCCTAGCCAGTTTGTGAGCAATGGTCACCTTGGAAGCAAAACTCCTTTTGTTCTTCTCCTCCTATCCCAGTTTTTATTGCTGAACATGGCATTATGCGGTATGGGATGTCAGTTTGGGTCAGCTATCCTGGCTGTGTCCTCTCCCAGACTCTTTCCCACCCCCAGCCTACTCTGTGGGTGGCAGAGTAAAAAAAAAGAGAAAGCCTTGATGCCATTCAGGCACTGTTCAGACAAAACATTGTTGTGTTATCAACACTGTTTTAACCACAAATCCAAAACAAGGCACCATATGGGCTGCTATGAAGAAAGTTAAACTCCATCCCAGCCAGACCTAGTTGCTTGCTAATTGTGTTCACAATGACTCATTTTAGGAAAGCCTACGTTGCCTTACTTCACATATTCAGATGTGAAATTTCTTTTGGTAGACTTCTGCTGCTATTGTATTTTAGCAAGGTTTGACTGTTTGCCACATTTCTGGCATGAGTTTACTGGCTGAACTTTGTGAACATTTCTGGTTTTGATGTGGCTTTGAGGCAACCGTACTTAACAAATGGTTGTTAAAGAAAACAAAACCCAAACCTTACTTGACCTAGAAGGGCAATCGGATGCTGTATGTGTCATTGTAAGTCTAAATTATGTAAGTGTAAACTATTGCACTGGTGCTGAGTCTTATATAACAAGGAAGTTCTTGACTGTGCAGCAGTATCGGCAGAGAGCGCACTGTTGACACCATGCCGGGTTCAGTGACACTTAAGTAGCCCCTTTAAACTGCACAAGCTGAGAAATAGAGGACAAGGTGAAGGAAATCCTGCATTTCAATCAAGACGTGGCTACCTGAAAGACCCATCTTTCTGGAGTTAAAATAGCCTCCATTTTAAAACTGTGATGAGTCCTCAAGAGCTAGATTTTCTTCCTCTAAGCCTCTTAAGTCTGGTACCTATTCCCTCTTTGTCCAATTTAACTGTGTTTGTTAACTTTTAAGAGACCAAGAAGGCCAAGAAGGCCAACGGCATCCTGGCCTGTATCAGGAATAGTGTAGCCAGCAGGAGCAGGGAGGTGATTGTCTCCCTGTACTCAGCCCTGGTGAGGCCGCACCTCGAGTACTGTGTCCAGTTTTGGGCCCCTCACCACAAGAAAGACATCGAAGCCCTGGAGCGTGTCCAGAGAAGGGCAACGAAACTGGTGAAGGGGCTGGAGCACAGGTCTTATGAGGAGCGGCTGAGGAACTGGGGTTGTTTAGTCTGGAGAAGAGGAGGCTGAGGGGAGACCTCATTGCCCTCTACAACTACCTGAAAGGAAGTTGTGGTGAGCTGGGGGTCGGCCTCTTCTCGCAGATAACTAGTGANAGTATTGGTTTTGAGGAGAAGTGTTGGTGAAGCCTTACGTCTCCTATAAATGATAATCTTTGAACTACATTTACACAGATTCACAGATGCATAGGAGTTGGAAGCGACCTCTGGAGATCATCTAGTCCAACCCCCCTGCTAAAGCAGGATCACCTAGAGCACAATCCACAGGATTGCATCCAGACGGGTCTTGAATATCTCCAGAGAAAGAGACTCTACAACTTCTCTGGGCATCCTGTGACAGTGCTCCATCACCCTCACAGTAAAGTTTTTTCTCATATTCAGGTGGAACTTCCCGTGTTCCAGTTTGTACCCATTGCCCCTCGTCCTGTCACTGGGCATCACTGAAAAGAGTCTGCCTCCTTCATCTAGACACCCACCTTTCAGGTATTTATAAGTATTGATGAGATCATTTGCAAGTAAGGACCTCATAAATATAAGTAGAGCACCTTGTAACTGTTGAGGGTTAGGCACAAGCGTAGTGCTGTCCATGCCTTCAAGGACTGTAATGCTCATTTGCATCAAGTTATGGCATAGCTTTCTTCAGATCCTGTTTATTTCTTTCTAAATGCTTTTATTTACATAATGGGCATTCACAAGTAGGATCAATGTAGAGCTGTTCATTAATAGGTAACGTTTTAGGTTTTAGTTCCATGAAAAATAATTGATTAAAATTATTATGAAGTTTTTCCTGAAGTGGGGAACTGAGCCACAACTAGGAAAGAGGGAAGGATTTTTAAAATATTATGAGAAGCCAAAAAAAAAAAACAAAAAAACACCCAGAGCTTAGACAATTTTGTATTTTTTAAAAAAAAAGTTTTCTCTTTCTCTTGCAAAATATTTTCAAGGTTTCAATTTTCCTGGGTGCTGCACTGTTGGTCAGGCAAATGTCAGGTAGTGACCCCTACCAACTAGTTGGTGGGAGCAGACTCAAAACCCTGGCATGACTGGCTGGTTGTTCACAACATGAGTAAGACAAAAGAAGAGCAGATATTGATGGGTGTCCAAGGGAGTTCATTAAATTAGGAGCTGGAGCCCAGAAGCGTGGAGGGAGCAGGATGTGTTTCAAACTGCTAATTATTTAGGTAATTTTTTCCTCATTCTCTTTTGTTTCTAGGAGAAAGCAACGTATCAGCCAGCAACACAGAAGATAGCTTCCCAGTTGTCAGCAAGCTCAGAAAAAAACCCCAGATATAATTGCTCTATATGTCACAGTTTGCTGCTTTTTTCCCCCCCCCCCCCTCTCCCCGCCCNNNCCCCCCTCCCCACCATGGCCATGCCCTGAAAACATTCACAGACGAGGGGTTGTACCTCTAATGCTTTAGTCAACAGAAAACACAGTGACTTTTTACCTTCCCACAGGCTAATCCACTTATTTCTTTCTTTTGGAAAATGCCACCCATCTTTAGGTTTGTAGGATTTATTTTTGAAGTTATTACTTACACTGAAAGCTATGATAACTATGGTGATAAAGATGGTATATCCAAGAAGAAGGAACCACCACCACCAGGTCTCATCTGATCTTATACAGTCTTTGCATCGTAAATCTGAAACAAATAAAAAGAAAATTAAGTATTTGAAAAAGGAAAAAAAAAACACCCACTTGCTTTTCTGATAAGATTTAATTTGAAGGATTAGTGAGGATTGGTGAGGCAGCACAGTTGTCTATTTTTATCACATTTTCTTTCATGGTTTTTCAGGCTAAAAGGTTAAGTTTCTTGTAAGAGAATGGTTGTCTTCTTTTTCCTTTATACATGAGATTTTTGAACCTGTTGTAAGCTACTTATGAAATGGATAGTAAACAAAATTCTACGTTTACTAAAAATTATGTATCTGAAAACATCTTTCTTATGTAGCACACACTTAGGTAATGGTGAAAAAGCCAATCTAAACTGTAATTATCTTACTAAGTCTCACAACTACTCTTTTTTCTTTTCTTTTTTTTTTTTTTTTAACTAAACCAAATCAAACATATTCTTATGGTGTGATAGTCAAAAGAATTTAATTGGCCTCTGTGTTTTATGGACTCAGAAGAATTGCATTGGACAATTATTAAACATAGGGATAAATCTAGAATTAGAGAGACTGTTTGCATTTGCTGCTCAGATCTCTCTGGAAAGTCCACATGGAGAAAACTTGGCTCATCTGAAATACTGTATCTTGGTCACTGAGGTCACATGCCCAGCAAGATTATGGAAATTGGATTCACAATTTGAGGATAGGGGAAGAGTTATAAGGTGTTGAAAATTATTATACAATCAAAAGGAAAGAAGTTTCATGCCCACTTCATGCCCCTTTCATGTAGGGGTAAGAATTCCTTTCATCCCTACTGTTGGTTTGTTGTTTGGTTTTTTTTTTCTAAAAACGCTCACACTGCTGTATGAATTTACTGTTTGTTTTTCAGTAACTGGAAGAGGAAGCACGAACTACTTGTTTCAAAAGACACCACTGGCTTATAAAGAGTGAAAAAAATGATAAAAAGCACAATGGAAGATTGTTGGAGGTTTGAGGGGGTTGGTTTGTTTGTTTTGGTATGGAGTAAAGATCCAGAATGTGGAGAATATTAAGTATTTTTATATTTAATGTAATTAATGCTATATATGTAAGTGTATATAACATTTAGAATATATAAAATATAGAATCAATGTTCTACTGCATGTGAACTGGTTTAGATCCAAATAAAAATCTCTGTCCCCAAGAAGTCTGTCTGTCCAGCAGTATAAATAGTTCAAGCAAGAGGCGTGCTTGTCCTGCCCTACTCATACTCCTATAGACTGCTTTTTCCCACCCTTCTGCCAGCAGAGGTGAGTGCTGAAGGACAATTTAATTCACCTTGCACACATCAAGTCCTTTTCTGTCACTCCGAAACGCTCCTTACCATGCACGGTCAGCTTGGTGCCATTTCCACATTTGCCCTGGATTTGCTGCGTTAGCGCCACGTCACAGAAATAGGAGTTACTGGCGTTCTGGTCAACGTTGCTCAGTTTTAATATGGAGAATCCCCTGAGGGTGTTCTTTGTAATGTGTACCTGTGGCCTGCCCGTGGCAGGGCTCGACTGGAGGCTCTGCTGGTTGTGGCAGTTGGGACCTTTCCTCCAGTAGACCACTGGCTCCTCGTTCTCTTCACTGGGGTACTCAAACACACACAACATCCACACCGTGGAGTTAAGGAGCACGCTGGCGTCTTCAGGGTATTGCATGACCGAAAGTTTGGGCCTGCTGCTGGCTGTAAGATGTAAATAAAGCATGTTCAAGGACACAGAGGTACAGTCTCTTAGGAGGGGTTGTCTTGGCCAGCTGAATACTTGAGGGTAGCAGGTATCTGGACGTACAGAAAGCCATAGCTATAAGCACGTACAGCGAAAGGTGCACAAGAATGAGGCAAGCGACTGTTTTGCTACTTTCTTCTGAGAAACCAGTGCTGCAGTCAGCATTCAAAGCAGAATTAGAAAGACAGCCATCAACTTTGTCTAAAGATCATATATCAAATAAATTACATACAGGGTATAAGAACTGCCAGCCCAGGAGGTGACAATACAGGATTTGCAAACAGAGCAGAAGACTAGATTCAGTTTGTGTACAGTTCCTATTATTCTTAAACTTTTGGGACGCCTTCATAACAAAGCTTTGTTCTGGGAAATTTCACACAATATTTGCAACTTCAAGAAGTTCTAGAAAAAACCACATATTTTTACAAACTTAAGGTTTTATTCTGCAAGCACATGCACTTCATCTAAATATTATATTTCCTATGTACACAATAGTTGCTGACTCAAATTTTGTTGTCTCTGTAAAAGTCTGTAAGATACATTATTTACACAATTAATAATGACTTGATAGTCTTTGGGCATATTACAGTTTGTATGAAAATGAAGTATTACATTAAAACTCATTTTGGCAACAATTTACTGAAAAAGCTCAGAAAATACCTGTATTCTGATCAACGTGCAAAACTGAAATGCGCTTTTCACAATTACTATATGCAAGCATATAGTATTTTTATGAAAGGTTTTACCAGGAAATACACGTTGCCATTAAGATGGATGCAATTTATGCTATGAGACAGTTATACTATTATTAAACTAATGAGAAGATGTGGAAAATCTATTTCCATCCTATGAATTTGAAGGGCATCTGGGGAAAAATGGCAGTTACAATTGTTCTAGAGGTGCATATCACAAAAAAAACAGGACTATATTAAAATGGGATTAGACCAAAGGAAACTAAAGATCATTACTACCTTCATTAAAAGTAATATTAATGCTCCATTAATTTTATCCTATTATTCCAAAACATCATTATTTAAATATTTGCATGCCCTTTGTTATAGGCAAGAATACTGGAAAACAAGGAAACACAACTACAGCTACAGAGAGTAAAGATTTAAAAATTAAATAAACACAACAGTAATGAATACTTTAGGGAAAAGGAAATCCTATGCTTGTACTAAATTAAATACAAAGATTATACAAGTTTGCTCAGACTCACTGCTTGGAATATTTTCTATGCAATCTGAAGCAATCTTCAATTTCTATATTTTTTCAGTTTTGGTAGTTTCTGACATGACATTCCAGAGTCTTTGGGCATTATTTTTTTTATTTTTTCAAGTAAAGCTTTATATAGACACTATGGGCACATAAACTAATGGTACACAGTTAATGCAGAAGGATGATGAATGCATAGATGATGGATATTTTGCAAGAAAATTCTTGCATGTATGCAGGCAACAATCAGCAAAATGACTAGGAGTATGCCTAAAGTAAATATATTACTGTGTTTTGAATAGCTAAAAGGGAAAAAAGGCCAAAAAGTGTTGTGAACAAGACAATAAACCTCAAGAAATAAATCTGATATTAATTGCAAAGGATCCAGAAGGCTAAACTGATAATGCATTTACACATTCCCTCTTCCAGAGGCAATCACTTGCCAGCCTAAAAGTTGGCAGGCTGCAACCTCTGCATTTCCTCCTTACCACAAGCACGATGGCATGAGCCAAATCCTGGAGGTCACCGAGGTGCACTTAAGCAATTCTCAACTTGCGAATAGTTTGAAGGGGCTTTTCCAGGCAGCGTAGTGATGAACTCTTACAATTTCTTCTGAATAACAGAACGATCCCTTACTTGACACCCATTTCAGGTCACGTCTCACTCTCTTTAGCACCTTACATGACTAAACTTTATCTGCATTGGAGTTCTGAAATTTTAACTATTTAATCATGTGAGATTATTCTACTTTAAACTCAGCTATTTACACTTTAAATATCCACATTTAAATGCTATGCTTAACCACACTCTGCCTTTGTAGTTAACAAACAGAAATAGTATTTTAAAGGCATGATTATTTTCATCCAATGATAAGGTATAAGCAGATAAAAATGTTGTGTTGTTTTGTTTCGGGGTGTTTTTGGTTGTTTAACTATAGAGGCACCTATTCTCACATAGATTAATGAGTTCAGATAAAGATATTAAAAAAATCCATTAAATGAATCTTTTCTATCTGAGGGCATAAAATTAGATTTCCCTCACAAGTTTTCTTGTATTTATGGATTTGCTTTCAAATGAAATTGTTTGTCTTTTAAGTTTTACATTTACATTTTTATACCAAGTCTAAACCATTAGAAAGTCATTACTAAGAGCAGACCAAACATGCTTTTAAAAATATATGATTCTATGATCTTATTGATTTATTCATAGAGTCACTAAGTTTGGAAAGGACCTCCGAAATCATCAAGTCCAACCGTTTTAAACCAGCTAGTTACTCCTATTTTTATATAGACATTCTTTTTAGACTTTTTGTTATTTGCACTTATATACTAAGAAATGTATGTTCAGAAATGAGTTGGCTGTACCTGAGAGAGATTCCTGAAAGTTAACGTGAAACGCATTTTAAAATGCAAATAATCCAGAGGAATTTCTGGGACACACTTTTCTTTTGGGTGAAAAATAAAATTGTAAAAAATCAGTACATCACATTGATAGCAGTATTTCACTACCCACAGAAAAAAAAAGCAACCAACCAACCAGTCTTGCCACAGTCAACGAGGGAGAGGTACCTAACTTTGTGAAGAGAAGCAGATGGCTTAATATGTTATGTAGTTGACATATATATATTTATCAGTATAGATTCCTAACATGGAAAAAAATGAACCCATATTTTTCTCCTTTTTTAGTCAGACATCATTTTAATTTTGTGTCAATCAGGTATAACTTCAATTTCTATCTACTCTTTTAAGTACTTTTATACTTTTTTCTCGTTTTTACTTTCCTCCATAAAACAGCAGCATGAACACTTTATGAAGTAAAACTGAGAAACTGGCACTTTCATCCTTGATTAAAATAGCACTGCCTTCCTTGATCAGTTAGAGTTTGGAGAATTCTAGTGTAAAATAAAATTAAAAAAAAAACCCAAACAAACAACAAAACACCAAAACAAAACCAACCAAACAAAAAAAAAAAAACAACAAAACCCATTACTTACCTGCAATGTGAGCAAAGTAAGATATTGTAATTACCATACCAAGCCTCATCGTTTTCTGGGGATTGCTAATGCAGAGGTTTTAAACCTCAGCCGAGACTAGTGATACCACAGCTTTCAGCAAGTAGTTGAAAAGGAAATTATAACTCTCCTAAAAACATGTTTTTAACCTTGTTTCTAAGGGGAGGTTCTTGTGGTTTCATTCACTGTAACTATTTTCCTTTCTACCGTCAGACATCCTGGACATTACAACATACTAGCTTCTAATATAGTTTCAAATTGAAGTTCACTGGGACTATTTTTCCATTCTGAGCATTTTCTTCAGATAACTAGAAGGATCAGTTTTGTATAGCAAATTTACTTAAAGCTGTCCATCTAGAAAAACAAAACAAAACAATCCAAAAAACTACAACCTCCCACACCCCCAAACCCCAACAGCTAAAAACCCCCAAGATTGGGAACAGGGGTTAAGTTGTATTACAGAAAAGTCTGCAATAGACACCCAGCTCTGATGTTCCTACTCAAAGTCCCATATGCACCTTAAGCACCACATGGCTGAAGATGACTTTGCTTTGCCTAGTTTTGATTGTCTAGTTTGCCTAGACAAATCAAATATGCCATGGGAATAGTTCAGGAGAAACATTATTTCTTTTTGCTGAAATGATACTGAATACCTAATTACCATCCTGCAGTACAGGATAAATGAGCATTAGCTGCCAAAAACTGTAACATGGCAAAGAGAGCAATGTAGTTACCCTCCTAATACGTACCTTCGGACTTTACAGAGGCCTGCTAGATTAGCTAACATCCTTGTACCCCTTGGATAGACTAATAAATTTCATCCAGCAAAATTACCCCTGGACTTAACTAAAACTTGTTTTCATCCAGCTGCACTGCCTACAGATTTGAATATCTGGATTTGACCAAGAGAGAACTTCCATGAAGTATCCAGTTTTGATCTGAAGGTTGAGATAGAGAGCCAACCAACTGAATGGTTAGCAGCTGCTGTGATGACTAATCATTGTCACTGTGAAATGCTGTGTCTTTGTATTCTGATCTCTGTCTTCAGGTTCTCATCACTGAAACAGCTTTAGCACCTCTTCTAGATCCCTTAAAAAAAAAGAAAAGAAAAGGTACTAAAGATGATACTTACACATTATATAGGATAAACTCCCGACATTCTCTTAAAAATAAATAAATAAAAAACCCCAACAACAAAATGCATGCAAGTCTCCTGCTGTAAGACATCTCAATTCTGGGATAAGGTATCTGATTCTGTTTCTTGTGACAGCTGTGCTTTAAAGCTGGATTGCTTAAACCCCCTTTATTCAGGTTTATAGTCAAATTCCTACTCTTCTGCTCCTCTGTCTTGTTTACAGGTCCAAGGATATTTCTCCACAGAGTGCTACTGGGAGGTAATGGTCAGCTGATTTTCTATTTGAAATGTCATGGGTCTTTTCAGAGAGAGATCTATTCTGCTTTCTAAAGAGATACAGGTATATCACATTTCTCAAATAACGTTAAGGCTACAACCAAACCCTCCAACTTTCCAGTAGATGCTGTTTAATGGTGGCTCCTCAGTGATAAGTTTTAGAGATTTTTGTTAAACTTATCTTAAATCACTGATTGTATACTCTAATAACTTTAGTTATTTGCACTTACATCTTAAAGAATTCCACTCTCTTAATTCACATTCATTCAAAGATACATCTCAGGAAAAAAAAGAGCTGTGCTACTTCATTTTGTTATCAACAGATAAACAGATGTATTTATTCTTACTAACATCTGAATATAACAGTATATAATTGGATATGATTCTTATTGATCACACCTGATCTGATCAGGTTGAAGAGAGATGTAAAAAACTGCAAAACATAAAATTTCCTGTTTCTAGATATTAACTCCTCAGATAACAATCTATTTTTATCTCTAACGTTTTGAACAACAGTGATAAAAGTCCTTTAAGATACTCTGTTGAACAAGAAGTAACTGATTCAGAGAAAACTGATCAAAGATAAGCATATGTAATTTAATTCAGGGTGGGTTGTTGGATTTTCTTTTTGTTGTTGTTGCATTTTGTATTTTCTCCTGAAAATTAATGCAGTTAATCAGATAGCAATAGAATTATTCTATACTCTAACTCAGTGTTTTTCTTGGTATCTTGATCCAATGAATTTGGCTCAGCTGAAGTTTAACCTGGTTTTAATAATATGTAATTACAATAGTGCTGAACTATACTGCTATCTTCTTCTAAGTAGAATTTCAGGCTGCAAACAGGCCTTGGTTTTTTGGCTGAGTATTCAGGAAACAGAAAGGCTTGTGTACAACTGTAACTAAGCAAGCCATTAAAAACTGGTATTTCAATTGCCTTGAAGTTTATGTGTTAGTGTTACAAAAAGCAAACCCCCTATATATTCGCTTTCTAAAGTGCTAAAGAAATTTGCTAATGAGCTGGAATCCTGCCAGAACTTTGAGTTTTAGTTAACTAAAAGATTTATGTTCATACTTAATGGTAAGCCTGTATTTAAGTCTTTCTATTGATTAAAGATGTTTGAGAAGAAACTATGTCCCGTAGGAGTGATGTGCATATGGCATAAGCCCTTTCATGAAGGGAAATCAGATGACTTTTACTTAACTATGCAAGTGAAACCTGTGACCAAGAAAATATGATGAAAGATTTGAAATAATGAAAAGTTTAAATAAGATGAAATCTAAAAATGCTCTTTTATGGCATAGAATAGGAACTATTAAAATGCAGTTGCGTAAAAGAGTTCTTCTACTCTCTAGCACTGGAGAGATATTAATCTTTAAATGTTTTATATTCTTCCTGTGCATGAAATGGCTGACAGAGAAGAATTTTAAGGTTTGAAACTTAAGCCAAGTTACGAATTGGACAACGAACTTCTAACTCTAAAACAAAAGTGCATTACTTTGAGATACCTAAGGATTAAAGGATCAATGTGTAGATCTATTTCAGGACCATCTCATGGTGATGAAAATAAAAATCAGCTTTATAAAAATATTAAAGAGATACCAACATATAAGTACAGTCATAGTTAGATTTTCTGTCAGTCCTGTGTGGTTTCGCATTACCAGCTTCAACTACAACTCCAGGGAATTTAGAAACTGGAGTCTGACTACCTGAAAATTATGTTTTCAATTTTCAGTTGAAATAACGATTAGATAGAGGACTATAGCAATGACAATACCTATTTAAAAGGCCTTGATTCCAGCTGATCATTATACTTCCACAGGACTGGGAAAAAGAGATGGATGGATTTGATGAATAGGTTGTAACTTCTCCATTAGAAGCATTTTTTTCCACTACACTAAGACTTACATGAGTGGTCAGAGTTAAGAATGTAACTGAATGGCTGCCTCACCACTCTGTGGTTGCAACCCAAAGGAGTGGTATTGTTAAGTAATGTCTAAATGAAAAACAAATACACAATCGGTTTTGAAAAAGTATAATGGTTTCACCAAGAGATGAAAAAAATAAGTTTTGTGCCAATTTACAGCTGAAGCAATGAAAAAGGATAACAAGGCATGAGAGAAGAACCAAGCAATCTCAGACAGTAATATCTCTTCACCAGTCCTTATTGGGAGGTATTTGTCTGTGAGAAGCAATTAAGCATTTTATGAGACCTTTAAAACTGGAGGTGAATGTGGCTGTGTGAAACAAAGCAGTGCTTTACAGTTTGACAACTACCTCAGAATAGCTACTTTACAATATAGAAGAAGTTAAAGCCAGCATCTCCTCAGCATATCTTAAACAAGTAGCATGACTTGCATTCAGTTCATTGTTTAGGTTTATTCATCTTAAATTTAGAGTCTATAAAAGTTTCCTAATGATAAAGAATAGCAGAACTCCGGAATGGCTTCTCTGGGAGGGCTGGAGACCTTCGAGAAAGATAAGACAATTGTGTAAAGAATGACATGGATGTAGTGAATCCTGCTCTGACGAGTGATGGAGGACATGATTAGTTGCCGAGTAGTGCATATGGCCACAGGATTTCTGTGTTTTCTATTCAGATGTGCAAGGTATGAGAGGGTTGCCACAACAGCACAGATGGAGAGCACCTACCTGACCTCTGAAGCTGCTTTATTTCCAGTGACTGTTCCTGAAAACTCCAGAGAAAATCTGCCATTTCCCCAGTTAACACAGAGTGTGTAAACTCCTGCTGGGTGTCTCTGTAACCATGTATCGTTCAGCCTAGTTGAAAGTTAAAGACAAGACAGGATTGGTTCTAGTGATAACCAGAACACAATAAGAGTAAAAATTAAATTCAGAAGGGAAAAACAAATACTTTAATGGCATGCTACATTAACAACTAGGAGAGAAACTGGAGGAGATCACAGGTGAAACATGGGAGGAGAATGTAGTCTCACCTAACCAGTCTTAAAACCTTAATTTAATTATTTAGCAGTTCCTAATTCTTATAGTCAAGAGAGGAAATTCCATCAATCCCAGAACATTTACCATGTTTATACATTTCTTTGCTAAGAATTCACCACTGTGAATTAAATGTGTCATTAAGAATTTGAAATCTGGAGACCAAATTTATGCAGTCTTCCTTTCAATAAACAGGAATGGACAGAGATACCAACAGTACATGTTAGTAGTAGATGACATGTAAATGTTATTTACCCTGTTAAACTGAGGACATTTTACTGCAGTGCTTTTCACTGTCTACTGTTTTGGTCTTTATAGATCAATATCAAACCTTTAAAATACACCCAGAGATCTGAAGGCAGCTAATGCAAAGCACAAAATTATCATGTTATGTATTCCCACTGAGAAATCAATTCAATAAAGCCACAGATTTTTATATTGGCTTTGATTTCTAAGATGGCTTGAGATGTAATTACATCTAGGGTGCACTGCAGTAAAAGAATCTCAAATCTATAAACACAAGCATCCCAGTAAAACAGTAAGAACATCTCTTTAGACAGGAGTTATCATATTCATATGGTAGGACATTATCACACAGAGAACAAAACAGAAAAGGAAGAAAAAGAAAAATACCTTCTTGCCCATCTTGTTTGCACAATAATGATATAACTGTGATATAAACTGATGTTGCAATGTCTGAAAATCTCACTGCTTGACTTTAAAAGACCTGGCAACCATGCACTCCCAGACAAATCTTCACCTTGCCTCATGTTTTGAATCATCTACCCTATCAGTCATATTGTGAATTTATTTGGACTGGGCTTCAGCTGCCCAGCTGTTACCTTTTAACTGGTTAAGAGTGCAATAGCTGTTGCAAGAGTCTCTCAGTCTCCTGAATGCTACCACCATAGTGAAAACTCTGGAGCAGATGCTCTTAAACTTCACAGTCCAGGACGAAGCAGAGAATAAGCAAGGTATAAGATAATCCTTACAGGAGATACAAAAGAAAAGATGAAACCTTTTCAAGAGTACCTCTGTTCACTGCCAAGTCAACAGGTGCTTTGTGCTTTCTCATATCAAAAGTAACCGATGCACCTATGAAGCCTAATGTAAATGTTCTTCATCTGTTGGCAGGAAGAGTAAAAAAACTGATGAGGTCTTTCTACACTATACATCAGTTTCAACTTGAGACATATTCACTCTCTTTGGAGCAATTCCTGTAACAGAATCTGACAATTTTCTCCTTTTAAGAAAAGATTAATTTAATTACCTAGCAACAAATAAAAATCTTACCTTTTTTTTTTTTTCTGTTAACTTCAAAAACAACTTGAGATGCAGGATATAAGTCTGAAATACGACTGTGTTCCTTGAAGTACAGGTAGTTTCTCTAGCATTTATGTTGGTGTTGGTAGACTAGTATTGAACAAGACAGTCGCTCTGACTTAGAAACACTGTGTTAATGCCCTTCAAATCCCACTCATATTACCACAATATTTAGACACTCTACCACTTGGATATCAAGCCATGGACTTCTATATCTCTACAGAAAATATATATCATGCATGAAATGAGAAAATTCAAAGAGGGGAGGTAGAGGAAGGAAGATGAAAAAGCGGAAGAGAGCATCCTAAAGATAAATGTAAACCCACTGATTTATGTACATATCTTTAGACTAGCAATCCCCAATCTACAGCTCCCAGACAGAAGGCTTTCTGTAAGACTCTCTGATGTTCTTCATAGCTGCACAAATGAAATTACCTGGTGAGGATTGGTTTACTGCATGAGACTGAAGGCTCTAATTCCTAACAATAGTTTTGCAATCAAGACTGAAAAATTAATTGTGAAGTTAATACTATTTTGATCCTGTATTGTGATTTATCTGTAAACCAGTAATCTAAATTGTCATAAATTATCTTCTGTTTGATGTAATTCCCAAAATGTAATTGTAAAATTTGAATAAATATCTATATTTCCTTTTTGCCTGAGGCTCCTTGTAATTTATAGAGATTTTTTCTCCTTTCAGAGCTGTTGATCTGATGAAGAATCTGATCTGCACCCATCACAACTGATGAAGCTTCCCAGACAGAGCTCTGGTGGGAAGATGCTGCCACCCAGGTGCCAGGCTGCAGTATGTGCCCCACTCTTATACCAGTACTGGGCGGCAGCGGTGAGTACACCTGTGGGAGGTGCACCCAGGTAGAGGAACTCTTCCGCTCAGTGGCAGAGCTCTGGAAGGAGGTGAGTGGGTTGAGGAATATCAAGGACAGTGAGAGAGAGAGAGAGATTGGTGAAATTGCACCCTTCCTTCCCTGGGACTAGCCCAACAGTTGGACAGGGCGCATGATACAGAGGGTTCCCTATCCTCAGTCTGCCTGGCTGTACACAGCAGCTTGAGGAAAAGGGGAGAATGGCGACAAGTTCCTGTCTGGTGCAGCAAGCACGTCTCCTCTGTGACTACCCCACCTTCCCAGGTGCCCTCACAGAACAGGTATGAGGCTCTGGAAGTGGAACCGAAGAACAACAAGGGTGATGGTTCATCTGGCTTAGAGGTGTTGCCAAGGTTAAGATGACCTACTCCCTGCAACAAAACTGCTTCCATAAAGAAAGAAAAGACAGATCATTGTGATAGAATCATAGAATCATAGAATGGTTTGGGTTGGAAGGGACCACAGNATCCCATTACCCCTTGTCCTATCACTATACTCCCTAAGAAAGTGATAGGAGGCAATAGCAGCTGGGAGAAGTCTCACAGTTGCTAACCCTTGTTCACATGGGGGATGCCAGTTTACCAGATGTCTGCTGGAATACAATACAGCAGAGAGGAAACAGTCTAGGAAGTTACTGGAGTGTGTGGAAGATCATGTCCTGACACAGTTGGTGAGTGAGTCAACTAGGGAAGGAGCCCCACTGGACCTGTTGTTTATGGAGAAGGACTATGGGTGAGTTTCCAGTGATAGCAACCTTCCACCTTTATCCAACATTAAATGGCCTAAGAGTAAGGACCTGAAAGCTAATATGGCTCTTTCACAAACTGAGCATATTTGTCCTCAGCCAGCAAAAACAACAGGTGTTAATAACAAAGCAGCTAAATTACTGTTTTCTGTCCCTGTGGAGAAGGCAGCAGCAATCAGGGAAACAGATGGACTAGCAAGAGTAGTAATTCAGATTCTTATACATATATGAGATTAAACTGCAAAATAGTTGGTTCTTATGTTAATCAGCAAATGTTTTATATGTTACACTGTCAAACTGAAACAGTGAAAATGCTGTGTGTGTTAAATGAACAGTAGTAACTGTAGAGATAAAACTTCCTCTTTTTACTTTGTTTTCTTGCCTTTTTTTTTTTTGAAGGGTAGAAAAAAAAACCCCAGAAAAACTAATGCTGTCTACTGCTAGTCTAGTGCGGGTTTTTTCTCCTTTAATTTTAAAAAAGAAATTAAAAAAAATAATATGTAAACCATACTCCAAAAAGCAGTACCATTAGAAATGATACCATGAGATCCATAGGGAAACATTTTTATTGACCCATATCACAGAATCACAGAATCACAAGGGTTGGAAGGGACCTCGAAAGATCATCTAGTCCAACCCCCCCTGCCAAGGCAGGGCCACCTAGAGCACATCACTCAGGAACGTGTCCAGTCGGGTTTTGAATGTCTCCAGAGAAGAAGACTCCACAAGCTCTCTGGGCAGCCTATAATCTTTTCATTCAATATAATATTTAATCCCCTTCTGCAAATGCAAAATATCCAGGGAGTTGTCAGACTTCTTGCATTTTTGTAAAGTATTGCCTTTTTAAAAAATAATTTTATCTGTTTTGGTTGTGGTGAAAGTTTTCCTTCCTTCCTCCCAATTCATTTTCAATCTCTGGAAATTTCCTATATAAACAGTTTTCAGTCTTAGTAAATGTTTAATATGCAATTAGCTCAATATCACAGATATCATGTAGTTACCTGAAGTGAAATAAAGACAAAGTTTAAGAACATGAGTCAAAGAGAGAGCTTATTAAAATCCTACTGAACTTACTGAGGTCTGGAATGGTTATTGAAAGTCAAGAATCATCCCTTGACTATTCCATTTCTAACACTACATGGTCTTTCAAATGAAGTCCTTTTCTATGTAAGTGAATGTCCTAGAGGGCCCCGTGCAACCCGAGAGCAACAGAGACCGATGTGACTGAGTTCAGCCAAAGCACCCGCTACTGCTTTCCTTCAGTATCATAGCCAGCGAAAAGGAAGGTGTTGCAAGCCATGTGTTGTGCTGGAAGGTCTGCAGCAGAACAGAGGGAGTGAGGCTCCGGGTTTCAGTCTGAATGTGACCTACTGTAACTGAAGATCTGTCCATACAACTCCCTGTTCAGGCTAGCTAAAGCTAGATTTGGAACCACGTGAGCCAAGAAATGTTTTTCATTTAAAAAAAATAAATCAAAAAACCCCCCAAAAAACCCACTCTGAAAGCAAGGCAAAACAAGGTCATTTTCTATCTCCATAAAACTCACAGCAATATTAACCATTCTGAACAGTATTGTGTATTGTTGTTTGAAGTAGGGGCATTTTTAGGATGCCTGCAGGTGTCTGCTCTGGTTATCAGGCTTTATTGTGTGTGCATGGCAATGAAACTTAAAAAAAAAAGGAAGCTGTCCTATTTCTTTTCATTCTCTAATAATTCCATTCACCAGAAATTTGAAGGCCCAGTTCTCTGTTATATGATATTGGTTTGCTGTAGAGCAGGGATACAGTTTCAGAGTCAGATTTCATACAGTCTTTGAGCCTTTGAGGCCAACCACACTGCAGTCCTAAAGAGGTGAACCTGAAAGGAAAAAGTAGTGTTTTGATTTTACGTCTGTTGTGGGGTCTCTCTGTTCTATCTGTGATGAGCACACATACATTTTCCACTAGCAGGAGATCACTGACAACATCAGCCTTTCTCTTTGTACTTCAGAATCTAAGGTACAGATTCTTCTGATGTTTGCAAACCCTGCTTTTGAAAAGGAAGGTTGGGCATTATTCACATTCTCTTCAACAGCCGTTAATAATGGAAGGCACTTGACCAATTCTATGGCAAGTAAGGTAATTGCATGAGGGATGACTGAGGAGGTTGGGGAAGATACAGGTAGACAACCTTTCACTTCTGTTTCTCCACTCTTTTTCCCCTGTTTCAATTTCATTTTGTACTTTGCATAGGATCATTGTGTTCTGTTTGACCAGTTGAATGTGGGAAGAATAATGGAATTGTACATAGTTCTCGTGTTCTGGTCTGTTGTATCATTAACTTTTTAATTATACCGATTTTTGAAAATAGAAACATAGTATTAACTCCATGTAGTTTCAGTTTTTTGTTTTTAGGCATAATACATTATGTTGTTATTAAAATGGATCCAGTTCTGTCACTTATACCATATTTAGATTGCAATAAGTACACTCCATTGCTTAATTTTCTTTTATTTATCACATATGTTGAACTAAATCTACAGGCATATACTTATGAAAACATCTAATTTCATTCTTATTGCTTTAATCAGGTTTATATTGTAGAAATGTGGATAATATTGTGTGGAAGATATATAGGGACATTTCATCGTAAGCAAGTAACTAAGGAACAAATTGCTACACAACCTTTACTGAATCATTTAAAATTTAGAGTATCAATTTACATTTTGTAAAGTTGGAGGAATAATAATTTCATTTGATACTTTCATTCTGTAGATTTTTAAGGTTTTCAAATCAGCAACTCCACCCTATTACTTACTTATACAATGTAAGAGAGAAAAACTTTTTCTCTCTCTTGATGTGTTGTCTTTTTAGTGTTATGATGGCATCGGAAGTCATATCTTCCACTGGAACAAAGTTGTACAGGCAGTCAGGAGAAAACAGGCCAAGTCTAGCTTTTCCCAAAAGTCCATGCTCTAACAGACCTGGCACTGTCATTGGGTCTATTATCTATTTAAAACTGGCAGTTGCTCAGTTTCAGACTGTTAAATTAGCAAGTATAACACTGGGAAGTTTAAAACTGTTAACATTACATTTAAATTGTAAAATATAAGCTCCCAAAAAAGCATTCCTGAGTGCTGCAGGGACTGTATTTAAGAAATGTCCAGTTACTTAGAGTAGTAAAGAGGAAATAGTAAAAAAAAAATAAAAATATTTCCATTAGCATATCTATTAGTGCTCTGCAAGATAGAGCACTGAAGAAAAGGGAAGAGGTCGGTACTTTTAGTGAGTTATTTCTAACAGGAATGACAGGAAATTCTTAAAACTCTTCAAATGATAGTCATGAGTTCATAGTATTTTATCACTGTGGTGATAAATGAAACAGAGTTTCATTTCTGTCTTTGAAACTTGAATTAAATATTCTTCTCACATGAGAAATATTTTAGGAACTTTTTACTTCATATAACCAGTCAGGTTAAGAGCCAAGTTCTTCTGCAGCAGTAGTAGCAGAATGCTTTTCTCATTGAAGTTTTACCTCCATTTGCTGAACCGTAAGATTTATATAAATGGCAGCAATAGACCGTCGTGATGCGTCAGTAACGTCACTCTCAGGTGATATCCCTAAAGGGTGGCAGATGGTATCTACACCAGCTGTCACATCCTAAAAAGTAGAGGTCAGAACAGCATCTGTCTCCATTAGTGCACATTTGCTGACATGCAACAAAGCTCATTTAAGCTTTGTTGTTGCTTTAGTTCAGGATGGAAAGATCTTTTAAAGAAAATATAAGATGATAAATTGCAAACAAGTGGCCCAACTATCTTTCTTTGTGGTTTATTCATTTTAAAGACAAGTAGCAGATACGGTTCATAATTGTTTACTTTATGTGTGTGTCCAAAAATCTTCAATATCAGATTGATAAAGACTGATCTCAAGATGAGACTCGCGATTTCTAGTCAAATAGTACAAGCCTCAGTATTTTTTAATGGGAGGTACGTTGAAGTGTCACCAAGGTGCTATGATTTTAATGTAAAAGAAAAATTAGTTCAGAGGCATATTAAAGCCAGGTGGATTTAATGGCTTCTGAATGTCAAATATGACTCTCAAACATAGCTCCTCCTCCTGATTGTGTTTGTCCCTTGATGTTAAAAGGAGCTTGTTTCCTGAGATTCTTTAATATTAGAGATCATTGCAGGTGATGTACACTGAAAAAGTGGAAGCTGAAAGTGCAAAGAAATATTTATATACGAGAAATATCTTGGGCTATCAAGGTGATGACGGTACTGGAGCATCTCTCGTACGAGGAAAGGCTGAGAGAGCTGGGTCTGTTTAGCCTGGAGAAGAGAAGACTGAGAGGGGATCTCATCAGTACTTATAAATATCTAAAGGGTGGATAGTCTTCTAGAGGAAGGGGCCAGACTCTTTTTCAGTGGTGCCCAGTGAAAGGACAAGGGGCAACAGGCACAAACTGGAACACGGGAGGTTCCATCTGAATACAAGCAAAAACTTCTTTGCTCTGAGGGTGACAGAGCACGGGCACAGGCTGCCCAGAGAGGCTGTGGAGTCTCCTTCTGTGGAGATGTTCAAGATCCGTCTGGATGCATTCCTGTGGTACATGCTCTAGGTGATCCTGCTTTAGCAGGGTGGTTGGACTAGATGATCTTTAGAGGTCCCTTCTAACCCCTACCACTCTCTGAATCTGTGAGAAATTCCTACTCTTTTTGGTTGGTTGGTTGGTTTTTTGTGATCTTTTCTTTCCAAAGTCTGTTTATCTGTGGAGGTAAAGGTAAAGGGAGAGGGAGAGGAGGAGGGAGAGAGAGAGAAGACAGAGGCAGAGACAGAGAGGGAGAGGGAAATGGGTGAGAAAAGTAAGGAAAGGAAAAGGAAGAAGGAGAAGCAAAGTTAAATGAGGAGAGCGTAAAGTGTGTTTTGCGTGACGAAGGACTGGCAGGACATTTTGAAATTACCAGGACCCACTGCTGAAGAAAGAATTAGCAACTTCTGTTTCATATGTCTGTGTCATATGCCTGTGCAGTGTATTATGGGGAAACTTAATGTTTCAGAGTGTCGTTTTATGTTTCCCATTGTTCTCTGCTGGGAGGAAATTGGAAAAGTGTTAACAAACTTCTTAAATATTGTTTGATATGTAGTCAAATATTTGATTAGAGATCTGTGATTTGACTTTGAGAGCTAGAAAGGCAAGGTTAAATGGTCAAGATTTGGTAGGTCTAAGAGACATGCTTTTTCAGTGCAAGGAGGACACCACCAGACTGGCCAAGGGATGCAGTTTTCTGAGGGTGACTTGCCTGAGCTACTCAGCAGGTGGTAAAAAAATTTTAAAACATTTCCTTCTGAAGAAATCTGAGCTAGCCACAATATCAGTTCATCCCTTTACCCTCTGCCCATTACCTCTCTTGGTGTAATGTTATTGTCATTGATCATAAACAATTGTCAGTCTTTTACTACTTTTTAATATAACATTTCTTTTCTTCTTGATAATCACTGCAACAGCCCTAACGTTTTCTGACACAGCCTGTTACTACATGATTCTGTTGGCAGCCTGCTCGCAGCTATGTTGTTTTATTACTAGAAGCAGTTGCGATATGAGAGGCACATAGTCTCCAGTGGCGACAAATGTAAACAGAAAGCAAACAGACCTGTCTCTGAAACTCTCAAAAGAAACAGTACTAACCAAAGAAACCACATGACATTCTTCGGGCCCTAAATGAGGTGGCCTTCCTTTAATCCTTTAGCTAGGCTAATTGTTTTTAGAATTGTCAGGACAGACTCTCTTAAAAAGCTGCGGAGAAGGATTTCTCTTTTCCTAAGATGGAACATCGGTTTCGTGACTACTTCATCATAATGGGCGACATCGCAAAAGCTTGCATTGTGTCGTGTGGCAGAATACTATTACAAGGGGAATCGTTTTATTTCCTGACATCAGTATGTTATCTGCTCCACTTTATCTAATAGCCCTTACATTAGTGGAGACATTGTTATCAGTTATAAACTGTGATATTTTGTGGCAAATACTATAGCAAATTAATCTGCCGTTTCCCCTTTTTACCAGGGACTGTTTCAGACGCAGGTGCCCTCAAAGCTCTGCACGCCACTTCACCTGTGCTGCACCATTTGCGAGGCAGCTTTGGGGTGAGATTGCTGCTTGCTCTGCAGGGTGCTGCAGGCTGAGATTCCGACTGTGGAGGAGCTGAGGTGTTACCGCTTTGGTTAATGTCGGAGCGAAGCAGCGTGTGTGTTTTTGCATGTCCTCATAAACATTTGACCCAGGAATCAACAGCTTTCCCACATGCTGCTGGACCTTACGCTGTGCTCATGCCTGGTGCTGTAATCCTGACTTGTTTCATAAACGTCTGCAAAACTGAATGTTCCGCTCAGCAGGAAAATAAAACCCTGGCAGGGTTATTGTTACCCACCTCTAGGTCTGGGAGATCACTTACCACAATATTTGGTTTTGAGGGAGGATGTCACTCTTGTCACCTCTCACAGAGTAACTCTGCCAGAAGTCTTCCTCCTTTTCACTTTCTGCACGGCTGAAAGCCAGCCTTGGTCCTGCTCAGGGCAGAGATTAGAGCTGGTTAATGTCAGGAAACAAAATGCTCTTTTGGAGATGCTTACCAGGAAGCTCTGGACGCTCACACTGAGGCACGCATGTTCCTTAAAATGCCAGAGCGTGTAAGAACAGTAGACCCTCGCTGAAAAAGCACCGAGGATGAAGGATTATAAGCACTTACAGCTGGAGACTTAGTCTTGCTGCAATATTACTGACATTTTTAAATATAGAGAGAAAAACTAGCATCTGTAAATTGCCTTACAAAGGATGTCATCTCTGATGTTGAGATTCAGACCTAACAATTTTCTGTTTAAAATTCCTCTTCTGTGCTATGAGATTAAATATTGGAAGTATTTGGGAACTACGTTTGGATAAAAGTTTTTCATTTTAATGTGTTCTAGACTGTAGTTTAATCACCTGTGGCTGGCAATGTGTTGGACTGTGACAACTAAGCTGATGTGTTGAACGCCATTTCTGATGTTACTAAGCCATTGAATGAGCCTCTTTTCCTGCCACTGCTTCATTCATCTGACTCATTTTCTTCATCTGTCTTTATGCTTTCTTCTCTAAGTGTGTTCCTAATGCCTACCAAATGCCATTTATACATTAGGTACTTTTCAGAGCAAATATAATTTATCATTTAAAAGACCTAGACTTCATAAAGTATCTACATTTTCTGTCATTTTAGACTCCCTCAGGCACACAAATCTGTGTCTTATTCTGAGATAGCATTTGTTCACAAAACAGAAAAATTTGGTCTAGGCTTTCTGAAGCCTACAGATCTCGCTAAATTAGCACATACACTTTTTTAAGCCATTAGGCCTTCAGCACACAAGATGGTCACTGCAGAATTAATGAGAAAGGAGTTTTCTTATTGATCAGTGAGAATGAAAATAAATATTATTCCTTTCTCCAGTTTACAGTGCACAATCTATCTTAAATTTTGTTGTTTCTTTGTTTGGTTGACATTTGCAGCCAGAATGTTCCCTTAATGCATTTAGTTTTAATTTAATGTCATAGTTATATTAAAGAACACTGGTAATATAATCACTATTTTAAAATTGTGTAGCAACTTGAACCTTAAGATCAAGGTTCAAAGCCTAGTCATTACCCAGCTTGATATTTCAATATAGCTTGGCATTTTAACTTGTCTCACAGCATTGAGTCTCCATACAAAAGTAATTCTCAAGAATTATGGGGTAGGTACTTTTGTATCTTGTTTCTGGCTGCATTGTACTAATATGTTTGAAATTTCTGTGGTAAGGAAAATCTGCTCTTGGATCTAGAGACTTTCAAGGAACTTCCTGTACTGGTAACTGGCATTAAAAAAAAAAAAAAAAGACAGGGACATTTGGAGAGATTTCAGAAATAAGGTATTCCAAAACATTTTCCTTGTGATCCATTTTATCATGTATATCTAGTTATGTATACAGCTATGGATTTGGATTTACATTTATGTTTAAGTGTTCCATGTCATTGCCGAAGAAATATTTATGAAGGTTCAATGCTACCTTTGTTTTAGCTTTATTTTTCTTGAATTGGTTATACAGTTCCTCCTTGATTATCAACACTGAGCATAACTACCTCTGCTAGCTCCTACAGAGAGAAGAGCTTGTACTGTAGGGACTCTTGTATTGGTTATACAAACATGAGTATAAACCACAAAACAGTGCATGGAGAATTTGAAAGAGGTAGACCGTAACTCCTAACTGAATGC
Source organism: Psophia crepitans (assembly GCA_013399095.1). Classification (NCBI taxonomy): domain Eukaryota; kingdom Metazoa; phylum Chordata; class Aves; order Gruiformes; family Psophiidae; genus Psophia; species Psophia crepitans. Next base: position 135,653 of record VWZZ01004131.1, read on the forward strand.
CTAAAACACCTTGCTGTAAACTGAACATTTCCATGTACATTAGAGGCAGAATTAATTAAAAATCATCTGCTTGATGTTTTCCTGGTTTCTGTAGTTTCTCAGTTTTATTCGCACATTTTCACTTTGAGTATGCTGCATTAGTTTTGTTATAAATGTGCTGTTTCTGAAACATGGTGTTAGGAGCAGCTACCAACCAGGGCTTCCCCTTCATTAGTCACTAACTAATTTATTTACTTCCTTACTTACATTAGTTGAAGAGATCATAACTTTTGAACTTTGGGCTTTGTATTTTACCACCACTGAAAGTACTATTAGATCGAATCCCTCAGTTGGGAAGTGGCTAAATGTACAGGAGCAAGAAGTCCAACTTGCTTTTCCAGTGGTTTGCAGTCTAGATAATACAGTGAATGTGCTTATTTTGCTATAGCCTAGACAAAAAATGTCTTGGTAATTAAGTACTATAATTTTTAGGCCATAATTTTCTATGCCTTTTTCTTCATTTCTTGTTTTATCAGAACATACAGCGACATAATGTTTTATAAAATACTGTATATATAAGATAAATATATGAGACTGAGAACAAGGGCATATATTTTTGTTGAAAAAAGATTGTTACTTTTACTGATTTTACCTTCAGTATAATTTCTACAGCTTTGGCAAATATATCTACATACATGGTAACTCATTTTTTCTTCACTACTTCAATTACGCAAATGTAAAACTATTATATGTGCATCAATTTTGTTCACCAGTTAAATATCTTTAACAATATTTTCCCCACAACTTCATTCTATTTACCAAGTGCTGATGTGCTTTTTATGCATCTAAAGAGCCGAGCATCTGTTTGCATGGGGAAGTTCCGTCAGACCATAATAATCTCCAGTTAATTGCACAGCAAATATTTATTTCTCACACATCAAATTAATGAAACAGGTTCTTTGAGAGAAAAATCACATCAGCTTGACAAACAACATCTATCAAGCTATGTAAGACTTCCAAGGCATTCTTGGCAGAAATCCTGCATCTAGAAGAATTGTGTACCTTTGGGAATACTGTCATCATTTAATTACTAGACAATCGTGTTGTTGTAGGTTTGTTTATTATTGTTTTGTTTTTTACCTAGAAAGAATAAAACTAAAAAATTGTTTTTCTGAGGTTACTAATGTGCCGTGCCATGGCTACCACAGTATAATTGAGGAATGATCATTTTCAAGGCACTACAAACACCATTTAATCTTAATATTAAATAAGATTAATATTATATTAATATTCAACATTCCTTAAGCACTTACTCCTCCTCATATATAAATGTGAAAGGAACTTTAAAAATTGGTTTTCAAAACCCCCACTTTGATTACAATAATGACTATATTTTTCCTGTCTAAGAGCAACATGGATGATTTTCATGAGTCTGCAGCAATGATTGTTTCATATCCTACACATTTTTATATTCCCTTTCCACCAGCGCTAATATTCCCTGTACTGTGTCACATGTGACGGCAATGACACTATATGCAACTGCTTGTGACAGCAAAGGACAATGATGCATAGAGTCATAAAGGTTTTTTGGGCAGAGGAAGCAGAAAGCCTAACTTGATCTCGCACTACTTAGGTTCATTTCGTTGCTATAAAATTTATGTCATTTTCTTCACATAAATTTCTGAGAGCCTCATAAATATTCATTTTTGCTTGCACAAACTTTGCTTTTTATACCATCTGTTTCTTCTGAAGCTGACTCCAAAGTAGGTACATGGGATTTGTATCACACATAAGGACTCATAGTCTGTCCATAAAGATTCAACTTTAATAACTAGGAATTAATAACATTTTAAGTTAATTGAATTTGGTGTCAACTACCCTTAGTTACTATACTACCTTAGTATCTACTTTTTTTGAAACATAGATGAAAACAACGACAAACTGTTGATTTGCTTTCCTTTTTTTTTTTTTTTCCCCTTGAAATTGTTTAAATCTCAATTAAAAGTATGCCTTTATCCAAGGACTATTCACTTGTTATTTATTATGTGAAGCACACAAAGAACTGTGTTCATAAAGTCGGAAAATTTATCGTTAAGTTCTCCCTGGTTGTACATAAAAATGTTACGGCTTTTACTAGGAGATATAGTCATTATAAATAAAGAGAGGAACCCTGAAAAAAACAAAATTCATAAGATCTTTAAGTAAAATCTGTATTTTTTCCAAAATGTTGGTAAGAAATCTCTTTTGAAAATAAGTCAGTAGCAATTTAAAAGTCTGTGGTTTTGAGGGATTTGGATAAGTTAGAACTTCAGGTCTCTGGCCTGGGTTAGTTTATTTAGAAGTGAGGACCAGTCATAATGTATTTTTTAATCAAATTTAAGTCAAAAAGTCAGGTTCCTTACTGTTATAACAAATCTTTCTTGATTTACCCTCAGGAAGAAATGTTCCTTAGTTAAACCCAAAACTTCTTTTCACTGAGAAAAAGCAATGCATATAGTAGATTAAATAAATAATGTAAAAATAACACTTACAAATAAAAGCTTCCTATATAATTAAATATATAGATATAGTTATTGTATATATTTATATCACTGATGAAATACTGTCACATTACATAGATGTAATGTGAAGCAGTCATTTTTAAAACTATATTTTCAAACAGGAATTCTCCTTGAATATGTTGTTAGTCTTCAGATGTCCCTATGTTTTGAAAATGATTAATTTTGGGACACACACATACCAAGCAAACTAAAACCAAACATAATTCTCTATATGTCAAAAAAATAAAAACACCCTCAAACAACAACAACAAAACCAAAACCCAACCAAACAAAAAAACCCCACCCAAACAAAGAAACAAAAAAACCCCAAACGCCAGAAATATTAAAAACCCACTTTAACTTCCCCAATTTTACATTGTAATTATGGATAGAAACACACAACTCAGAAGATAATACCCTGCTATATATGTGACAATTTGTATGTAAAATGGCCTTTCTGTAGTATATGCATCACTGCAGAATGGGATAGGGAAGTGTGATGTGAAATTTTCATCTGATTTCCTTGGAGATGCCTTTTTGCGTTTCTCTTACTGATGATTGAAATGACTATTCCAAAATCTTGTGGCATAAAAGCTCAATATTAGACCATGAAATATTATACAGGTAAGGAACAAAGATGTAGTGTCAGAAGTTTGGTAACACTCAGTAAATGCAAAGAGGAAATACGCATCATGCCTGGCTGAAGAACAAAACCTTCTTGAATCACTCCCCACTTTTCCCTCTCCCTCTTTTCTGCTCCCACGTATTACCTATACTATCTGTTTTTATGGAGACATAATCATGAAAGCTGATGACCTGATCTAAGTCAAATCTGTGAAGAAAAAAAAAGAAGAAGCTATTAGGAAAAATTAAACAGCACATGAAATAGAAGCAATCTGTCATATTAACTTAAAGTGAATTTGAATATATTTATTGTGAAATGTTTGTCACTGAGATAACAAAAAACAGTAGACTACTACTCATTACTAGTAATATAGAACCACTGTTTGTCTGCCTTGTGTATTTTAGAAACCATAATCTGTAATCTTGAAAACAGAAAATTCTCAGCTGGCTAAACTGTGTCATATCAAACATTGCAGCAGTACTGTGCATTTGCTACAGTGTACAAATACGGAAGATCAGAGGGTGAGGAGGGAGAAAGATTAGAAAAGAGAAAAAATGAACACTTTTCCAATGAGAAGGAGATGGAGAGGTTGAGTATACAAAATTATTTCAGCCTCTGTTTCTGACTATGACTGACTCAGTTTCTGCCCACAGCTTGTGGGCTGGTTGCAAAGGCTGGGATTTTCAGGTGACACTGAAACCTCTGACCAGGTCTCCAGGCAGAAAGAAAGAAACAGAAAGAAAGAGTGGACAGAAGTCAATGGGCTTTTGATTGACTTCAGTGAGGGTTTCCACCACACCGATTTTGTTAGGCCTGTTATGCTCAAAACCAAGACTACTGGGTGGTCTTTTTCAAACCACTTTACTGTGATAGACCTTTCCTTACTTCTACTGGGTGGAAGAACAGGAAAGTTGCCTGAATACATCAGCCCTTTCCATCTTAGTGTACCAATATAAATCTCATAGTTTTGAACAAATCTATCCTCTTTTCAGTTTTTAGTTTGAAGTGGTGCTCAGCCACTGCCAATCAGCAGAGCTAAATCCTTCATTACAAAAAAAAATCTGGCACCATTGCAGAACAAGAACAATGAAATATCTACCATGTTTTTATTTAAAAACTAGATCTGACTTTACATGATTCTTAAATTAAATCCCCAGGCAATCCCATCTCAGGCACTGAAAGGTTTTTATCACTTCACCTCACAGAAGATGCCACGAAGATTTCAACACTTGAACTCAGTAGGTAAGTGAATGTAGAAAATATATCACCTTGTTATTAAGTTGCAGTCAGTGTCAGTCACACAAATACAAATACAGGTCTTAAATACAAATGCAGGTCTCCTATAGTTCCAATTTCCTCCATATATCAATTTCATATGAGCAGTACAACAGTGCAACATGCTTCTTGAACAGACTTCTTCTTTTCAAGTGACACAAAGAAAAATACAGTTTTTACTCTTATTTCTTAGAGATACACGAAACCTGAACTGAAACACTCACCTACTCTGATGCAGGCACAGGATGTTTTTTTTTCCGTTACTAACTTGATACTGAAAGCAAATTTCCTCAGAATTCTGCCCTGTATAGAAGGACACTTTTTTTTTTTTCTGTTAGAAAACATTGAGAAAACTGTAAGGTTTCTCCCTGAGTTAGTCAGTAGAGATTTTCTTCTGCTTTCAGCAAGACTAGGATTTAACTCTTAATTTCCAGTCAGTTTTTACATCTTTATATCTATACTATTTAGGAAATGGTAAAGATCTTTTTGAAATCAGTCTAACAAAATCCTTAACCTAATGAAAGTTACGTTAAGTCTTCTGAAGCTTGGTATTCTTTCTCTCTCTATGTCTTTTTTTTCTGTTTTGTTTGTTTGCTTGTTGAGATTTTTTTTTTTATTATTTTCAGGGATTAAGGATTATCTCTAGTTCCTATGAGACGTGCTGGATGAGTAATTGTTGAAAATGAACTTGTACAAGATTACTAAAAGCGGAACAGCTATATTCTATAGACCTCCTCAGATGGTGAACTGAAGTTCAACAAATTTGAAGTGTTTCAGCACTTTTCTATCATCATGCCTATAATCTTTGTTTTGTGATTATCAAATATTCCAATGTTAAAAATTGCCTTCTGAATTTGATAACTGGAACACAAAATATAAGGGGTAGAAAGAAAAGGAGCACAGGATTAAAAAAAAAAAAAGATAAAGAAGGAAACTCAAAAGAAAGCATCTTGAAGCCATTCATTCCTAACTTGGATACAATTCACAAATCTAACAAGAAATATCTCTTTGTCTTTTCTTAAAGTTATCAAAGAGTTTACTTAATCTTTACCTATGAAAAGAAAACTTGCATATGAGAAAACTTGCACATGTAATTTTCTCTTCTCTCTCCATTCCCTCCATAAAATAACAGACCTTATAGCTGAAACCATAATGTCAAGAATTTATCTGTATTATGTTGTATACTCAATTTTTAAAAAAAATCAAAACCTTAATGGTCGTTGAAAATGACCTTGTTCTCTGTGTGTTTGAGTGCTTGATGTGATCACGTTGCTGAAAAACAGAGAAGAAAAGACAAGTGTCCCTTAGGAGGAGATCTGTCTCCCAAAGAAAGCTCTGGGAAGTGGCATGAATTATGCATTGCACTGGATTTTGTCTTAAATGAAAATATCATTAGGAATTACCACCTTTTAAACCAAATGTGTTAATCAATTGTTTTCTTTGACAGTTGCGAAAAAGGGAAAACCACACCTTGTGGCTAAAGAAGATAAAGACACTGTGTGTTTGCAGGGAGTATTTTACAGCAGGAAAAACAACTCAGAAAATTGCACATTATAAGATAAGAGAAGCTTCACATCAACTGTTTTATCATTTCCTGCTATACCCACAGCTCTTCCTGCTAACTCACATTCTCACACTTACATCTAGTGAAATCTCTACGTAACAATTGTTTTTTTGCACAGTCAGAATGTCAGCTTATGGCACGAATGCTGTTGATTTACCAGTAGGCAGTTCTGACAGATCCAGACATGCTAAGGTAAAAATGAGAGTAGAGGAGAGCCAGTTGTCTTGAAAGGATAAGGGCTCCCTTATTACACAGTTATGAAAAAGAGATTCTTTTAAAGTGAATAATCCCATTTGAAGTCTTTTGCTCAGTAAAAAGATCAGAGTTCCAAGGTAAAAAAAGAACCCAACAAAAAACAACCAACAAACAAAAAACGACTACTCAGGTTGGGTTTTTTTAATTGCTTTTTTGTTTGTTTTGGTGGGGTTTTGTTGATTTGTTTATTTTTGGTTTTGTTTGTCTTTGGGTTTGTTTTGTTTTGTTTTTTAGTTTAGGATTTGACAAGCCATGCATCCACAGACTTGTGAATTTCAAGGTGTTTGCTCATCTCTCCCTCTTAACAGGACTAATTTATAGTGGTAGTGGTACCTATGTTTCCATATTGTAAAGAGAAGGGTACCAATATTTTACTATCCATGTGAAAGACGTGTAAGACATGGACTAGAGAAAAAGAGCTTTCATTGATTCATGTTATTTAATGTTTGCAAATCTTGATTTATTTGGACCAGTGCAAAATCTTTCTAATTTGGGAAAGATGATTTAAGTGGTATGCTGTAAAACATGTGGCAGCTACTATTACTGATCAATAGATTTTACTAGCAGTCTGTTTTGGTTTTGTTGTTCAGATTTTACAGTGAGATGAGATCAGAGCTTTTAATAGGGTGCAGAAACATGTTGGTTAGATTAGAGCACAGTCAGACACAGTCTCCTATAAGGAGAGTGATGCTATAGATCTACTTGTGTCTTCAATGGTGTCGGAGTATGAGGAGCAACATTATTATTTCTGATGATAAAAGATGGGAAAATGTGAAGAGTTGTTATAAATTGGTCTTCTTTCCTTAATATTAAAATTGAGATTATTTTTTGTATTAAAAATGAGAAATACTTGAAGGATGATGCCAGTTTTGACCTAAAATTGGAAAAGGAAATTAAAAGTGCTCTGTTCTTTTGCACCTTCTTTCCTTATCAAGAAAGAGACACGTTATAATATCTAGTAGATTTTCCAGACTATCTTTGCTCCTGTGCAGATCACAAAAACATCCCAGTGTATCCATTAGATGAAAAGACTGAACCTTCTCTTTGCTAAAAATTTCCTAAATACAATAGGTTGCTTTTTTGGCAGTTTCCAGTTTTACATTTTGAGTAGCAGGAAGTCCCTGGGCTCAGCCTCATCTTCCAGAAACAGTTGTTCCCTTCTCACTGGTGGTTTTGTAGGAAAATGAATAATGGACTAGCATTATTAAATGTTTTCCTCTATCATCACATAAATAGACACTCAACAGACTTAACTTCTCTCAGAAGACTTTTGATGCCCTACTTCTCCTGTCTGAATATAGTTTCATTCTTTCTTCTTTGTCTTTTTCAAAACTTTTCTTACCCTTGATTGCACTAAGCATATATAATTTGTCTGCAATATAACTGGAATACTGATTTTCTCCTGGATTTATACATGCAGGAATGAACGTCTCAGATGTACACAAATGATATGAATCATCTTGCATTTTGAACTATATTTTGACATTTATATTTAAAAAAAAAAAACAACCAAGATGGGAAGAAAAAGAAAATGTTAGAGAGTGGGACCAGTATGCCTTCTTATTTTACAGGGGAGTATAGGTAATTCAGTATAATTCTGTGCAAATACAAAACATTAATCTCATCAAGTACAAGCAAGTGATATTCTGTGTGCTCTGAAGAGGCTTATTCTTTTAAAGGTCATGAAATAATTAGGTTCACAAGGAAATAAACAAACAAAAAAGATAAAAGTAATAATTTGGCAGAGCAACAATTTATGGATCCAACTTTGTATTTCATTTCACTGCAGTGGCCCCATTGCCTTCAGTAGGGTTTGACTAGATTTCCCCTTGCCTGCTGAAGAAAAGAATTTCTCTCATGCCAGGAACAACCAACACAGTTCACAAACACACAGCGTGTGAGTGTTCTGAACTCCTGGGATCACAGAGGAAAGATTTATATTTGACAGAGGAAATATGACCTGCAGGAAATGAGTTTGGAAAACAGCTGTGGTTCTTAATATTTAAAGAAAGTTCCCATTTAGAGAAGTCAAAGCAGAAATTCCTGAGTCTGCACTATTGTGGGTTGGTTGTTTTGTTTGTTCGGGTTTTTTCCCTCCCAGGGATCGGAGAGCACTTTCAGCATTACCTTAGAGGGAATATTTTGATAAAAAGCCTGACTTGTGTCATGTTTCAGACGAGGAGTGAAGAAAATAGGTGAGGAACAAGGAGCATGCTGCATCTCAGTGATTCTGAGCAGTGTGCTGGGAAATACCATCAATGAAAAATTGTTAAAGGATGTGTTAAACTTTAGTTATAGTTGCAGCTATAGTCTCAGGAATCTGTCTTCATGTTCTCAATATCATCTCAAGGATTTACTAGCTTCTGGCACAGCAGACATCTGAGGCTGCACTATCAGTGTGTACTCCCTGGACCTGTCCACACAGACATCAGTGGGATGAAGATGTCCTTGACTGCAAACTCGACTGCATGAGTTGCGTGCCAAACAGGTAGGTTGCCTTTCACCTTTTTTCCCCTATAATGCTCTTGAACCTCCATTCCAGTAGGTAACTGATAAGAACCTTATGTGATAAATACCGAGTTTGAATTCAGAAGTGCTTTTTGGTATCAGAAAATCAATAAACAGTGCTAAGCATTGGTGAAAGCAGAATTCAAATTCTATTTGAAAAATATGTTGTCTAAGTTATTTGAGAAATAATATTCTCATGAATTATTTAACAGTTTTCTAAAGGCAGATTATAGAAGTGTTTCAGAGTAGCTGCACTTTCTTAAAATAACTTTAAATAACTTTTCTAAGACATTTTTTATTTTTTTTTTAAACAGCTTTGTGCATGTCTGGTTTTGGTTGTGATAAACATTGCATCTGGCAATGGAATCATAGCTTTTGCACATTACTATCCATTTACTATATGTAAGAACAGATTCTTATCCTCTTTTATTCATTTCAGTATTTTCTCCAATAGTACATTTTATCAAGATTAATTTTGTCACAATTGCTAGCCTATGGTTATCAGGGATATCCTATCAAGATTTACACTCCTTCCTTGTTACTTATCTGCAGTCCTTAAATTTGAATGAGCATCACGCACAGAGACAATACTTCTTTTTTTTTGGTATCAGATGAAAGATACAGCCTCTGTTTAAATAGAAGTCCTCTAAGAAGAATTGTAACTTGAAGAAGAAAGTAGGATGTTATATTTATGCTATGCTATTGCTAGCATGATACCATATTTAAATACTGATTTGGTATATAACCAAAGGAGAACATTGCATGAAATAAATAGTTATTTCTCTCTACAGTATAAGAGGAGAACTAAGTGTCCCAGCAGGCACCATACTGAAAAATGACGTGTCTAGAATACAAAAACTTATGATCCTGCATTGAAAAAACGTCATTCTTTACAGTCTCCCTTCTCAGAGCTGCTCCTCCATCCACAGACAGAACTGTTTCCTGAGGAGAAGTACCCAGAAGCATTTTTGGAAAATGGAGCAGAACTGGACTTCCACTTCCCATCAAAAGTTACAGGTGTCTGAGAGAACTTCCCCATCTCAGAAGAACAGGTTTTCTTTCTGGTCTTCTGGGACCTGAGCTACACTGGAAATTCATCAGCTGTCGTTACCCTCTCTCTCCTACTTTTGAAGTCCTGAGACAACTAGTGTGGCATGCAAAGAAGCTGTGCCAATTTGCTCTCCTATTGGGAAAAGCATGTGAACAAACAGGTTTGTTTGCCTGTTTGCCTACTTTCAGTGTGGAGACAGCAAACATACAGCTAGATCTTGTGTTCAGCCAGCCAACTGCACCTGTAACACCCTGCCCCTCTCCCTGTTCAGTTGTTGGTATGTTCTGAAAGCTGCCTTCAACTTGATATCTCTTTTTGGAGTGTACCCTTTTTTCCTCTTCAGACCAGTCATGTTACTGCTTTACACAAATACCATCAGTGCCCAGGTCGCCACATGTCCCCGTCGGCCAGGAAGAACGAGAGTTAGTCATTGGTGCAGATGTAGGAAGAATATTGAGTCTTGGAAAGAAAAGTTCAGTTCTCAGCATGATTTGCCCTTCCTCAAGGTTAAAGGTGTTCTTCCCGTCCCTGTTCCTCTGTGACAAAACTCTGAACAGGGATCGTTTGGTCTCTGAAGGAGAAGTATGTTTCCTTTTTTAATACTAATTCTGAACAAATTGTAATAGTTGTAAACCAATGATCATTAAAGGCAGAACGATCTTTCAGAACAACTCAAGTTGTGGACTATGATTTCTTTCCTAGCTACCTTTTTTTTACGTATAGTCTGGTTTTTTTTATTATTTTTTGGGGGGGATGATGCTATGCTTTGCTTTAAAAAGCAACAAAATTCAAGAAGCAGTAGATACTTTATTTCATGGATACTGATCCTGGCACAAGACTTTATACTATCTGTTCTCCTACTGATGTTTTCCAGCACTTCTGCAGCTGAAGAGAATGAAGAAATCACAGGAAACAGCACTTTTCTGCACCTCACCCATCTAGGAGCACAGAAGTACAAAGTACTAATAAGCACTAATTACTAAATACTCGTACATGAGATGTAAGAACTGTTCACAAATTCTTTCCTTCATGTATTGCTTCAGTGCCAAATGACCATTGATGGGAGAACTTCCTTTCATTCAAAAATAAAATAAAAAAAAGCATTTGAAGATTAGTGTTTACTGAATTGTACTGGTCATCAAGCATAAGCAGAATAACATCTAAGTTACTTCAACTTGGCCTTTGTAGCAATACAGAAGTAAAAAGCTATTACTATTTTATATCTTTTAAATCAATAGACTGACTTACACAAAATGACTTCTACAAAATGACATCATATCTAAGAAACAAGACGGAGAAAATTGCTTTTCTTTATTTAGATACTTCTAATAGCACAGCTGATGGAAATATTAATACTGTCATGTCCCTGAGAGCAACACCAGTCCCCAACATCACTGTCCAGCCTCCTGGGGCTCACCTGGGACTTCCCACACCCTGCCCAGGACCCCAGGTCAGCCCCTGGGGCCATCAGACTCTGTCCCAGTGATGTCACAGCAGGGCCAGTCTTCAGCTCCCCACAGAACTGCCCTGCTTGGCCATGGGCCCTGCTGACCTGGGTCCACCCATGGGCCCATGTCCCAACCTGACCTTGGCCCATCACCATCCCCAGGGAGGTGCCTGATGCCCAGGGCTAAGGCTGCCTTGGTGTCCCTGGCTGTCCTGCACCTGTCTGGGCCTGAGGCAGGCCCTGGCTGCGAACCCTGTCCTGAGTCCCACAGGGAGCTCCCCCCATCCCTGAGGTGCCCTGACAAAAGCATAAACCTGTTTGGAAGCTGAATTTGTCTGGGCAAACCTGCTGTCACTTTATCCTCTACAATACCTGTGTTCTCCAAACATTTGGAGTAAGGAGGTGGTTGGTGGCAGCCAACATGGCTTCAGTAAGGGTAAATCATGTCTAACAAATTCTGTGGCCTTCTATGAAGGGATTACAGTGATGGTGGACAAGGGAAGAGCAACTCTGCTCTGCTCTTGTAGGACCCCTCCTGCATTCATTTCTGGAGTCCCCATTACAGGAAAGCTCCTCTGGAGCTGCTGGAGCAAGTGCAGAGGAGGGCCACAAAGTGGATGAGAGATCAGGAGCATGTTTCCTACGAGAACAGGCTGAGGGAGTTGGGTTTATTCAGCCTGGAGAAGAGAAGGCTCCTGGGAGGCCTACAGGAAAGGGGAGCCGACAGGAAAGCTGGAGAGGCACTGTACAAGGGCAGGGAGTGATAAGACAAGGGGGAATGGGTTTAAACTAAAAAAAAGGGGGGGGATTTAGATTAGATATTAGGAAGAAATTCTTCCCTGTGAGGGTGGTGAGGCACTGGAACAGGTTGCCAGAGAAGTTGTGGAGGCCCCATCTCTGGAAGTGTTCAAGGCAAGGTTGGATGAGGCTTTAGGCACCCTGGTCTAGTATAGGGTGTCCCTGCCCATGGCTGGGGAACTAGGTGATCCTTGTGGTCCCTTCCAACCCAAACCATTCTATGATTCTATTGCACAGGGAGAAGTCTAAGGACATTTTCAGGTTTCTTTTATACAATATCAGCATCTCCAGAGAGGGAAGTGTTGTCTAGATGTACACAGCATCCCAGCAAGAATTTCCAGATCTTTTGTAGAACTTGAAAAGAAAATAAAATGCTTCTTTTTATTTTATTGAATTGTTTCATGCCTGCAGGTCATGGCAGTAAGGCCCTGCCAGATAATGATTCACTAATTCTACTTTGAAGACTCTGTTTAGCATTGGATAATGGTGCTCCAGGCAGAAAAGACCATGAAATAGTATTTTCTACTTGTTTTATAGATTAAGTATATCACAACTGTTACTTCTAATCACTTTTTTTTTTTTTAATTATTCCTGAGGAGAGATGTGGTGGTTTAAAAATTATGCTGGAAGGATGGCAGATAGGTCCTGGTGCACTGAAGAACCATCACCAGAGCTTCACTCTGCCTTTTGATTTGTGTAGCTCTGCCAGGGATGGATTTACAAATATTTATGTTCAAGGCACAAAGGAAACTTGGAAAGCAAAAGAGAAAGAGGGTGTTGAGATATCGGCAAGGGGAAGCTAGGTTGTTTTTTCTTCTTCCATTGAACCTGCAGAGTGCAAAAAGCAAATTGGAGGTAATGCAAGTGAGGCATAAATCTGATAAACAGGAGTTTATAGATCAGTCTCTTTCAATTTTACCTTCCTTTCTGTCAAGGCCATAAAACCTAAAATGCATCACTGTGAAACATGAATTCAAGACAAAAGGGCAGTCAGGAAGGAAAGCATTCTTTCTCTCTTCCAGAGAGAGGAAAGCAACAGGAACGAACAGGCACTGGGGTGGGTATTTACCTTCGGACGGGTAACATGACTGAAAAAATAATAGAAGAGCTCATTACGTACTTCCTGTGAAAATAACTGAGAAGGTATTTCTTTCCAAAGAAAAGATAAATAACATTCTGATAGTAATGAATATGTAATTAGTTAATTAGTAGCAAAGACCAAAGACAGGAACTTGATGGTTCATCTTAGCTATTGGTCCTGAGGCCATTTAGTTGTTAATATAATAATAGTTTTGGTTTCTGTTACTATCTTAATGAACTTGAATACTTGCAATAATACTTGCAATTATTTTCAAATTATTTCTGTTCAGAAGAGAAAACATGCTCGCAAAATTATGGGAATCATAAGTAGTAATAATAAGGCTATAATCTGACATTAGAAATTCATCCAAGTTCTTGAGGTTGTATCGAATATTTAGCAACTGTGGACTCAGTTAATACTGAAAATTATTGAAGTAATACTTTACTCTTTTTGTTATTTATTGAAAACTAACATAGCAATGTCAAAATTTTGAAAATATGTACATTTCATATTTAATAAAAGTTAAAAGAAAAAATATGGCTTTATACACTTCTCAGCAGAAGATAGAAGCAAGGGAATGTGTTGTCATTCAGAAACATTCACCATTAAGTCTTGGCCTGTTTGTCCTTTCCAGAATAGAAAATAAACAGTGGAAAGCCATTCTCGTTCTGAACCAGGAGTGTAAAACATATCTCACTAAAGTTTGTCTAGGTATTTCCATGTTCTTGCCTATCTTGGCTTCACCCAAAGGTGCTAGATAACCTAGTTTTCCTAGTTTATTTAGAATCTTCTGAGAGATGTTAGTCTTTGCCAATAACAAGATTTTACTTTTTAGTACATATAAGCTGCAGTAACTGCCAGTGTAACTCCTGTTTAAAAATTCGCTTTTATTTTTCCCCCACATTATTGAGAAAAGAATGTGGGGGAATTCCTCAAACATTAAAAAATGTCCAAAACTTGAAATAAGACTGCTAGATCATAAAACAGAAATTAGAATAAACCCAGTATTTCTGCTTAGCACAACAGTTTCCAGGTATTAGTCAGCTGCCGTCGGAATACTCTGCTAGTCTGATATGCACAGATGTTTTCTGGAGCGTGTTCACACAGAGTCAGCAGCATTGACACCATACACGTGCCAGAATAAGAACTGAAAAATCACACTGAAAAGTTAATGGCCATCCTCAGTTTTTGCCATGTTAGCGCGTACATTACAACTGATCCCTGCATAATGTTTAGCTGGGACATATGTATTTTGAATGGTACACACTGAAGTTTTCCAAAACATAAGAGAATTTCAGATGACTGTATCCATTCTACCATCATCTTATTATGTGCTGACTACAACTCATCAGTCCCTCCCTGTGTCACATAGTATTTCTGCAGAATCTCTCTTCATATTCAGATTTTTACATAAAAGCATGTTCAACAGTTCTCTCATTTCAAATATTCAATTGCATGCAAAATTATTGTTATCAGTTTAGTAAAAAGAACACAGCTCTGTCTGCAATTTGAAAATTAACATAATTCATAATTTCTCAAATTGTCATCTTAACATGTTTTTGTTTGCAGGAATTCTTTTGCATTCACTGATATGCTCTTTGTCTGCATAAATTATGTTTGTATTTGTAAAAATATAGCCCTAAATGAATATGACTATACTGTGCTTGCCCACTGAAACACAACTTTATCATCAGCACATGACCGGACATAATGTTCAATCCCTTTTTATGCACAAAAAAAAAATAATTTAAAATGCTGATATATAATTGAAAACAGCCTTTACCCTTTTACTTTAACTCTTTGCAAAAATATTTTTACTAGTAATCCTAACAAGTCTTGAGCAGTGCTTAGTTTTTGATCTGAAATGTGAATGAACAGGATACTATTTTCATAATGTTAGCTTTTTAACAAATAGGTATAGGGTTTTTTAGAAAGATTTAATACTTAACTTGTCAACCAGTCTAGTAAAAAGATAAAATATATTATATTTATGTTTAAACACACTAATAACAAATTAACCCAGAGAAAAACATTTCAAAGTCACCTCTTTGTTTTGTATAAACTTACATACTACATTAAGATGTCCATCTGCCTCCCTCTCTTAAAGCTGCTGAGAAACACAGCGTCTGTGCTGAAATGGAATTGAAAATTTATTTAAATGTATTCTAACTACAGTGAGAGTGTGATTTAAAGCTAGGAACATGAGAAAGTAATTTGGATGCAAAGCTGAGAACTCTGGTTTTTACTTAAATCTCTCCATACATGCACAATAAATTTTGACTTTTCTGTTGCCATTGTATTCACTTGTGACCACAAGAATTTATTATTTTTTTTTTTAAAGTATTTTATTAAATAACCAGAAAGGGTTACTTGAAATAAAACCAAAATGTCTCTAGCTTAAGACATGAGAAGCCTCTATGATCCACTTTAAAAAGCATTTTAAATTATGAACTAATAGTCGCCACTCGAACTGAGATAACGATTGGACTGATATAATGCCCAGCACAAGCTAATACAGAATATCAGTTGGGAGGATCAGACTGATTAAGAAGGAGAAAATTTCTGTTCAGATACACATATTTCTTGATTCTTAGCAGTAAAGAAAAAGAAAATGCAGATAAAACAAAACTGAATTTAATGAGATTTTTGTGTATGTATTCACTTTTAGTGCTCATTTCAGTGTGGCCTTTTTTCCCCTAAAATCATTGTCATAGCATTTGTAAATCTCTTAATGCAAAACATACTTTTAAGTTCAGCACTCCAAAACCTGGGGATATTAAAACAATGACAATGCATAGAAGGCGTAAATACTTTTTTTAAGGACTGCTTTAAAACTTTTTTGGCAGCTGGATCTGCTCCTGCATAAGGTTGGAAGTGGGCAGCAAAAGTGA
Organism: Psophia crepitans; assembly: GCA_013399095.1. Lineage (NCBI taxonomy): Eukaryota > Metazoa > Chordata > Aves > Gruiformes > Psophiidae > Psophia > Psophia crepitans. The sequence goes on from VWZZ01004131.1 coordinate 151,667, forward strand.
CTAGATCTCTCTTGCTGTTACTTAGTTTGTGTTAATTTGGTTAATCCAGATTGGTATTCTGCATGAGTTTACTTGACCTTTTCAACATGCAGTTTAATCTCCTTTCCCACTTCATGCTTCCATATTGCTTTTGTTTGATTCTTGAAAGAAAACACGTTGAAAAATCAAAAAGGACCAAGTGAGTGTCCCGAGTTTGCCTGCTGCAACAGGAAGCTGATTCTTAAAAAGACATTTTTGAGTGCGGGTGGGTATTGAGAACTGATTTCTTGTTGCCAGAATCTGCATCCAGAGCGATTTGCACAGGAGAAAAACCCTGATCCTATAATGTCTTACTCATAACATCCAAAACAGATGCAAATGTCTATGAAGGATTTGGATGAAGAAATAAGAGAAAAAAGATGCATAAAATAAGGACATTAACTGCATTAACTGAGAACACATCAAAGAAGTTATTCATGCTCAGTTGACTGGTATTCATTTCAGACCAGGTGGTGGCCGAAGTCTTGGGTTTTGTGTGCTACACATCAAGCTGCAATTACCAGAAAGAGTTGGTTTGGACTCCTTTCTTGAAGAACTTCTGCAGAGGGAAAGTCCTTCAAAGATACTCCATTAAAAATCACCTTCAGAAGCATGTCTCTAAGCACATCCCTCATCTTTCAGTTCTCAGGCTCTCTCTCCTTGCCTGCAAGCTGAGTGGCTCTGTTTACCAGCTTTCCCTCTGAAGGCTTCTGTAGGTTCAGACAGATTCAGAGTTTCAACCCTAAACCATTTTCACTGGTCAGGAGACAGTCTGTCCGTTCTTTTAATTTAAAAGATTTGCTTTACGTCCAGTAGATGCAAAAGTTTGTCAGACTTTGAGCCACCTGTACTTAACTAGATAGTAAATAGCTCTGACAATGAGGGATAAAAATGTCCCTTGTAATTAACCATTTCAGGATGACCGTGTGTTTGAGGTGAGAGATTCCCAGCCTCTTTCTCTTAAACGTCCCACAAAAGTAACACATACCCTTGCTTCCCAGAGAAGTTATATATAGTAATCCAGTGAGGATGTAAGTAAGAATGGGTGGTATGGCAATGCAGGAGGAGAAAGAAGAGCAGAGTCTTTGAAGGGCCCAGCATAACCATGGCCACATGATTCCTCATGTAGACACTTCATGTTTTTTTCTTGGTTTTCTTTTGCCCCCACCTCTCACATTTGTCTCTGTTTCTGAGCTGATTTGCCATGTCTTGTTCTTGGTTTTGCACATTTTTAACCAAATTTTAGATCACCTTTTCGTGGGGTTGTGGGAAATTCAGTGTGGCTACATATTTTTTCCTGTTTGGTATTTTAGTAGCCATATTAGCTTATTGGCAGCTGTATGTTTGGTGTGGTCACATATATTTTTTCCTGTGTGGTTTTTATTTCTTGGTCTGTATCTCTTGGTTTGCTGTGCTTTAACCCCCAGGTGTTATATGGCCTTTTTCCTCAGTGGGAACAAAGGGGCTTATTCAATATTTTTCCCCGCACATGCTATAGTTGTGGAGGCAGGTGGGCTGCCCCTAGGAAGAAAAGAGCCACTGAAGGGTAAGAGCCACTCAGTGCAAAGGTCTGAGGGAGCGAACCGGCTTCCGAAAGGTATGAAGAAAACCACTGGCTACCTCTTACAGAAGTTTGTCTGTTGGGTTTAATAAGGACTTCTTTTGACGTGAGCCCATCCCTTGATCTCTGCAGTAGCTTTCTCACGTTTGGAGCTGACTTAGCGAGTTAAAATGGAAGACAACATATGAAGACAACAGAATATGAGAACTAATACCTTTTTTTCTTGAAGATTTTGGGGTTTGGAGGAAAGGAAAATAGCATTATTTTTTTTTCCAGTTCTTATTTAGAGAAAAGATTGATTGAAAAAATAAAAAAGTTTTCTTTTACTTAATTTCCAGCCCCTTCGGCTGTATAAATTACAAGAAGATAACATTTCCAGAGGGGATGGCAGAGAACATTTAAACAAATGAAAGTAATGTCTTTTTCTGCTTTGTGACTAGCAAGCCTATGTACTGCTGGCTGTGAAATCCGTCTTGGATAGCTGATGGCTAGAATAACCAGTTTTCCAGCCATGCAGGAATAAACCTTGTTTATGAGGCCGAGCTGATACTGCAGCTGAGTGAGTGGCCGCAAGCTGGAGTACTGTGCGCAGCCTGAACCAGGCTGGGCTGCTGCCATTGCCCAGCAAACCAAAACAGTACAGGAAGGCACAGTCCTGACTCCAAAACGGGTGAAATAGATCGTTGCCATTTTTACACAGATTATGCAAAATGCTACTATTAGACTACTCCTCAGAATCTCACCGTACTCAGCCAGCTAAATGAGCAGTTTATTTTGATGCTGCAAGAGCTCAGGGGCAAAGGGGTTGAGATGGTTACATTGTGCTATCTACACTGAAGACTTCACATGATTCACAGATGATGTTTCCTGGGAAAAGGAGATCCCAGCCTATTTGAAGACCCTTGAACTGTTGAAAAACAGTCATTGCAAATTAATCTGTAGTGAGGGTTTATGGCATCTATAAATCTGCAGAAGCAGCCCTCTCTAGGAGGGCATCAGTTTTCATTGCCATTTGATACATTGCCACCTTGCTTTGCAACGCTGGTTTTGTGAGACTTGGATGTGTGCTAGAAGGGGCTTTAGGCACAGAGGGTTATCAGGAGATATGGTAAGTGTGCTTACATCCAGTGGTCCCAGAACCAGAACTTGTTCTCTGAAACTGGCTGTTAACAAGGTAGAAACATGCTCATTGGTTGTTGTGTTCCATGTATCATTTCGTTTCTCAAGCAGAACCTCTCCTCTTTTTCCCTATTTTGCAACTAGAAATTCCAGATTTACTGGGGAAGTGCCCAGTTTGTATCTTCTTGCAGATATCAGAAAATCCTCTGTCAAATTTGCTATTTACAGTGCTTTTTTATTATATGAAACATTCTGATTCCAATGTGGTACAGTGGATAAAAAAAGAGAAAAAAGAAAAAAACAAAATGGCAAACATGCTCTGACCATTGTAGAATTTTTTCCACTGATCGTAATAGGAAAAGATTGGCTTCTGGCTGAATTACTCCAAAATCTGACTCACACATTAACACAGTTGTGAGTCGGGATAGGCAGGCTCTCCTGGACCAGATTCCAGTGACTCTTTCATTGTAAAGCACTATTTTCTCCAGGGAATAGAAAGCTAAATGAATTAATGAGTGATCAGTTGTGTTCTCTTACTGACACTTACTACTATCCACACTGTTTTTGAAAAAAGGATTTCCTTCTTCACTTCATCCTGTTTTCATTATACCTGCCAATACAGCCAGTGGTTGCTGTGCTCATTGAATGTAACAGGATGGTGGTGATGCCTACCATTTATGACAATTATCTTCCATTTTTCTCATCAGTCTGGCAGGCTGTGGAGGTGAAACAACTCCCAGCTGCTCTGTGGGAGTCATGCTTTATGGGCCAATTTATGACTGCTTATGTACGTATTGTTCAAGGTTGCGATATTCTTGCTGTTGCCGTTCTTACTGTTAAAGGCAATCAGAAATATAATTCTGAAAGCTCGAAGATGACAATTTCTGAGAAACACATGCAGCCTGACCAGCACTGCAAAACAACTGCCCGGATGCCACTCTTGCAAGAGTTGTCACTCTGCTAGACTTGGCCATTGTTGATTTCGTGCAGGTCCTTTGTCAAGTTTCATTACCAACAACTCAAGTGCTAAAGTCAAAACTACCGTTGACAGCAACATATAACGTGCATTGGTTTTTAGTCACTCCGTCAAAACTACTCAAATTATTGTGACTGTACACGGAGGTGATGTTATTAAAAGTAAACTGCCACGTAGAGAGAACACTGTGACAGGTTACAAGGCCAACGGCAGGGTGAAAAAATTGTTTTAACCGCTTGCAATCTACTTTTCATACACATACACCTCCTCCATGGTAAAAAAAAAAACCTGACATGGATCTTTCTGGACAACCTCTTTAAACAGCAACAGTGTATTCCAGATTAAATTATTTAAGCAAAAGGAACAAAAAGAGCACGAGAGGTATGAGCAACCACAACAGAACAGCTCATTTGCTGAGGGTGAATTGTCTGATAAATACTGACTGAGGTGTGTGCAGCTATTTCAGCTGAGCTCACCTGCTCAACCTGTTATTGTTGTGGCTACTGTACACTTTCAATCCTAAACCCCCTGAGCAGAACAGAGCATTAAGCACAGTACCTAAAATATATTACAATTAAAAGACTCAGGTACAAATAAATTGATTTGTAACATATATTTGAAAAGCAATCATATAGGAAAAAGTTGCACCAAAGGTCAATAGAGGGTATATTTTCAGTTCATAAGAAATATAATTTATTCATAAGAATTATCTTTTATTTTATCAACAAGACTTTTATATGTACATTTTAATACTGTGTCGGTTAAAATTTATTTCAGAATATACAGATAAAACTAAGGGACATGAATGTAAAATAAGAAAAAGTACCAGGTTGAGGTTTGCTTATTCAGAGTGTGTATATTTACAAATACCTTTTATTTGAGATGAGAAGTCATCTTTCCTGTCTCTTTTTTAAGTGCGTGTCCTAGTTTCAGCTGATATAGAGTTGATTTCCTTTCTAGTACCTGGTATAGTGCTGTGCTTTGGATTTAATATGAGAATAATATTGATGTTTCAGTTGTTGCTGGGTAGCTACAGTGTCTACAGTAAGTCAAGGACCTTTCAGCTTCCCAGGCCCTGCCAGGAGCACCAGAAGCTGGGAGAGCACAGCCAGGACAGCTGGCCCAGCTTGGACAAAGGGATGTTTCATACCACATAGTGTCAGGTGCCCTATATAAGTGGGGAAGCAAGCCAGGAGCTGGGATTGCTGCTTAGGAACAGGCTGGGCATTGGGTTCTGTGGTTTTTTTCCCCTTCTGCTTGTGGTGAGTAATTGCATTTGTGCATCATCTGTTTTATTATAATTATTATTATTACTGTTGTTATTATTATTATTCTCTTTCTCTGTTATCCTATTAAACTGTCTATATTTCAGCCCATGAGGGTTTTTTTTTTGCAGAGAAAGAAATGAGGGAGCTGGGGTTGTTCAGCCTAGAGAAGAGAAGGCTCCGGGGAGACCTAATTGCAGCCTTCCAGTACCTAAAGGGGCCTACAGGAAAGCTGGCGAGGGGCTGTTTGTTAGGGAGTGCAGTGACAGGACAAGGGATAAGGGGTTTAAACTAAAAGAGGGGGGATTTAGATTGGACATTAGAAAGACATTCTTTCCTGTGAGGGTTGCAAGGCACTGAAACAGGTTGTTCAGAGAAGTTGTAGAGGCGCCATCCCTGGCAGTGTTCAAGGCCAGGTTGGATGGGGCTTTGGGCACCCTGGTCTATTGGAGGGTGTCCCTGCCCATGGCAGGGGGCTTGGAACTAGATGATCCTTGTGGTCCCTTCCAACCCTAACCAGTTTGTGATTCTTTGAATGAGCAGCTGTGTGGTGCCTAGTTACTGGCTGGGATTAAACCATGACAGTATAAAAATGTTTGCGCTAAACAAGAGATAGCAATATTTGATTACCCACAAACTCCTTTTTAAGTGTATTATAGTGACTCACTGTATTTCTGCTTGTATCCTCCATTATGGCTAATATCACGTTACCTTAAATTTTACCCTACTTCCTGTCAGACAGAAATGACCACATGCTTCTGTTTCATTGTGTAAATTCTTGCCAGTCATCTCATATGGCCATGTCTGTAACTGACTTATCAGTTTTAATCACACTGTAAGTTTTCCCACACACGCTTTCCACTGTTACGGCAACAAATGTAAAAATGAAAACAGCTCAATATTTCATGCAAAACCATATGTAAAATGGCAACCCTTTCTGAATCAGTTTTCCGTTTCTCAGTTACGTACAGTTTGCAGTATTTTCAGTATTTTCAGTTATGCACAAATGTTATTTTTGTCGTGAGCTCATACAAACTTCCCTAGGAGCAGTGGCAGGATCTTTGCCTTGGTAAGGCATAAAAATAAGCAGAAGCTTTAAGGCCAGGAAGGGCTGCTGGAACACAAAATAAACAGAGAGAAAAATTTACTGTAATTATTTTACTGTTTTGTACAAGTTGTCAATTTTTCCATGCTTCTTCATATGGAGGTGTGTGGAAGGAAGAAGACTGGCAGGAAAAATTAGATCTGTTTTTTATTTTTTTTTCTCACTTTTCTCATTTTTCATGCCAAGCTCCTTGCTTGGAAATGTTAAAGTAGGGCATGGAAAAGAAATAGTATTTTACATTCTGTATGAGATTCATTTGTCTAAATGTATACGTCTAATGTCACTTCAAGCAAACTAGGTTTTCCAGTTTGTCTTTGAGAAAATTGCCATAGATCACACATTGTATCTTCTAGGCCTACGCAGAGGACACTTAGACATCTGAGGTGAACCTTGTTGGCACTAGTTATCTATGGTTAGGGAACTGAACCCTGGCCTCTGTCTCCTATTTACCTGTCAGCCACATCTTTCCCTTACTCATTCTTAAAAAAAGGAATTATTGTTTTATTCTTTTTTTCTCCTGAACTTCTTTTTCTGCTAACACTCGTCCATTCATAGGTATCCTGACAGGTAATTGAAATCTACATCCACCATCTGCACAATCTCTCTTTCCAGCTTCCTGTCTCCCCCTCAATTTTGGTTTGGTGTGTTGTGGGTTTTTTTTTTGTTCGTTTGTGGTTTTTTTTTCTGTAGTGCATTGATTCTGAATACTAGGGACAGCAAGTAAGTTATTTTTACAACCTGATGTTAAAAGTCCCAAAATCTTTTCACAGCCTGCAGTCTGCAGCCTACTCAAAATTCCTCTTCCTAAGGAGCCGTTATCAACTCTCATAAACTAAACCAGCTGTGAGATTGCTTCCAACTCACAGAACTGAAGAGAGAGTGGAAAATCTTCATAGTTCATACACTAGGTTTGTAAAGCATTGCTCTGACACTGAAAGATATGTATTCAGTTATTGAAGCACATCAAAGAACAAAGAAAATATGGTAAATTTACCCCTTCTCCTTCTGTTGAGTGCTTTTCTTTAGAGTCTTCAATTTTTTTTTGATACGCACAAAGGCTTTGGGTTTGAAATACAACAAAATAGATTTTTACACGTTGTCATTGCGAAGTACACACAGATTACTAATGAAATTTAAGGATGCTGTATCATCAGATGATGCTAATCTGACAACCTCATTAAGCTACAGGATCTGAAATGTTAGACTAGAACATTTTCTCTTTTTAAACCCTATGCTATACAGTTTTGTAGCGAAACAATCCTCAAAGCAAAAGAGGGGAGCTGATGTATACAGGCAATAATAGTTTGTCTGGCTTTCACAGCTGTTGTATAGGAAAGCGTTGTTTCTAATAGAAACCAGGGAATAGCACAACTCCGTGAACCAGTGGGAACAACAGAGTCTGTTTGTGAAGGAAACATGTTTCAAAGTGGTACGCTGGATAACAGAATATTTGCATTCAAATGTAGGGGAACTTCAAATCTTATAGTGGAAAGGGAGCAATTTACACGTCTACAGAATGTTATTTTTGTCTTAGTGAAGAGTTTATACTTCTGTATCTCTGTATAATAAAAACTGGAAAGAGAAATAAACTATTATATAAATTTTACTTTTTGGGGTTTTTTTTGGTGAAGGCCAGCAATACCTGATCTCATACAGTGTGCAAGGCAAATTACCTTTTTTTACAGCATACTGTGCTTAAACCCCTCTGGGCTGCCTTCCAGAAGTGCCAGCAGTATTGGAGTTGCACTGGAATACACAGCTTGAAGCTGAACTTGAGTTTGAACTCCATCATACAGAAATTGCTTTGAAATAAAGAAAACTATAGGTTACTACAGGGAAGAGAATAACAAAACTTTGTATTAGTTTCTTTTCCTTGTGCTACTGCTTCGCAGCTGTAACAAAGGACAAGTCTAATTTTCTTTTTTTTTTTTTTTGTGAAGTATGACTTTGAACTTGGTAAAGTTATAACTTCTTCACAGTAATCCAAATAAGAGAAAAAACTTCAAACTAAACTTCAAATTAAAGTCAGTGGAAGAAAATTGAGTGCAAAATGGCATGTGTTGCATATAACCCATCTGCACTGTTTGCAGATAAAAACAGGGACTTGCTACTAAAACATCAATACTCAAATGAAATATCATGAATGTGGTATCTGACTATATATCTTCTGATTACCATAGTGTTTGCTTTGGTGATCAGCTCATTTATGAACAATTCAGCTCCAAAATCAATAATTATTCTTCAGATGTCATTACTGGTTAGCCTTTAATATGTGGACTTACTCCTGTTAGACCTTGGCCAAAATTTGAAATGAAAATGTTTCTGAGCTGGAAAAGAAAAGGGGTTTTATTTCACTTCTACTGAACCTGTGTTTTCTGTGGGGATTTTTTGTTTGTTTTTTTCTTTGCTTTTACTACAATGATAAAATAGTTCAGATCTCAGAACTTATTTTAACTGAGTGTGTTCACAATGAGGACATCCACATATGGTCTTGAGTGATACTTACAGGAATTGTAAATTCTGCTTGAATTCCATTTTCACTTATTTCCTTTGAGTTATACAAGCATAAATGACAACAGAATTAAACTCTTCAGATGATCATGTCCTCTGTTGCAGTGAAATCAGGTGAATCCTTTCACAGCCGCACTCCGCGATGTGATGTGTAATCCCACTTCCTCAGCACTACTCTGCTCCAAAACAGTCTCTGCAGAAGAACTTCTCTTCGCAGGGCAGGTACCTCATCAGGTTTGTAGCAGAAAAGGATGAAATAAATTATTCTTGTTGACTTAGGTGGTGCCAGGAATAGGTATATGTGAACAATACAAAAAAAAAAAGAAAATAAAATCCACTTCTAAAGTAGATTCATCTATGGGCAAACTAATTCAATATCTCTGAAAGTAGCCACTTATATAAAAAGCCCAAACACAATGACCTAAAAAAATCTGTCCAAGTATTATAGGTTGCACAGACAAAGTGATCAGGCCAATATTTTACTCTCTTCTTTGTTTCTCTAACACAGACAAAATGAAAATGTTACTGTCTTGGTGCAGTTCTTACAAAATAGCCAAAGAAAAATGATAATAAACACAGTTACGTACTCTAGCGTTCGGGTTTTTTTGTTTTGCTGCCTGTAAAACCTTCGTGGTAGGTTTATGCCCAAGGCTGGCTGGAGGGCACAAGCATTTAAGCTTAAGCACACTTGTTTAAAAATTACTACAGGGAGACGAGCTTCCTTCTTAGCTCTGAATGATATGAGGTTCTTGCACACAGGCTTGTATCTCAAGGTCATTGGTCTCCATCTAAACAGTCAAACTGAATGATCTTGAACAAAAAATTTGATTTTCTGCTGCTTGCTTGGGGAGTGCCAGTGGCATTCTGACTGGTAGGAAAAAAATCTGAGTGATTTTACAACTGGAAGAGTATTCCAGTCAAAATTGAAACATTGACATATCATTTCAAAGCAAAGGAGAGTTTGCCACACTGCATTAATTAATTGGCTTTTTAAAGTTTCTAGTTTTAAAGGTTGTCTGTCAGAAGTGTGGGTCAAACAGCCTTGATTTCAATTTGATTCACTGTAGTTCTTACCTCACTTGTGGTCATTAAATGGCCTTTTTGTCTGTGTTTCAGTTATAAGAGAATGAAACTGCACATGTTATTAAGTGAATTAGTACTTGGTAGGAAACTGGAGTATCCACTTTTTTATGGTATAAATGGGATGATAAATGATCAGTGCTGTAGTTTTTCCCAAGTCTTACCCAGCCCTTGTTTGTCTTATACTCATTTTTCTTTTCTCAGCATGCCACAGCTGCGAAGATATTGTACCCACTTAAGTTCTGTGGTTAGTTTCACAAATACATACTATGCAAATACCAAAAATGCTAGACATAATAACTGCATCTGTTAACGCTTTTTTGTACAGAAAAAAAGTACATAGCTGTCAATTACTGTATTTTTTCCAGGTAATACCAAACTGCAATATGTTCAATGCTCCATTTACCTTGTTACTGTGTAGTGAATATTTGCTTTATAAGCAAATGAAGCCACTTTTAAATTTGTAAAAAAAATCCCACCAAAACAAAGCAAATAAACAAATAAAAGACACACCAGAGGTGAAGCAAACTCTCTTAACCACTACTGTCCCATGTAAATCTAATAAAATACAACTGTGTATAGTAGAATTGGACTGCTTCATTTTGGAAGTTCAGGATGATTGCTTCTTGTCATTGACATCAATGAAATAAAGAATTTACCCGAACTGGGAGAATTACTTGCTGTTTAAAGGTAATTTTTAGATTTATATGCACACTCTTAAAAGCCTTTTTCAACTTGAAAAATCTAATAATTAATCATCACTATGATAACTTTAGCTCTGTATTTACTCATATATTTGTGATTTTCAGTTCCCCATTCTGGTTATATGAAAGATTTTGAATATTAAAGTATCTATGTTTTCCTTGATTTTATGTAAGGGAGATAAATATGAATATGTAAGTTTAGATATGTACAAATAACAAATTTATGAGCATGATTTTTATTGTCAAAAATATTTACAGGGAAATGTTTAGCACACAAAAGGCAGCAGGGATTTTTGGTGGTGAAATATTCCCATTGTCACCAGAACCTATATGCCAAACTGCTTTATTTGAAACATCCCTAAAAACATATTGCCATTAAGTGTAACTTTACTTTGACCATACAACCTGTATCTTCAGATAAAGCCTTCATAATATTAGTGATTATTCCACTGGCATAGTATAGAATTTTATAATGTTACACATCTGAGACTGTCGAATGATTTCTATAATCTTATTGTACTTAAAATGAATGTACTATATCATGCTCTTCTTAGCGATAATTTTTAGTGTAAAGCATGGATCATTACAGGGCCATCAATGCTATTTGGTCTTTCCTTCATTTGTCTTTGTCTGAACAGGTTTTTTTTAATTCCAAAATTCCTATAAAAATTTACATACTCCTGAAAGGTTTGCAATACTTGTGCTATTTTTCGTAATCGTTATTGTAATTTTTCTTTGGTACTTTTTTCCTCATGTTATTTTGAAGGTTTGCTACCCTTGTGCTTTTTTTTTCGAACATGAAACACCTTTCCTTTCTTGGCCATGAAGCCTGGGCACAGTGAGGGGTGCAGGAAGTGCTCAAACAAGGCCCAGACTTCCAGCTGAGAAGGAGTCTTGTTGGCTGAGGGTTCCTCAAGATATTGCACTACTGGTCAAACAACTTAGAAAAACAGGAAACTCGAATGGTCTTATAATAGTCTACAATAACAACATTTTTGTAATAAACTAGTCACATAGACATAGTTGTGGTAGATGAATGTTTCAATGACAGAGAAGTAGTTGCTTACTGAATCACACTGAAGCTATTTTAAATTTGGAAATGCGCTTGTATACAGTTAAATATTCAAAACAATCACCTTTCAATCAATCTTTCAACAGGAACATACATTTATTAAAAAACAAAAGGAAATTATATTTTATTTTTTTCCTAAATAATGGACAGGGGATGAAAAAGAGAAAAAAACCCAACAGTCTTCAGTATATTTTAGAAAACAGTTATTAATTCTTTAAACATATACCCTGATAACATTTTTATTGATAACATTAAATTATGAAAAGTTATAGTTAGATTCTTTTAAAATGTTGTTTCAGGTCAGAATTGGGGATGTGTCCATACCATAGAATGTTTTTGCTTCAGTCTTAAATACTTATGTCCAGCATTAATTAATGTTAATTTTGATATAGCTACAATATTTCTGTATTATTTAGCTTTTACAGATCGTTTAAATGCCCTCATGCTTTTAACTATTCTATATCAATATATTAATTCTACAGGAAAAATAAATTTGTTCAAATTCTGCACTCAGTCAAAAAGACATAATGCTGGATCTAGGTACCCAATTTAATTCTCACATTTCCACCAGTGTTCTGCCAAATGTAAAACCATAAACTCAAAAGTACTCATGGCCTTTGAAGAATTTGACTCAGGTCGTACCTGAATCCAAAGAGTTCCAACATCCAACTGTATCTAGGTTCACTGGTATTAACAAGGAGGGTATAAAAAATGAGGACATGTTGTGAAATTTTATTTCATTTCATGATTCCCTCTGTTGCAAAGTGAAATGTACAAGGCCCAATCTAGCACCATAAGCTAAACAGGTACCATTTACAAAGGTTGAATTTATTAAGTGAAATAAAGTTAAAACAAGGATAAATCTTCACAAAATTTAAACAAAAAATTACTGTCACTGTGAGAGAGGAAGTGATAATGAAAAAAAAAGTCACATGTGATTTATACAAAACTTCATAAAGCTTTAGAGTCTTCTCAAGGTCAGGGAATATAGCTGCCCAGGGTGATCCAAATGAGTTAATGGTTTATTTCTTGAAATTGTTCTGTTCTGTTTCAATTATTTTGTGCCTCTCAAGCTAACAAGGAGTTTCTCTTGGTTCAGCACAAGGATCTTACATGGATATGCTTTCTGGCGGAAACACCCACTGTAGCCTTCACAAAAATAGAGAAAACGGGAAAAGGGAGTGTAATAATTTGCTTGGCTTCACTGTTAAATACAGTTCCTTAAAAGCTTTGAAAAGGCTGTGAGGTATTATGGAAGATGGCCCAGGTGTCCTGATTTCAGCTGAGATAGAATTAATTTTCTTTCTAGTAGCTGGTATAGTGCTGTGGTTGGATTTAGTATGAGAATACTGTTGATAACACACTGATGGGTTTAGTTGTTGCTGGGTAACTCTAGTGTCTAAACTAAGCCAAGGACTTTTCAGCTTCCCACACCCTTCCAGGAGCACCAGAAGCTGGTAGAGCACAGCCAGGACAGCTGGCCCAGGCTGGCCAGAGGGACATTCCCTGCCACATAGCGTCGTGCTCCCCACAGAACTGGGGAAGCGAGCCGGGAGGTGGGATCGTTGCTCAGAAACAGACTGGGCATTGGGGTGGTTTTTTTCCCCTTCTGCAAGTGGGGAGAAATTGCATTTGTGCATCACTTGGTTTTTATATTATTATTGTTAATATTTATTGTTATTATTCTCTTCCTTTGCTATCTTATTAAACTGTCTTTATCTCAACTCATGAGTTTGGTTTTTTTCCATTCTCCTCCTCATATTCTTTGAGGGGGAGGGGTGAGCAAGTGGCTGTGTAGTTCTTGGTTACTAGGTGGGGTTAAACCACAGCACCAGGTAATACAGAAAGAAAGGAAACTTTATAAAGAACATGTCAAAGAACTGGGAAATAAATGGACACACTATCACAGAATATGTTGCAAAAAAATCTAATTTTATAATCCCCTGATTTCAAAACACGAGACATTATTGTGTCTATTTATTTTAAAATAGATTAGTAAAAGTTCATTCTATGTCCTTGATCAAAGCTTGTGAAACATCATTACTTTTTTTAATACATATTTCTGTTAGTCTAAAGAAACTTCTCCAGAAGCTCTGATTTATTGATAAGTCCAACAGCACTCATAATATAAGCTACAGACTTTTTAAACTAACTTTTCCCATCTGAAATCTTGAAAGTTTTTCTGAAATTTGAATAATGGTTTCACCTTCTTAATAATGAGACTATTGTTAATTTCTCTTTCTCACCCCAGGGAGTGATTATGAACGCAATAACAACCACCCAGTGTTTCCACCTACTTCTAAGAAGGTGGTCAGGATAGGAATATCATTTGTGGTTGCACATATTTTGGTGATCTGCATGAGGCAAATTGTCTTATTCCTCCTGGTCTTATAGTTCCCCTACTGTGGATCACCGAGCATAAAAACTGTATACTTCAGGAGGTTAAACTGCAGTATCAGCTTTACTGACAGATATAGTACAAAACCATGAAAGAGATGAAATGGCTTTATGTTTGTGAAATTATTACAAATATATCTACAATATTTTTCCACAGCTGTGAATTTAAAAGTATGAAACACATTTAGTCCCAGGATATTAGCAGCTGCAAACATGCATAGTACCAGTATCCAAATCTGGTTAGTAAATGGAAAAGATAGAAAAAATACTCAGTGGTGTATATTTAAGAACAATTTATTGTAAATTGCTGGAGAAAGAAGAAATAGCTTGATTTTCCAAAACATAGGATTATAGTGTAGCTGAACTGACATGAAATTAAATGATATAATGAAATTAAATGACCTAATATAAGCTAGTTCTAAAATTCTGTTTGCTGATGCTGCAGTTAATGTCTGTGGACCTGTCTCTAACACCTACTGCAATGGCTTTTCTATTGTCTCCAGTGAAGCTATTTGCTGAACGATATTTGCCTGTTTGTTTTATGCCCTTGAAATCTGCAATCTCTACTGGGTAGGCATGATTTAACATTGATTTTTGTACTACTGAGAAAGCCAGCGTGACAGATGAGGGCAAACTGGAATGCACCCCTAAGTGACCCATCCAACTTGTGACACTCTTAAGTGCTGAAGTGCCCTTTTCCAGCAAAAGATGCCTGCTGGTCTTGGATTTTTTTTTTTTTTAAATTTTTTTTCTCTCTAAACCGATTTCTTCTAACTTTACACACATACACACACACACACAGAAGTATATAGCATTTTGCAGATGAAACTGCCATCTAAATGAAGAAATACTGTAAAACAAAAATGCAATCAGCTGAGAGGTAGTTCTTTATCAGAAGCTGAAGCTAGATCAAGGTAATGTAACTCCCTTGAGATCTGAATATTTTCTGAACTTGTAAATTGCACCATGAAGGATTTATTTCAGGTTTTTTTACTATACATGATTAATTAGAAAAAAATTGTTCATTTTAGGAGAAATGCTTGGAGCTCTCCAAAGCATGGACATTGAGTTCTTTAACAAAGGATGTGGCAGTAGCTGATCATTGAATTCTAACAGCCGTAAGATGAAAAGATAAGTACCTCTTGCCCTATACAGCCCTTTCTTTTTTCTAGTTACAATTTTAGTAGAATCTAGTCAGTGCTTAATGGACTCTGTGCAGGAGGCAATCTCATTAATTTCTAATGTAGTAATGCTGGAGTGCTAAGAAATGTATTCACAAGACTCTGATGTGTATGAGGTTATCAGAAATCTTTGTACAAGTAGGGCAAAAATCATAGCTTTACTTTGTGCATCATTTAAGTTTGAGCTGAGAAACATTCCAAGATGAAAAAAATTGTGTGAATTTATAAGCGTCTGTGAAAAGATATATATAATCTTTATAACAAGTCATTGTAAAATTAGTTTCTTTCCTGTTTTGCTTAGCATTATGATGTCATCCTGAAATATGAGGGGTTTTATTATTGTTCATTTTTGTGTTGCCAAAATATCTTCTTAAGTATCACTAAACAGTACAAGAAGGAAAAATAAAATGAGAATTTAAGTGAAATCCTGGAATTTTAAAGGTATATAAATATTTCATTAAAATTTTAAGGAGTTTTTAATTTAAAAGTTCTAGAATGCTTTGTGAAACAAGATTTATAATGTACAAATATGCATGTCTTGGTATATATTTCTCTGTATATCAATAAAATCAACAGTCTAATAGGAACTGGATTCCAGTAATTTATTTTGGTTTGGTTTTTACGGTATTTGACACTACACTCTAATTCTATAAGTATCTGATAGTTAAAGGCTTGATTATCAGGACATCTGAACAGATGTTTATCTTCATGAGAATGTGAAATATTAATCTATTTTAATAGATGGGCAATTAAGGCAGAAAGAGAACTAATGGGTTTACTGAGCAGTAATCTAAAATTGAAACCTCCTTCAACTGGTAAAAATTACCATAGGTCCAATAAAGTCAGTAGAACTTTTTCTCAGAAATGTAAGCTGGTGCAAGTGCTACAATTATGCTGTTCTTTAGCTAACACTCTTATCTTAGAAGTTCCTCTGTTAATTTAGATTCCCTCCTGTGAAGGTGATAGAACGACTAGTCTTGGAAACCATTTCCAGGCAAATGACAGACATGAAGGTAGTAAGGAACAGTTAGTGTGGATTAACAAAGGGGAAGCCATCCTTGAGTAGCCAGATAATCTACAGTGAAATCATAGAATCATAGAATCATTAAGGTTGGAAGAGACCTCAAGGATCATCCAGTCCAACCATCCCCCCACCACCTATTACCCACTAAACCATGTCCCTAAGTACCACATCCAACCTTCCTTTAAACACACCCAGGGACGGTGACTCAACCACCTCCCTGGGCAACCCGTTCCAATGCCCAACCACCCTTTCTGAGAAGAAATTTCTTCTCGTCTCCAACCTAAACCTCCCCTGGCGCAACTTGTGGCCATTCCCTCTTGTACTATCGCTAGTTATCTGCGAGAAGAGGCCCACCCCCAGCTCACCACAACTTTCTTTCAGGTAGTTGTAGAGGACAATAAGGTCTCCTCTCAGCCTCCTCTTCTCCAGACTAAACAACCCCAGTTCCCTCAGCCGTTCCTCATAAAACCTGTGCTTCAGTTCCTTCACCAGTTTCGTTGTCCTTCTCTGGACACACTCCAGGGCCTCGATGTCTTTCTTGTGGTGAGGGGCCCAAAACTGGACACAGTACTCGAGGTGCGGCCTCACCAGGGTTGAGTACAGGGGGATGATCACCTCCCTGCTCCTGCTGGCTGCACTATTCCTGATACAAGCCAGGAGGTCAACGGCCTTCTTGGCCAACTGGGCACACTGCCAGCTGATATCCAGGCAAGTGTCAACCAATCCTTTTCCTCTACACAGCTTTCCAGCCACCCTGCCCCAAGCCTGTAATGTTGCCTGGGGTTGTTGTGATCAAATGTCTGTCTTGGTAGACGAGGGGACAGCAGTGGATATTACCTATACCTCAGTAAGTCTTTAAACACCATCTCCTGTAGGTTCCTTATGGAGAAACTGATGAGATATGGGCTGAATGAGCAGACAGTGAGGTGGACTGAAAACTGATTAAATGGCATCTGGATGGTGATCAGTAGCACAAAGTCTTGTTGGTAACTAGCATGATACCCTAGGGGTCAATACTGAGTCCAATACTGACTGATGGGGCAGAGTGTACCCTCAGCAAGTCTGCAGAAGACACCAATCTGGGAGGAGTGGCTGATACACCAAAGGGTTGTTCAGCCATCCAGAAGGACCTCTGGAGAAAGGGGCTGACAGGAACCTCATGGAATCCAACAAGGGGAAGTGCAAATTCCTGCACCTGGGGAGGAACAACCTCATGCACTAATATATGTTGAGGACCACCCATCTGGAAAGTAGCTTTGCAGAAAAGGATCTGGGAGTCCTAGTGGGCACCAAGTTGAATGTAAGCCAGTGGCAAATGCACTGCATCAGTCCTAGGCTGCATCAGGAGACATGGTCCCAGCAAAACGAGGGAGGTGATTCTTCCTCTGTGCTCAGCACTGCTGAGACCAGTACTCAGTACCGGGAATATTGTGTCCAGTTCGGGGTTCCACAATATGAGACAAATGGAGCCACCGGAGGGATTCCAGCAAAGGATCAGTAAGTTGATTAAGGGACTGGAGCAGCTTTCCCGTGAAGAACAGCTGAGAGAGATGGGACTGCTCAGCCTGGAGAAAAGAAGGCTCAGGAGGATCTCATCAATGTGTACAAATATCTGAAGGGAGGGTACAAAGAAGACAGATCCAGGCTCTTTTTAGTGGTGCATGTTGACAGGACAAGAGGCCGTGGGCACAAGCAAACACAGGAGGTTCTGTCTGAGCACGAGGAAACATTTTTTTTACTGTGAGAGTGACTGAGCACTGGCACAGATTTCCCTGAGAGGTGGTGGACCCTCCATCCTTGGAGATATACAGAAGTCAGGTGGTGGTCCTGGGCAATCAGGACGTGGTCCTGGGCAATCAGGTCTAGGTGGTGCTGCCTGAGCTGGTGGGGTGGACCAGTTGAGCTCTGGAGATCCTTTCTAACCTCAACCATTTTGTGATTCTGGGAAGGAATCTGAGCTATTTTAGGTGGCTGTCAGAGGATATGGCTGTTACTGGGGACACATGCTCTTCTGGAATGGACAACTGGATACCACACAGCACTGAAAATATCTCTAGCTGTTTATGTTGCACTGTCCTGCTGTCATTGTTTTACCCCAGCTGGCAGCTGAGCACCACGCAGATGCTCGCTCAGTCCCCCTTATCGGGAAAGGGGAGAGAATCAGAAGAGTGAAAGTGAGAAAACTCGTGGGTTCAGATACAAGAGTTCAATAAGTGAAGCAAAAGCCACGTGCACAAGCAAAGCAAAACAAGGAATTCATTCCCCACTCCCCATGGCAGGCAGGGATTCAGCCATCCCCAGGACAGCAGGGCTCCGTCACGCGTAATGGTTACTTGGGAAGACAAACGCCATCACTCTGAACATCGCTGCCCCTCCTTCCTCTTCCCCCAAGCCCCTTATAAACTGAGGATGATGCCATATGGTATGGAATATCCCTTTGGTCAGTTGGGGTCAGCTGCCCTGTCTGTCCCCTCCCAACTTCCCGCGCACCCCCAACCATCCCACCGGTGGGGCGGTGCGAGAAGCGGGAAAGGCCTTAGCTCTGTGCAAGCACTGCTCAGCACCAACATAAAAGCCTCTCCAGTATTTAATGCAGTTTCCAGCAGAAACCCAAAACACAGCCCCATACCAGCTACTATGAAGAAAATTAACTCTCTCTCTCAGTTGAAACCAGGACACCTGCATGACATTGTTGTCTCTAAATTGCAGAGATATGGACTTGATGGATGGACCAGTTGGTGAATAAGGAATTGTTGGCCACACTCAAAGAGTTGAGTATGGTCACACTCAAGAGTTTGTGACCACTCAAGTTGTGGTCACACTCAAAGAGTTGCAGTCAAAAACTCGATGTCCAGGTGGAGACCAGTGCCGAGTGATGTTCCTCAGGGTTCAGTATTGGGACCAACACTAACATCTTTGTCGGTGACATAGACAGTGGGATTGTACATACCCTCAGCAAGTTTGCCAACAACACCAAGCTGTATGGTGCAGTTGAAAGAGACCTTGACAGGCTTGAGAGGTGGGCCTGTGTGAATTGCATGAAGTTCAACAAGACCAAGTGCAAAGTCCTGCACATGGGTCAGGACAATACCAAGCACAACTACAGGCTGGGAAGAGAATGGATTGAGAGCAGCCCTGAGGAGAAGGACTTGGGAATGTTGGTGTGAATGAGAAGCCCAGTTTGACTTGGCAATGTGTGTTTGCAGCCCTGAAAGCGAACCCTATCCTTGGCTGCATCAAAACCAGGATGACCAGCAGATTGAGGGAGGCAATTCTCCCCCTCTGCTCTGCTCTTGTGAGACCCTACCTGGAGTACTGCATCCAGCTCTGGGGTCCCCAGTACAAGAGAGACATGGAGCTGCTGGAGCAAGTCCAGAGGAAGGCCACAAAGCTGATTAGAGAGATGGAGCACCTCTCCTACGAGGACAGGCTGAGGGAGTTGGGCTTGTTCTGCCTGGAGAAGAGGAGGCTCCAAGGAGACCTTGTTGTTGGTTTCCAGAACCTGAAGGGGGCCTACATAAAAGATGGAGAAGATCTGTTTACCAGGGAGTGTAGTGATTGTATAATGGTTAGTGGCCTAACACTGAAGGCAGGTAGATTTAGATTAGATGTTAGGAAGAAATTCTTCTTTATGAGAGGGGTGAGTCACTGGAACAGGTTGCCCAGAGAAGTTGTGGCTGCCCCCTCCCTGGAAGTGTTCAAGGCCAGGTTGGATGGGGCTTTGGGCATCCTGGTCCAGTGGAAGGTGTCCCTGCCCATGGCAAGGAGTTTGCAACTAGATGATTTTTTAAAGTTCCTTCCAACCCAAATCATTTTATGATTCTATGTTTATGTAGCTGATTTTTTCCCTTAATAGTACATTAATGTAATTGGTTTCTGGACATTAAATTTTCTGTATTCATTGGGCTAGCCTTTTAGTATAAGTTTATACAGTAGTAAAGATATTTTTCTATGTATGAGCAGAATTAAAATAAAACTGCAAAATAATTTGTACTAAAAGACTTTTGCCAGGGATTTTTTGAGTTTTTTTCCCAGTGTGTTTTACTGATAATATTATTAAATGTCACTGAAAAGTCATCCAATGTATTTCATTAATCAATGAAATAAAAATATATTTTAAAATATTTGTTTTCTTTTAAATAGCTAATATTCATTATTAATTTTATCCATTATTAATAACTAATATTTATTGAAGAAGGAAAAAAACTTTTTGGGTTGTTATTAGCGATGCATAAGTTTCACTAAGGATGCAAGAATAATTGATAGTTGAAGACCAAAAATATAAATTGAAATATTTATTTCCATATGCTGTATTATGTTACATCTGTGAAGCAAGCAAAAAATCTAATGTTTAGCACAGTATATTTCAAAGTATTAAGTACTACTTTCCTTAGTAGAATTACAAAACAGATTAAGCACGGGTGAATGGGATACAGCATTGAAACATAATGAACTGTGTGGTATCTAAAAACATTGAAGTGATTTAATGATACATATTGTTAAAGTTATTTACAAGGATTTTATGTAGAATAGAAAGACAAATACTTTATCCAACATTTGAACCAATTTTTATATTCAAACTACTGGTAATATAGATTTAAAAAAATGACAAACAGATTCGTAACTTACCTGAACAGTTGAAAAAAAGGGGTTAAAAACTGCTTAGTTTTAATGAAAAGAAGTTGGATGTTCTCAGTTGACTGCTGTCATTGTTAAAGAAAATGAAAATAGAATGCGAAGAACAGCAGAAACCAAGTGTGACTTTGTTCATCACAGTGTAACTATATGTGGAGTTTACAAAAATTAAAAAATCATTACAGCTTTGAAATGTTGACTTTACATGCAAATGATCAGGATACCATCACTAAAATTCTGTTATTTGGTGGTAGTGATTTATCTTTCAATAGGCATAAAGCTAGTATTTTTTCTCTGCAAAATGAAGGCTGAAATGATTAATGAAAAATCTTGGTACAGTCATCCCAGAAATTGTGTAGAGGTTGATTTGTTGCATGTATCAGATAATGCAGTTGTAGCTCTTTAATTATTATCTATGCAAGGGAAAATCATCGTCATCAAACTAATGTGTGCAGGCAGTTATAACTGATAAAATTCAACTACATCTAACTCTTTCTAACAACTTTAATAACTTTTTTTTCCTCCCCAGACTCTGATATTAGACTTTTGCCTAGGAAGATGGAAGCCATATGTCTTTATTAGTAACTGATTGAAGACTAATTGATACTCAGTGAAATAAGAAGTCAGTAGAGATTTTCATTTGAAGTGCAAAACATTTATGTAAACTTAGAAGAGTTAGAAGCTTATATTTTGTTCTGAGATACAAGAAAAGCTTGACTTGTGGCTGGTTTTCTGACATGGATTTATATGTTTGAACGATAGTAAGAGTCATAACCTTAAAGCTAATTGTGTTTGTAGAGTTTCTTTATGTCTTCTGTGACTAGATGATATAACTACACTCTCAAAGGAAACAAAATGAATCAAAATAACTCTAAACTCAGCTATATGGCATTGTTATGGATTTTTTTTAAAATACAAATTAATCTTTGTAGACATTCAAACACCTACATCAAGCTATCAAATCTTATCTTTGCTAATATATTAAATATCTTCCTGCCATCACTGATGAGGAGGACAGCGCAGGAAAAATATACATAATACAACATCTTTCTTTATCTGTTTCTTCATTACTTGAATCTGACTTATAAAATATAACTGAGAGCAGAATATAGCCCAGATTTGTTTGTAATAATCCAAATAAGAAATGCATATACTCTCTCATTATGCCATTCTGAAATAACTATAAGTTGAGTAGTATACCTTACCTTGAATAAAATGAGAAGTAGATATGTTTGAGAGAGTAGGAGGGGGACAGGTGGAACACATGTACAATGTTTACCACAGAAATTAGCCAAGTATTTTCTTCACAGAACAGAAGGTGTAGATTTGTGTAAACGTACAAGTAAAAGAGAGAGAACAAGGTAACAAAAGTAATTTGGATGGAACAGCACTCCAATGCCTATGCACTGAGATTGTACGGCAGCGTTACTGACTGAGCTGGCTGCTACAATGACTCGTTCTTTGGAAAGTGGATAACACAGTCTTTGGACAATCCCGTGTGTACAAGGAGAGACTCTAGAAAGACCTTTTACATGAAGAATATCAGCTTGGGAAGAATTTTTTGTCTTTGTCACAGGACACAGAGTAAAGCACAGAATAAGTTATTTTCCTAGTTATCATGTAATTTTCTAATTGCCCTCACAATCTGAGGAGAAATGGTTAGTGACCTGCTACACCACTTAGACACAGAAAAGTCTGAGAAGCCAGTTGTGCTGGAGTGTTGATCTGCTGGAGGTTTGAAAGGGTCTGCAGAGGGATCAGGGCAGGCTGGATTGATGATCCAAGGCCAGCTGTATGGGGTTCAAGACTAAGTGCCAGGTCCTGCACTTGGGTCACAATGATCCCATGCAATGCTACAGACTTGGGGCAGGGTGGCTGGAAAGATGCCAGGCAGAAAAGGACTTGGGGTATTGGTAGATGGAGAGCTGAACATGAGCCAGCAGTGTGCCCAGGTGCCCAAGAAGGCCAACAGCATCCCAGCTTGTATCAGGAATAGTGTGGCTAGCACAAGTAGGGAAGTGGTCATCCCCTTGTATTCGGCTCTGGTGAGGTAGCACCTAGAGTGTTGTGTTCAGTTTTGGGCCCCTCACTACAAGGCAGACATTGAGGTTCTGGAGCGTGTCCAGAGAAAAGTGATGAAGCTGGTGAAGGGGCTGGAGCACAGGTCTAATGAGGAGCAACTGAGGGAACTGGGCTTGTTTAGCCTGGGCAAGAGGCAGCTGAGGGGACACCAGATCGCTCTCTACAACTCCCTGAAAGGAGGTTGTAGTGAGGTGGATGTTGGTCTCTTCTCCCAAGTAACAAGTGATACGATAAGAGAAAATGGCCTTACATTGCTCCAGGGGAGGTTTAGATTGAATATTAGGAAAAACTTCTTCACCAAAAAGGTCATCAACATTGGAACAGGCTCCCCAGAGAGGTGATGGAGTCACCATCCCTGGAGGTATTTAGAAGATGTGTAGATATGGTGCTTGGGTACATAGTTTAGTGATTGACTTGACAGTGCTAGGTTAATAGTTGGACTCGATAATTTTAAAGGTCTTCTGTAACTAAAACGATTCTATGACTCTACCTCAGTGTTGGACTGTTTTCCATTGTATGTGTATAGGGAGATTAGAAAACATGAATTAAAGCCTGTTCTTATGTATGAGTAGTGGGTTGTAAGTGGAA
The DNA here is from genome assembly GCA_013399095.1 of Psophia crepitans. Taxonomy (NCBI): domain Eukaryota; kingdom Metazoa; phylum Chordata; class Aves; order Gruiformes; family Psophiidae; genus Psophia; species Psophia crepitans. Next base: position 174,985 of record VWZZ01004131.1, read on the forward strand.
AAGTGTAAGATAGGCTCTTTTTGATGAAAATTTGCCTTGCGGCTAGCCTGCAGTCGCACATCAGGGCATCAGCTAGAGTGCCCCCCTCGCAGTGGGAATGCAAGGTCCCTAGTCATTTAGCTGTCTATGAATCAATAATGTACACCAACAACTGATGTGAGCTTCACTACTGGTAAAGACACAACATTGATATGCAGACCTAGAGCCCTATGGGACTGCAGCAAACCAAACTTTTTCTTTTTTTTTCTTTTCTTTTTTTTTTTTCCCCTGATACATCAGCTGCACCTTGTGGGAAAGTGTTTGTACAGCAAGTTTCGCAACAGAGGAGAAAGAAATTCAGAGAAAACAGAGTCAACCATCTAGAAGACTTAAACTTATCTGATTCTTGAAAGCTCCAGAGGACAGAAAAAGAGTATCTTTGTGCTAAGCTTTAGTCATGGGAAAACCAAAATTGCTTTGTTGATGGTAGTTGAGTTTAAATTAAAAAAAAAAGAACCTTACTAAAATTCAGAACTTTTTTTTTTTTTCACAATATTTACCATGACTGTTTTGGCTCCAGAGGTTCCTGAACAAGTTCCATTAAGATCCATGAAAAATTGCTTGGGATTTCAGTAGAAACAGATTTCACGCCTCAAGCTGTGGGGCTCCTTCCTCCCAACCCCTTATGTAAATTCTTAGCTGTCTGTATGTTAAATCTTCATGGTCAGCTCTTAGCTGCCTGCAAATCATATAGGCACAAACACAGAACTACCTCTTGCTGGAAGGACTGTGGCACCCTTCATTTTCTCCTGTCCTGTTGATAAGCATATGTAACACTGACTTGTAGAAGAGGATTTAGCAGAACACAGCAGTTACAATCTTCTTTCCAGTCTGGACTCCCAACTGAAGGATAAAAGAGGTTAGAGCTTTTGCTTTCAGAAGTAGGCAGTCTCAGAAGTTGGGTCTGGCTAGGACAGCCATTGTAACTGCCAGGCTTTCTGTAATTTATTTTCATCTTTTTTAATACTTTTTCTACTCATATATGACTCCCTCTCGCTTCTGTATTCTGTGTGAAATAATCTAAACAAAATGCACAAAGGATACCAGAACAAAATGTAGGATTCAGTGTAATCATTGACCTTAAACTAACTTGTCTTCTTTTTCCTTGTAGAACAAGAGGGACATATGTACCCATAGCTTGTTGAACAGAATCTTTTCTGGGAGATGGAAGAAGTCAGTTTAAAACCCACAAAGCCAAGGAGTGAACTGATTCCAAATCTCATGCTTTTAAAGTGGTTTCTCTGGGTTCTTATACAATAGCATACAGCAAACCACCAGTATAGTACGAAAGGAAAGGAAAGGGAGACCTGTTTTGCATTACTAAATGGAATAATTCAAGTCGCAGAGAAAGGATTCTGGGCTGTGAATCAAACATATCAGTTCCCAGTCCTGAACTCTTTGTTCCTCACTTCATTTTTTAAAAATATTATCATGCACCCAAATAAAAAAAAAAACAAAACCCAGCACTCTGAGACACTGGTAGTGCTACCTCTATACCATATTTAATATCTCACTTTGAAATTCAACTAAACTTATCAGTGAGACTAAAAAGTAGCTGAAGGATATAGAAAAACCAAACCACAGTGATTCAGATTGGAGGCAATATGAAGAATATGGGATCATATTTCAACCTTAATTTATTTTTCATCCTGGACACATATAAGGAACTAAACATATACTTTATTACAACAACCATTACTAATTTGAAATAAATATATATATATTTATTTTCATATATACATATATAAAGTGTGTAGGGAAGCAAGACATCATAGAACTGTAGAAGACAATGCTGCAGTATACTTTTAAAAAACAACGTGCAAGCTATTCCATTGTTCCAAAGCACACGATTATTTAAAAAAAAACCCACCACCTCCCCCCAAAAAAACCTGAAACCAACAAAAACCTCAATGAACTGTGGGAGAAAACTGAAAACGTATTGGATATAAAATGGCAAATCACTGTAGCCATTATATCACTATAAGGGAGGAAAGATGCAACTGACTTGTTGAAATAATGCAAAGAAAACCATAGAGACAGCAGAAACGATATGCATGTAGTGAAATTACTTGGAAAGACTTGCTTTTTTGTGTGTGTGTGATTTGTGGAAGAACAGTCCTGACGATTTTGATCATGCGAGGCTGAAGTTGCAATGAGAAGCATCATAAGAATTTTGATAACCTAAAGTTCTTATTTCTTCACTGGCAGGAATCAGGGTACATGTGAGTTTTTTCCTCAATAATTTCCTTGAGTTCATAGCATGACTCAGATGCTCATTAGCACAGCAACTACATTTTTGAAAAGAAGAAAAGAAGCACAGTGTTTCTGAATGCATTTAATTCAGTAGCTGATGTAATTCTTTACTATTTTCTGTGTCATGCATGTGTTATATTACAGTGTGCTTTGCTTGCATTTTACACGTTTGAAAGACTTTGTCACCTAATCGCAGGTATGGCAAGACTGTGAGGAAAGTGTTCCCAACTTAACTGCTCAGATTGATGGCATTGCAGATGTTATTGACAACTTTCATCAAGTCACTACTTAGTGCTTTGCAGCTGTTTCCTCTACAAAATGGTGAAATTATAGCTGTTAAGGTTCATCAGGACTGTTATGAAATATGCATACATTCAAGTGGAGTGTTATGGATTTACTAGAAGGGAATGATGACTTAAGTATGGTTCACTATACACCCACAGGCACAGAAGAGTTAGAACAGGCTGAAGTAATTGAAGATGACTGTGCACGTTATGTTCTATTCAATGTGGAAACTCTGTCTGCAGTTCTGGAAACCAAAGGCTGCTGTAAACTGCAATTGTGCAGAACAGTACCAGTGACTAATGCTGGAAGCAGTGCTTAGTGGGATCCTAGTGTGGTCCCTGAGCTGCAACAAGACTGCAAAGCAGGAAAAGACAACCAGAAGCTGGTAAATATTTTCCCATGAAACAAGACTGTGACAGGCTTGAGAGGTAGACCCATGTGAACCACATGCAGTTCAGCAAGACCAAGCACAACATGGGTCTGTGCAGTTCCAAGCACAACTACAAGCTAGGAGGAGAATGGACTGAGAGCAGCCCTGAGGAAAAGCACTTGGGGGTGCTGGTTGATGAAAAGCTCAACACGAGCCGGCAGCGTGCGCTGGCAGCCCAGAAAGCCACCCGTGTCCTGGGCTGCATCAGAAACAGTGTGGCCAGCAGGTCAAGGGAGGGGATTCTGCCCCTCTATACGCCACTCTTGTGAGACCCCACCTGGAGTACTGCGTCCAGCTCTGGGGTCCCCAGTACAAAAGCGACATTGAGCTGCTGAAGCAAGTCCCGAGGAGGGCCGCAAAGATGGTCAGAGGGCTGGAGCACCTCTCCTATGAGGACAGGCTGAGGGAGTTGGGCTTGTTCAGCCTGGAAAAGAGAAGGCTCTGGGGAGACCTAATTGTGGCCTTCTAGTACCTGAAGGTACTATGAGGGTGATAAAACAGTGGAACAGGTTGCCCAGCGAAGCTGTGGAGGCCCCATCCCTGGAAGTGTTCAAGGCCAGGTTGGATGGGGCTTTGGGCAACCTGGTCTAGTAGATGGTGTCTTTGCCCATGGCGGGGGGGTTGTAACTGGATGATCTTTGAGGTCCCTTCCAACCCAAACCAGTCTGTGATTCTATGATCTAGGACTGATTTGTGTAGAAAACATGGATGTGTTTAAATTCATATTTGCTTTGAGATTTTAGAATGCAAAGTAAATTTATTTTTTCATCATTCACAGCAAATCAGTTGCACTGGTTAGTAACAAAAAATTTTGCATGGTACTTCACACTGAGGCATTAAAGGGCTCTTCATTAACCCAAGTAAAGTTTTGGGACAGACTTTAACAAGTTTTTCATTATCTTGTGGTTCTAGTTCAGTGTATCTGCACAGTATGGTGAAGCTGCTATGATTTCTGCAGTGATTCTGCATTTTTTTAATCAGAAACAGATCTGGAGGGAACCTCAAGAAGACCCATTTAGCAAGGCTTTTCTTGAACTTGGCCCTCATGGAGCTTTCATTTGTTCCACTGCCTTTTACTTCTTCTGGCGCCTGAATGACCAAGAGCTCCTTCTGCACCTGGAGGCACAAGGGAGATGGCTCTGTCCTGGAGATGGGCTGGGGGATGAAGTGTGGAGGAAGGCATCAGAGAGGACAGAGGAAGAGGAAATGAGAGAAGTTGGAAAGTGCAGCTAAGACTAGAATCTGTATATTCTACACCTGCAACTCTGCCTGGGTTTCTGCTGACTGCTGATCTGAAGAGCAATGTGGTTCATATTAGGCAGTGCCAGTTTCATTCTGTGTATTGAACCATACCAAACTGAGAAAGATCAGAAGAGGTCAGTGAGTTCATCCCCAAGCCTCAAGCTAGAGATAATAATCCTGAACTTGACATTGCTGTAATGGTCTAACCTTGGCTGGCTGCCAGATGCCCACCAAGCTCCTCTCTCGCTCCTCTTCAGCAGGACAGAGAGAGAAAATACAATGAAAATGCTTGTGGGTCAACATAAGGGCAGGGATGATCACTTACTTGACTTGGGGAAGACTGCTTTATTTTACTGGCAATTAAATATAGAGTAGGATAGTGGGAAACAAAATAAAGTTAAAACCAGTTTCTCCCTGCCGCCTCCCCCAGCCCCACCTCGCCTTCACAGGCTCAGCTTCACTCCTTCATTCTCAACTCTTCCACCTCTTACTCCCAAAGCAATGCATGTGGGGTGGGGAATGGGGGTTGCAGT